>VXAC01008682.1:29054-91097 GCA_013399225.1 Rhipidura dahli
ATATATATATGTATATATATATATACGCACCAAAACCCGCCCAGAGCAAGCGAGGAGCATTCCCAGGTAAGGAGCCCCCCGCCCCGCCCGGGCAGCGGGGGCTGCGGGAGGATGCCCCGGAGGATGCCCCGGAGGATGCCCCGGGAGGGCCGGCGGGGCTGCAGCGGTACCTGCCCTCCACACCTGGCGGCAGCGGAGGGGGGGGTCCCCGGGAGGCGCCCCCGCCGCTTCTCCCCAACCTCCGGGTTCCCGGAAGGGGGTCGGGGATGGAGGGCAGAGACCCCCGCGGACAGCGGGCTGAGCCGGGGGACTCGGGCACGGCCCCTCCGCCCCTCCCGGCCCGGCTTGGGAGGATGCTGGGCGGGGGGTGCGCAGCGGGGAGCCCCCATTCTCCGCATCCCCAGCGCGGAGGGGACGCGGTGCCCGGTGTTCCCTTTTCCCGGCTCCCCGATGGCTTTTTCCCCATGCACAAGGCTTAACTTTTCTCCCCGGAGGTAGCGGCTCCAGCGGCGCAGCCCGTCCCTCATCACCCCCGGCATCCCCCGGCTGCGGATTTTCCTCCCCTCGGGGGATATTTGCCCCTTTCGATGCTCCAGAGCTCTCCTCGGGCGAGGGGCTGGAGGCATTTGCAAACTTTTCCTGCTCCCGGTGAGGTTGCAGCTGGACGGGGCTGGAGGCAGAGCCCTATTCCCGGGGAGGATAACACCTCCCGGGTGACCGATGGATGAGGACGGGGGCCACCCTCGGTGGTGAACACCTAAGAGGGAAGGGCAGACCCCCGTCTCTTCCCTTCCTGCGAGGTGCTGGGGAGTTTTCCTGCCCAAATCCCGGCTGCGGAGTCAGCGCTGCTAAAGCTCCCTCCTTCCCCTCGGTGCATGTGTGTGCTGCAACCGAAACCTGCGTTATTGATGCTCTGCGTTTATCAGACATATGCCCTTAAATTATGTAGACGGCGAGAAGTGATCTAAACACCGAGCCGCACATTGTTTTGGTGGAAATCTGATACTCCGGCAGCAGATGAGTTCCTCCCAGACAAACAAACCCACTTGCTCAGCCCCGGCAGGGCTGTTTGGGTTTGTAGCGGCTGCATGTGGCTGCTCCATCCCCAGCCCGGAGGAAATCCTCCTCCCGGGGCTCCATCTGCTCCCCGGTGCCGGCAAGGGATGCGGCGTTTGCGGTGCTGGATGCGGGGGTAGGACCCGTAGGACTCGCCCTGGTGGGAAGGGCCGGGTGGAACGCGTGTGGCTCCGCACCTCTCCCGTAAAACTTCCACACCCCGCGCTGCTTCCCAGCCCTGCCGCCGGGCAGCCGTGCCGGAGAGCTCGCTGGAAACGCACCGGATTGTCCCTGGCTTCCCTCCGCTGCCGGGATGCGATGCCTGGGATGAGAGGTTTTGGGGAAAGCGAGGGGGGTCTGATGCTTCCCAAATCGTGAGGGTGAGTGGTGCAGAGCGGGGGGGTTTTGGACCGGGACCCCCGAGACTGCCGGGGGATGCTCTCATACCGCGGGAACAATGATGCTGCCAGGGGATTTTTACAGCCGATGCAACTGCTCGCAGCCTTCTAGGGACTTATCTTGAGCGTGCACCAGTCCTATACAAATATTTTGGATGGCGGAAAGCGCGCTAACTTATTTTCTTCACCTGCCCTCTGGTTCACCCGGGTCTTGTTTGTAGAAGCCGGTGAGATCCGCGGGCGGGCGGGACCAGCGGGGCACGGCGGGACCAGCGGGGCACAGCGGGCACGGGATTTGCCGTCTCTGTGATTTTAATTACGGCGTGTGCCTCCCAGTGTGGGATTAGGTGCTTTCCCCCCTCCTCTACCCCCGCCAAGACGCTGGCTGGAGGTCCGGGGGATGCGAGCAGCGTTCTGTTAGTGGTTTATTTGCCGGGGGAAGTGCGTGTTTGTTTGTTTGTTTGTGTGTGGGATCCTTCGCTAGAGCCGGGCTACAAGCGGTGCAACAGATGTGTGTCTGCCTCGCGTGTGCAGCCAGGTTTAAACACGCAAATCCCAGCCCCGGCACGAAAACCTGGGATTTTCTTCCCTCCCCTGCCCAGACCCACCCTCCACGGGGGTGTCTCCTTTCCGAAAGGACCACTCCAAGGCTTTTTCTCTCTGTCCCATCTTTCGATGTGTGGCGCTCGGCGGTATCGATACCACGCGAAATAAATGACAGCCGCATGATCTGCGCGTTGTTTATGTCCAAGACGGCTGTTTCAGGATCCAGGCTGATGATCAATCGCGGTGCTGTAGGGAAACGTTTGCTGATGATCGTAACTGCCTCGCAGGCACCGAGGGCTGGCGTTCAGTGTGCTCAGCGCGCAGCCCGGCTGGGGAGGGAGGGATGCTGCAAACCAAAGGGAGATGCTGAACTTCTCCGCAGGGGAGAGGGAATATTTGAGTTTTTCCTCGCGGATTCACCTGCCAGCATCCCTCCCTGCGCCGCAGCGAGCCTGGCGCTCGGCAGCCTGTGGATGTGGCAAAGCACAGGGCTGAGCAGAGGCGGGAGAGCGGCTGAGCTGCGCTGCCGGGAAGGCAGGAGCCGTCTCTGGCAGCCCTATCCCGGCGGGCACTGGGTTACCGGAGCCGGTTTCGTGTCGATTCCTCTACTTTAGCAGGCTGAGGAGGGGAGGAGGGCTGCCGGCGCCCCTTTTGTGTTGCATCTTTTTCCTTTCACCGAACCGCTTTGTCTCTGCCTCCCGATGTCCTCGATGCCGAGCGGTTGCGGTAAAACCGAGCTCTCTCTCGCCGTGCCGGGTTGGATTCGTGGGAAGAGCCTGGCAAGGTCTTGCGATGCTCGGAGTGTGCTGAGGGTTAACACGGTGTGGGAATCAATTTCGTGTTTGGAAGGGATCTCTGAGAAGCTCCCTGCGAAGCTGAGAAGGTTGCTGGCACTGTGGGCTCGTGCTCCGCGCTGGGCTCTGACTCGGGGAGGGTGTCAGAGGTGGGGCTGCTGAGTTTGGGAGTTGGCAGCGCCAGAGTTTGGGGGATGGCACTGCCCACATGTGTCTTGGAGCAGGATGGCACGGTGTCCTGGGAATCACTTGGTTCCTCTGGATTTATTATTCACAAAACCCCTCTAATATTGGGTCCCACAGAGATGAGACTCCAGAGTGTCCTGCTCATGAATCCCCCTCCCCACCCAGGGATGCGTTTTGGGTTGTGACCCTTGCCCCCCAGCAAAGCCCTCAAACTGCTTGATCCTCTAACAAAAAGCATGTGGGGAACCTTTCTGGCTCTCTGAAAGGCTTCAGAGGGCTCTTTCTGACTCCTTCCTTCTGGCTTGCAAGACTCAGTGAAGGGACAGCAGCGCTCCAGGCGCCCAAGGCAAAGAGACTTCCCGTCTGTGCAGAGAGTCTGGGCTGCCCACTGCCTTTCTGCAGGGCATCAGTGATGAGCGTGCTTCCCTGCGTGACTGCCTTCCTGTGAAAAGTGCTTTATATCCCTCGGCTCCGAGCTTTCAAGGAGCCTGTGACAAAAAAGAAAAAAAAAGAAAAGAAAAGGAAAAAAGAAAGAATTGCGTAGTGCTGCCCACGTGTTTTTCACTCAGGCTCTGAAGGGTTTTAAAGCATAACCATTTACTCCATTCCCATGGTGTGGGTTGGGAAACTGAGGCATGGGGTTTTAAAATATAACCACCTACTCCCTTCCCATGGTGTTGGTTGGGAAACTGAGGCACGGAGAGGCAAAAAGCTCAGTCCACGTTTATTGATGGGAATTCTCCCTCACCAGCCTGAAATGCCAACTGAGCCCCAAGTGGGACTTGGTGATGAGCAGGGAGTGGTGCCCTGGCCTTGAGGTTGTGCTTCGACAGCCAAAAGCAGCCCTTGGACAGAGCAGGACATTTTCAGGATGGATTTTTTTTTCCCAGTTAAAATGGCAAATGGGTGCTTTGAGATGAGAATGGAATCATGGAATTGCAGAACAGTTTGGGTTGGAAGAGACCTTAAAGATCATCTTGTTCCAACCCCTTGCCATGGGCAGGGACAACCAAACATTTTGGGTTTGTGCATTGGCCTGGGGACAGCTGTGCCCTCATGTACCTCGGATCCCAGTGCCTTTAAAATTTGCTGCAAAATGCTTTTAATCACCTCTGGGAATGGAGAGATCACTGCAAACATGACGTGTTGAGATCCCTACAGCTTGCGTGGTGATTTCCTGTGTCTGGCATTCCCCCTTGGGGTTGCTTTGACTCATCCCAAGTAACAGTCTGGGATTTTTTTGTTCCTTGTTGGTGCATTGGCTCTGCCAGTTTGCCTCATCCTCGAGTGGCTGCACCTCATCAGGGGCTGAGCAGCCACCCAGGTAAGAGGTGCCAACACTGCTTCCCCTGCCACAGGACCCAGCGTCGTGTGGCACCTGCCCTCAATCCTTTTCTTGAGGATTAAAACCCCTCTGAGATGCTCTGAGGGCTTTGGACAGGCACCTTTTGGTTTGTAAACCCCAAAACCAATGGCCACTTCATTTTTGACACCTGTAGCCTTTCAGCTCCAGCTGATGTGAGCCCTGTTGGGGACATGCTCCCTTCCAAGGTGATTCCTGGAGCCATGGAGGAAGCCAGCTTTCTGCTGACATGTTCCCAGATGTTCCTACCTCGAACATTAATGTCTGTAGAAGGCACCAACTTCTCAGAGCCTGAAGACCTGAGGGACAGCAGTGACCAGGTGGAATCCCCACCCCACTGTGCTGCCTCTCAGCAGGTGGCTTTGACCTCACCTGGAGAGGAATCCCAACAGACAGAGGGGTCATTTGCAGACTCTGTGACTTGCTTTTACTCCAGACTTTGCCACTGAGAGACTTTTCCCCCCTAAAAAAGTGGTTTTTAAATGCATCATGCAGTGAAACAGAAATCCAGTCCCAAAGTCAGGTGGCTGAGATTCCCAGGCTTGTTTTGCATAGGGATAAATAAAAAGTCCTTTTAAGTGGGCCTGGATTTGCACTCGTGACCCAAAAGGGAGAAGTTTTACCTCCAACTCTCCTGATTTTCACGTCTGATTTCTGAGTTTCTTTCCAGCTCTATTATCCATACACTGACCTTCTGGGGCTTTCCCACCCAGCCACTGGTAATCAATTTATGGGGTTTGGCTGGCACTTGAGTTTGCCTTGTCCTTTTGACAGGACGAATGTGTGGCTCTGATGCAGATAATACGGGCCAGGTTTCCATTACAGGCATTTGCATGATGTTTACCCACACATTTCCCCCTCCCCTGCTCTCCTGCAAGGGCCAGAGGGATAAATCTTGATCCTGGGTGAACCCCTGCAGCCAAATGCACGTAAATATTTGTGAAATGAGGCTCCACGACCTCCGTGTTATTTCTCCTGGAGCTCAAAACGCTCCACGAGGGAAGAAAGGTGAGGCTGGTGGAGGTGTTTTATCCCCAGTAGTGTTTTCCTGGGAAACAGTGAGGTGGTGCTGGGCTGGGGACTGCCTGCAGATGGTTAATATTTACATTATTGCTGCTTTTTCTCAATGAGGAGCTCGCACTTGCCGCCAGCAGCCCCCTGATGCTCATTGATGCTGAGCCTCACCGGGGAGCGTCTGGGAGTTCCACTCTTTGGTGACTCGAGTTTAGAGTTATAGGGATCAGAGGGATGAATTAGCAGTAAATCACAGCCTGGATGGCTTTGTCCTCAGCTGTGACAAGGTTTAAATTACAAATATCTTGCTGGGATGAAGCGCTCGTAAGTCAAGCGCCGGCGCTGTGTCAGCCCAGGTTGGGCAGCGAGAGCTCAGCCCCCATGGGACGGGAGCCACGAGGACCCCACAGACTGATTCCCAGCTGAACTGGGGAATTGCCACTTCGTTTCTCCTGTTAAATGTTCTTCCTTTCCTTTCCTTTTCACCTCTTTCCCCACCCGGAGGGAGGACGGTCACGCTGGGAAGTCGGGAGCAGCTTTGCGGATTCGCTGCACATGCCTGTGGCCCTGTTTGACTTGGTTAGAGCATATTTGATTGTGAAAAGGGATTTATTTGTTTTTTGTGACAGGGGATTTGTCTATAATGTAGTGCTGGAAAGAAAACTCATTCAGAGACTAAGGAGGTGTATCCTGTTACAATTGCCTATTGATGGAATAGCAAGTGCTTGGTGTGCTACACAGCTTCATTTTACTGAAGGGGAACTTATCCTGGGCTGCCAGAGGGGGACTCAGATTTGATGGAGAGCTGTCCCATGGGCCTGAGGGTGTTCCTTGGCTTCTTGTTTCCTCGTTTTTAAGTGGGGGTGGTCTCCTAGAAGTGACTGTCCCTTCAGCCATCACCTAATTCTTGTTTTGCTCTAATGGCCTGTAAAAGTGACTCACTTTTTGTAGAGTGAGTAAAACCAGGGGGGTGCCTGGTTGAGAACTCACTCCCCAGCCTGAGGAATAGCATGATGTCCATAGGTAATGGTCACTAAAGGCCACTGTGCCACTCCTGGGCAGTGTCACCTTCTGCTGGCTGCAAAGAAGCTTTCAGAGGTGCTGTTCTGTACTGAAGGCAAAGGCTCTGCTACCCCAGCCCTGCCAGGGAGAGGAGGTGAGCTGGGACCACACCAATTGTGGAGCTAATCAAAGACTTGGATTTTTCTTTAGTGGATGATCTAGGGGGAAAAAATCCCCAAACCCTACACCCAAATTAGGGTGGGTATGTGTGCCTTAGAAAAGTGAGGTTTGGGGCTGTTTTGGGAAACTCCTTTTCTTTGTCAGGGTTTGGTGCAAATTTCTGGGTCTTGCTAAAAGCAGAGCAACACGTGGAGTTTTGTAAGCTGTTGTCCTGAGACATGTAAGAGTTGGGGGGTTGGTATTTGCATGGATAATTTTGGGCCGTTTCCTCTTTTTGGCTGTGCCTCACCTTTTGCACTCTCCCCCTCACGGTGTCCTCCTGGCTGGACGGTGGGGCTGTCCCCTGTCACTGCCTCCTTTCCTTCCAGCCACCCTGGATCCCAGCACTGATTGGGGGGCTTGCAATGACCTCAATACCTGGTGCTTTTCACACTTCATACCCCCATCCCCTCCTCGGATCCCAGCACTGACTGGGGAGCTTGCAATGACCTCAATACCTGGTGCTTTTCACACTTCATACCCCCATCCCCTCCTCGGATCCCAGCACTGACTGGGGAGCTTGCAATGACCTCAATACCTGGTGCTTTTCACACTTCATACCCCCATCCCCTCCTCGGATCCCAGCACTGACTGGGGAGCTTGCAATGACCTCAATACCTGGTGCTTTTGAGGCTTCATACCCCCATCACCCTGACTGCTCCTCTCCAGATCATCCCGACAGCTTCCCCAGGGAGGGCAGTGCTCAGGGACAACCTG
Source organism: Rhipidura dahli (assembly GCA_013399225.1). NCBI lineage: Eukaryota > Metazoa > Chordata > Aves > Passeriformes > Rhipiduridae > Rhipidura > Rhipidura dahli. The sequence goes on from VXAC01008682.1 coordinate 36,350, forward strand.
GAGGGTGACTTTGTGCTTTAAGTCCCATCTCTGCCACCACTGAAGCCACCTCTGGGGGGGCAGTTGCCTCCTCACCCTGAAGACGGCGGGATGAGCTCTGAGTTTCCCTCCTGCGCCGAGCTGCTATGGTGATGAGTTGCTATAGAAACACATAGTTAGCATTATTATTTATTATTGAAAGGTGCTTCTTTTCACGCCTTCAAAGCAGGGTTGTGCCCAGAAGAGACCCTAATGCCAGCTGTGGGACAGTGCCCACCCTGTCCATGTGGGATGGGGGGGGTTAAGCTTCCTGGGAATCCAGGCTTTAGCCACGCTGGAGGCAGGGAATGGTGCTGGGCTGATCTGGTTAAACAAATCCCCCCAGTTTGTTCCCATCACAGGTCCCTTCCTTCCTCAGCTCCCTCCTTTGGAGGGGGATTTGAGCAGAGTGTTTTTTTCTAATGAGCTTCGTTATTTCCAAGCTGGTAATTGCTGTCTCCGTGTGGGGGGCGAAGGGCTGGCATCGGGTTCTGTGGTTCCTGTCTGTTCACCCAGCTGCATTCACACCACCTTGGAGGCACTGCCTGGGAAAAAACCTTCTCTTATCTCTGCCTCTGCTGCTCCTCGATGTTTGCTGGAGTCCCTCCCTGTCTGCAAGCCCAGCTCTCTGTGCTGGGAGCCAGGGCAGCTCCTCTGATGCTCCTGGCCTGGGGTCCCGCTCTGCTGAGCCCCCCTGGAGCTGGGCACCCCTCCAGGGCTGCAAGAGGCTGGGCAGAGCAAGCCCTGCTCATGCTCTGCCTGCCCTCACCATCACTTTCCAGTTGCCATGGGTAGGATAAATCTTTCTCCCCAGGAATGGGTGCAGGGCTCGGGAGCATTGCTGGGTGCTGAGCAATGCACTGGCTGGGAGTTGCAGCAAGGGGTCCTGCCTGGACCCCATTTATCCAGCACATCCATTGGTTTTGGGAATGCTCAGGAGGTGCAGGAGGGATGCAAAGGGGTCTCCTGCCAGTGGAAGCTGGCAGTGCTGCAGAGGTGGCTCTGCAAGGAAACCTCCCTCCCTCCTGCTGTCCTTCACACCCTGGCAGCCCTGAGGATGCTGCAGTGGCTGCAGAGGGGTGGCTCGGTGGGGACAGGAGGCTGGGAGGGTGGAGGGATGTCCAGGGGCACTGGGAGAGGGATGGAGATGCTTTCACTCTCTGGCTGGGGCAGGGGAGGGCTTGGCTTGGCTTGCAGCAGGGATTAGCTGTGTAATTCTTTTTTGTTCCCTGAAAATTTCCTAGTGGGAAAAAAAATAAAAAAAAAACAAGAAAGAAAGGAAAAAGAAAAAAAAATAGAAGGAAAACAGCACAGCTTTTCTGGATGCAGAATTAACAACAGGGAGGTGAAGTTTCAGGGGGCTTGGCCCCTCCTCTCACATCCTGCACAGGTGCTGCAGGTGCAGGGCTGGGCTCAGCTGCAGGTGCTCCCCCGGGAGATGATGTGGGGAGGGATGCAGGAATGGCTGGACCAGTGCAGGATGCTGGGTATGGAGAGACTTGGGCGTGGGGGAATCTCTGCTGCTGCTTGCAGAGTCAGTTCCTCCAGGTCTCCTCCTTCGGCAGCCTTTGAGGGAACAAAAGGAGGTTCTTTAAAGCACCCCCTCGGGCAGGAATAAAACACCTTCCTTTGCAGAGCCTTCTCAGTGCTTGAAGTCATTCCCTTTGGGCTTTGCATTTTCCTTCTTGGAAGCTCTGCTCCCTGCAGGGAAGAGAAAAAAACTCCCGGGGTGCAGGAGCAGGGCTGAGGGGGATGGGGGGGGGCATTCCTGGAAAGTGTAGGATGGAGATGGAGGGACAGATAAAGGGGTCCAATGCAGGGTCTGGGGGCTGGGGGTGAATGCTGACCCCTCAGTGTGCCAGAGACCCCTGTAACCCCCAGTGTAGGGTCACATCCAGCCTGGCTCTGCTGCAGTGATGATTGGGACCATCCTGTGGGGTGGGAGATGCTCCTGCACATCCTGCATGTGCCAACCCCTTCTTCTGGTGAGGAGAGACCACCAGAGCAGGGCCTCTCTGAAAGGAGGGAGGCTGGGCTGGCTGTGGGAAAGGAGAACTTGCTGTGTCCTGGTTGGGTCACCCTTGTCCATGTGGGTCTGGGGGGATTTGGGTTTTGCTTCTACCACCCCTTTTTTCCCCCACTTTGAGCTGTACCAGCTGCTTGGATATGTGATTTGGAGAGGTCACCCAAGTAGTGCAATGGATTTGGGATTGGTTTGGGGAGTCCCTGTGGATCCCACCAGCCCTGAGACCATCCAGCCTCAGGTGTGTCTCCAAAAGCCCACCGAGGGCAGAGTCATTTTGGCCGTTGGACTCAGAGAATCTTTGCATCCTCTGGCTTTTCTTTCCTGGCCTCCAGGGTCACTGCCAGAGATCAGGAGCTGCTCACCTGGCTGGGCCAGGCAAGGGCAGGAGGCTCCTTGGAGCTGCACCCTCTGCCTGGGTGAGGGGTGCAAAGGGAGGTGAGGTGGGTGCAGCAGGAGCTGGGTGCTGAAACCAGCACCCCTCAGAGCCATTCAGGAGGGGTTTTTCCCTCCTTTACGATGGAGGTGCTGCCCTTGCCTGCCTCAGCAAGGCAAACAGCTCAAGGGGATGCCTCTGAGTGAAAGTAACAACTTTTAGGACAAATTTCTCCCCGTGTAATGTCTCAAAGAGAGCAAGGAGAGGAAATGGCAAGCGGGCCTAATTAGGTAAGTATTCCCCATTAGGAAGGGGAAGGAGCTATCAAGTCGATTTCCATTTCCTTCTTATTTTACAAGCCTGATTTTTCCGCCTCTCCAGGAGGCGGTGTGTGAAGTAGGTCTCTCCCTAGCTCCGAGAAGGAAACAATCAGAACACAACAAGCGCTCCCCAAGCTCTTCCCGGAGCTTTCCAAATCTGGACTGAGCTGAGGATTTTTAGCATCTTCACCAGGAGCCTTCCAGGAGCTCCCCAGACCAGTCAGGGACTTGTTTCCCCCCTTCATTCTGGATCACCAAGGTGCAGGCAGGCAGCAGGACCTGCATATTCCAGGAGTTTCCTATACAAGTTCCTCCCCGTTTCACCTGCTCTGCGTGGAATTTCTTGTCTCCTGGTTGCTTCCCAATATAAACCTGGCTGTGAGCACGTGGAGACACCTTGCTGCACCAGGAAATGTGATTGGGATGAGCCCCTAAACCACCACCTGAGCCCAGCATGTCCCCACGTCCTCCCGGCCACGTTTCACCCAAAGTTGCTCTCCTGGCTGTGCTCCCCGCTGCCTCTCAGAACAACACATTGCAGCGTGGGCTGCAACTATGGAGCCATCAGCGGGTTCTTGTGACACATTTTGGCGAGCTCGGGGGTGCTTTGTGCACCAGCCTGCGAGGGAAGCACTCTCCTCCCCTCTCTGCTGCCTCCCCCTGCTCCAGAGCCTGTAAGTGGTGTTATTAAAGGCTGTCGGGAGCTGCTGTCATTGGCACAGTCAATGGCTGACACAAGGCAGCCCTCAGACTTTGACTCATCACACACACACTTTGCAATGCATGAGCCACAAAAAAAAAAAAAANTTCAGTGAATGCCTGTCTGCAGTGAGGCTCTTTGAGAGAAAAAAAAAAAAAAAAAAGCCAATTTTTTACAAGCATCACCCTTTCCCCAGCTGCTTGGGCCCTTTTCTGCATTCATTCCAGAGAAGAAGTCTTGATTGTCCTGCAGTGTAAGGGAGGAGATTGGAGTTGCATCGTGCTGCCTGCATGTTCCCAGCTCTCTCATTATCCTCTGGTGGAAGTTGTGGTGCTTTTCTCCCTAAATACAGCTTCATATATCCATATATATATATATATCTACGTGTGTGTGTGTGTGTATGTTTTATACATCTACATAAAAATACACATTTATATGCACATTGCTACACACAAATGCAAACCACACATGCTTGGGAAATGCCAATCTGTTCACCCTGCACTTTTCACAGATCACTGCCAATTCTCCCTCACAGTTCAGGAAAGGTTTTGCAGGTCCAGATTTTTGGAGAAGGAAGAGCAGCCTTGCTGCAATAGCTGGAGTTAGGAGGGATTTAGGCAAAAAAACCCCAGTTTTCCTTTTTCCTCCAGCATCCCTTGATCAGATGCTGGTGGGAGAGGGATGTTTTCCAGCTTGCAAGGAGGAGAGGGAAGAAAGAAAAGAGTCTGAGGTTTTCCTCCAGTGCAGAACTGGGAATAAATAGAGCGATCTTGGTCAAACCTTTGGGTCTGGGAATGTGGCTCCAGCTGAGCTTGGCTGCTTTATGGCTTTTCAGAAGGTGCTGGTTCAGGCAGAGGCCTCTCTGAGGGTCTCCCAGGGGTAGGGGATGACTGTGCAGCAATCCTCATCCCTCCCAGTGGCTCAGCTGGACCCTGGCCACGAGCACTCGAGTGGGGCAGCACAAGGTGCCACGAGCCTGGAGGAGATCCCAAGCAGATTGGAGCTCCATGCCAATCTGCTTTGCAGCCCTTGGCTGCTCATGGACACGGTGCAGACGTCTCTGTTCCTCCTTCTGGCTGATGCAGGGGGTGCTCAGAGCCACGTTACCCCCACTCTCAGCCCTGCTGGCCACACAGGCTGCTTCCCTGCTCTGCTTCCCTGCTCTGCTTCCCTGCTCTGCTCCCCCTCCTTCTGGGTATTTCCATGGGGCAGGATAATTCTGAGGCTTCTCCATACCTGCATGAGGGTATGGAAAAGTGACAGTGAGATGCTTGGAGCCTTTTTGCTCCGTGATTTGCCTCCTGGTTTCGTTTGGTCGTCGTCTTCTCTCCTGCCTTGCTTCTCCTTCCCTGGCAGCACGGGCAGCAGAATCAGCTGATTTTATAAAAGGTCTCTGGGTGCAGGGCTGTGCTCCTGTCTCTCCTCCACTGCTCTCTGCCAGTGGGTGACTTCCTTCAGCCCCCACAATCAGCCTCTCCCCAGGTCTCACTGCTGCTGGGCTCAGGCAGGAGGTTTTACAGCCACCGCCTCTTCTCAAACACGGGCAAAAAAAATCCCTTCCTCAGCTCAGAGAGCAGATTTTAAACCTTTTCCTGCTGCTGCTGCTGAGGCAGGGTGGCTGCAGGAGGGGCCCAGCCCAGCCCGTGGCAAGGCAGGGAGGGTGTGTGTGTGTGTCAGGCTCCCCACGCAGAGGAAGGAATCCAATATCTGCCCTGTCTCAAATGCCAGGCTGGGCTCCTCTGGGACCGAGTTATTGGTGAGGAGGAAGCTGACCTTCTCCTGTGTTTATGAACTGAATCTCTTGCCCACTTTGGGTTTGATTTGCCCCCACCCCCTCCTGTTGCAGAGTGCAATACTCCATTTCAAAGGAAAGAACATTTTCTTCATTTTCTCCTTTGCTGGTTTTTTGGTTTTTTTTTTTCCAAGTGCTGCTCGAGATGAGCAGGATTTCTTCCCTTCAGCTTCCTGTGCTTTATCCTTGGCTTGTCACACTGCAAGTGGATGTTGCTGCCTCTGTCTTTGGGGGACCAGGGATATTCCCCTGTTACACCTGCCGGGGGTGAACAAATTCTCCTGGAGCTGGGAAAACACATTATTATTTCAGTATTCAGACCCTGGCAAGTTTGAGAATTAAAAATTCTCCTCATTTCTCTCAGTGCCACATGGATCTCTCCTTCTCCCTCCTGGCTGCCTTATCTCCAGCCTTCCCTGGCACAGCTTTTGCTGTAAATCCTTCCCTACAAGATCTGGTCTCGAGCATCTTCAGAGCAGCAAGTCCTTTGGAGCCCCATTTCCTTTTCCTTCCGCTTCTACCTGTGGAGAGCAGATTTTTGGAAGCTCAAGAGCTCTGTCTCTCCAGTGCACAGGTCCCTTGGAGATATTTGAAGCCACTTTGCTGAAGTTCACAGGCGACTTTTGAAGAGCTTGGCCACTGCATTAATGTATATATATATATAAAAATATATATATATAATATCTGTTCTCTCTTCCCTCCTGTTTTCTTTCTCCGTCAGGAATCCAGCTGTGCAACATGTGGCACTTGTAGGACTTGGAAGGCAGGAAGATCAAGCAAACACAGAGCTTTCAGCAAGAAGAGATAAATTTCCAGAATAAATTCAAGCCACGTAGGCCCAGTCTGTTTTAGTTTTAAAGCCCTGCTGGTAGTGATGTGTGGGAGCTGTAGATACAAAGCCAGGGAGAGAAGAAGAGTTTATTTGTATTATTTCTGGCACCTTGGTGGGAAAAAAAAAACCAAAAAACCCCTCAGTTCTGAGGTCGTGGGGCTTGGCACGAGGTTTGTCTGCACGGTCAGGAGCGGACGCTGCCTGTTGAGCTCTACCTTGGTCCAGGGCTTGGAGGCAGAGGGGAAAAAAATGGAATTATCTGCTCTGACTGCTGTAACTGGAAGAGGAAAGTGCCGGATTTGTGGGGGTGTGTGGGATGCAGATGGTCCCAGAGGAGAAATATTTTGTTATTAATGAGCCACTGAATGGTGACAGTGGTTTGACACCTGCGTGGCTCCTGTCCCAGCGCTCCGGTGGGACCTCAGCTGGGAGCTGGGGGTTGTCTCCTGCAGGAGGCTGCTGGGGGATTCCTGTTCACTGCAGAGACAGAGGATGGGTTGGGGTTTGGGCTGCTGGGCCAGGACTGTGGATTGGCTGCAGGGTTTTGGTGCTGTGCCCCTGGGGGTGTTCGCTCACCCTGACCTGGGAGCTCCTGGGTGGACTGGCTGCTTTCCCAGAGAATGGTTTGGATTGGAAGGGATCTTAAAATTCTGCTTCCAGCCTCCCCCAGGGACACCTCCCAACATTCTAGGTTGCTCCAAGCTTATCCAACCTGGCCTTGGACACTTCCAGGGATGGGGCAGCCACAGCTCCTCTGGGCAACCTGTGTCAGGGCCTCACCCTCCTCACAAGGAAGAACTTCTTCCAAACATCTAATCTATACCCACCCTCATTCAGTTTGAAGCCATTTTGCCTTGTTCTGTCTCTCTATTTTTCAATAATCCCTTTTTATTTTCTATTTTCTGCTATATTTTTGCTCTACTAAGGTAAAAATATAAATAAGCCCAGGAGTGGCCCCTGGATGCACTCCCCAGGCCTGTCCTAGAAAGCACAACAGCACCCAGTACAAAACACTGATGTTTTCAGCCTAATGCCACCTCCAACAACCCAAACTTCATTCCCCTCCCTCTTTCCCTCTGCCTTTTCCCTCTACTCCAAGATAAAAGGTTACAGGGTCTGACTCTTGAGTCAAGGGCAAACTCCAGCCCAGCCTCCTGTCTGAGTGATGCCTCATCTTGTTAAAATCCACCTGCAGCCAAACCCAGGATTGGATTTTTGGAAGCTCAAGAGCTCTGTCTCTCCAGTGCACAGGTCCCTTGGAGATATTTGAAGCCACTTTGCTGAAGTTCACAGGTGACTTCTGAAAACCTTGGCCACTGCATTCATGTATATATAGATATAAAAATATAGATATAAATATCTGTTCTCTCTTCCCTCCTGTTTTCTATTTACCACTACAGTTTTGCTTTACTAAGGTAAATAATGAGTCAAGGGCAAACTCCAGCCCAGCCTCCTGTCTGAGTGATGCCTCATCTTGTTAAAATCCACCTGCAGCCAAACCCAGGATAAGTCCTGGCCACACAGGAGCCAGGACAAGGCTCTGTGTCCTGCAGCCCTGCACCTCAGGCCCCTGGCAGGTGGAGCCCAGGTGATGCTCTCCAGGAGCAGGGAGGATGCTCCTGCCTCATGTGCCAAGAGCTGAGACCACATCCCCAAGGCAGAGGGGCATGGGCACAGCTTTACAGCTTTTTCATGGCATTTGAGGCTTGTGTGGCATTCAGAGTGCAGCTCTGGGGTCCTGTGAGGTGAGGGAAGAGAGCAGCAGTTCCCTTTTTAGAGAGAGGGATGAGTGGAGATGTGGAGGCAGTGGCAGGTGAGGCCTGGAGTGCACATTGGTGCAGTGCTCCTGGGCCTTTCTCTTTTAGCACCTGGCTGGCTGCTTAATGGTGTTTCTTCAGGTCTTAAAATCTGTGTTATCAAGGCATCCATTTCCTCTGAGCAGCATTTTATTAACAGAGGTGACCTTTGCACGCCCCCCACGTCAAAAACACCTCCTGCCTCAGCCACAGGTGCCTTTATCCCATGTGAGCAGAGATGAACAAAGCAGATGGTGTTTGGATCTGGATTAAATTAAGAGTTTTGCTTGCAGCTAGCTTGGCAAACAAATAACTTTCTTCTGGGTAGCACAGCCCAGATCTCAGAGTGCAAACTCAGGTGTCCTTTGCAGGCTGCCCGTGCTCACGTGCCCCTTTCTGCTGCTGGGTTTCTGTGCAACACCTGTCCTACCACAGCTAATGCTGTGTGATGATGGACCTGCAATTATGAGGCTGTGCAAACAGCTAAAACAACTGCATCACCCTCCCCGTGCCTGCTTTGGGGTGATTTGTGGAGCTGTTGATAGCACCAGGCACCATTTGTGCCGATGAAGGGTCAGGTCCGGGAAGTGCAGGGCACCTGCAGCTTCCATCTGTGTCTGAGTGGACTGGGGGAGATATTTATGGAAGGAAAAATGGAGGTTTTGCCTTTTGCAGGTGTGTTTTGCAGCGGCAGAAAGCTGCCCACGAAGCAGCCTGGCAGTGTCTCCTCTCAAGGCTGCTTTAGCACCAGAGCAGCAAGGGCAGACACCTCCTCCCTTCCTGCCCCCGGCCTCCCAGGCTGGGTGCCAGCAGCAGGACGCTGCTGTATCATCTCAGGACACCCTGGATGCATCCCTGCATCTCACAGCTGAGCAGGGTGACCACTGAACTATTTAAAGTCTCTCCCCTGCTGGCACTCGGGTGTGCAATGCACCAATTCTGCTGAGGCTGGCAAAGTGCTGGAGCAGGGGATGGGTTTAGGGCCGAGGGGGATTTATCACCATGGGGACAGCTAGGTGTGTGTCCCTCAAAAATGTACCTAAGGAGAGGAAAATAGAGAAAATCAGCAGTGGAGGAGGTTCCCCTGGTGCTCCACGTGTGGCTCTGCAAAACAGTTGTTGCTGTGGCACTGAGCTGGGAGTTAAATATGTGGGATGAGGATTTGTCTCTGCTTTTCTGGCTCTGTGTGACCTTGGACAAGCCAGAGAATCACAGATTGGTTTGGGTTGAAGGGACCTTAAGGATCATTTTGGGCAGGGACAACTTCCACTAGCCCAGGCTGCTCATCAGGAACGTATCCTACTCCTTCTGTGTTATCCCAAGTGTTCTCTGATCCATCCTAGGAGCAGGGGAAAAAGCGAAACCTTCCCTTGCAATATTTGTGCTGTCACATACTCAGTCTGGTCAAATCTAGACAGACTTTTAGCCATGGCCACAAGGGAAGGAACATCCTCATTTTTCCTCCCTGCTCCAAAGCGTGCCACCTTTCTGGTGAGGCAGCAGGAAGAATATAACCGAGGTCAAATACAGGAAAAAAAAACAGTTAAAGTCAGTAACCTGCAAAAACTTTTCCCCTAATTTAGTTCTCAGCATTGCCCAAGTCATTCTGAATGCAACTTTCCACAGCTCTGGTAGCCTGAGGCAGACACCGAGCTCGGGAAATTGTCCCCTGAGTGGTTCAGGTCTGTCAAAGTAATGAGGACCTCAAAAGTGAGCCTTGGCACAGAACATGTCAGACAACCTGAGCTGGAGGTGTTGCTGCTAATGCTCACTGGAATTATGCATGCACACAGCGCCCTGTGCAGGAATTGCATCATTTTGGTGCAAAAAATAAATGTGTCTGTAGAGGATGGAGTTGTGTATCTGCCTGCAAACACAGCCCGGGTGTGTGTGTGAACATCAGCTCCCCTCTGATCTGCTCGTTAACAAACAGAGCATGTGATTATCTTCTCACCCATGTCAGCGCCCTCCTGTCTCCTGCCTGCCTCTGATCCTGGCCATAGGTGTCCTGCCCAGCTCAGCAGCAGCTCAAGACTCTCAGGCATGTTTTGGGATCAGTTATCCTGCAGCAACAGCCAGGCTGGGCTCTAAGAATAACTTTCCATTGGCCTTTGGATGTGTTGGCAGTAGCTGGGCTCGTGGTGACAAAGTCACTGGAAGAGAAAATTAACAGCAAATTAATAATAGTTTATCCAGGTTTTTATTTTTGAATGGGGGAGGAGGAGGAGGCTGAGTTTTGCTGCCGATTCTTTGCTGAAATCACCTTTAGTGGACTTCTCGTGTCACCCGCAAACTGGGACATCACAGGACTGTGGTGGGACAGATGTCAGGCTGCTTTTTATTTTTCCTTTTCCCTTGAAACGCTCCCAAAGCTGCAGCTTATCAGGGCTTGTGTCCACACTGCCTCATTACAGCTCTCAGCACAGAGAGTCCTTCCCCAGCACTGCTGCTGGGCTGGAAATTGTGTCTCAGCTGGAAGCCTCTGCTCGGTCACACGTGGGGCTCTCCATCAGTCCTGTCCCTGCGTCTGCCTTTTGGCTCAGGGGCAGCTCAGCTGCCCTTCAGCCTGCTCAAAACATCCAAGTCAAGTGGGGACAGAAGTTTTTTTTTGACCAAAATGCTCTGAGGGGGAGTCTCTGAAGAGGACAGCTCTTGTTTGGTCTGATCGTAAATGTTTCTTCTCGGGGAGCATCTTGCTCTGCACACAGCAGCTGCACTGAGCCCTGCTTCGTTCTGAACTTCACAAAAAGTGCTGTTACGCCAGAATGGTTAAAAGTTATAAACAATTGTAATGCATTTTTTATGGTATTTGTAAGGGCAGGCCAAGAAAAGCACGCATGAGATTAGTACCAGTTAAAAAACTGTCTGTTTGGTGCTGTGTTATTTAAATAGAAGAGATGTAAAGAAGAGATCATGCTCTGTAGCAATCTCATGCCTGGAATTTGGGGCTGGTGAGCCTTGGGGTAGAAATATGGACTTTTTAGCCTTCTGACACCCCTTCAAGAGCTCTTTCCAAGCCCTTGGAGGCAGCAGGAATAGATTGTTTCAGCTGGCACGTGCAAGTTTTGAACTACCAGATTGGGACCTAATTGGCCTGGGTGTTACAGAAAGATGGGAAAAGATCCACCCAACCTCATCTGACCCTCTCGAGGGCCCAAAGACAGGGAGCAGTTGGTGGAAGAGCTGTCATGAAGAAGGCAGAGTGATAAAATGAACAGCACGTGGCTGCCCAGGAGGTTCAGGGTGCCTGACAACCCACCCAGAAGCATTTAGGAGTTTGGTCAGAGTTAGGAAGTGCAGAGAAAACAAAACAAAGAGGTGTCTAACAATTTCTTGTTCAGAATCTCCAGCCAGTATCAAAACACTGCTGATGGTTGCAGTAAAATGCAGCTTTTTTTTAGGGTTGGGAGAGCAAATGCCAGTCAGCACTGCTGCTTCCCAGGGGTGTGTTGGACTGGAGGTCTGGCTGGGATTTGGGATGGCCCAGCCACCCCTGTTTTATGGGACTCACTCATCTGCTCCCTTTAGCCACTCTCAGGAGAGGCTGAGGATGAAGAATTTGCTGTGTCAGATCTTTTCCCTGGCCCCATCCATAGCTGGTGGCTGCTGCTCCAGAAGGGGCTGGATACCTGCCACAAATGAAAGGAGGAAATTTTATGCTGAGTAAAGCATAAAGAGAGACTCTGTTCTCGCCTCTGCTGCAAACCCTGCATCACCAAAGAGAAATTATCACACCTCTGACTCTTCCCTCCCAGCAACCCAGAGCTGCTAACAGCATTTTCTTTATGTTCCCACTCCTGCTGCGGGTCCAGCCCCTTTCCTGGGAGGTTTGGTGCAGTTGCAGGGTCGATGGGCTTTCCCTGGGGGTTCCTGGCTCTCCAGGAGCACACAGCTGTGCCCTGCATTAATCACACTGGCCTGGCCACTTGTAAACTCTTCATTTGGGACAAGTTCCCATTTGCTCTGAGCCAAGAAGTGCTGGTCACTGGTAACTGAGGCCCATCTGGTTTGCAGGGTGCCTGACTCTCTGCAGCAAATCCACTCCTCTAATCCCTCTGAAGCTTCATTTCCAAACCTTATTCCCCACCCCAGGCCTTGAGCAACCTGGTCTATGGAAGGTGTCCCTGCCCATGGCAAGGTAATTGGAACAAGATGATTTTTAAGGTCCCTTCCAACCCAAGCCATTCTAGGTTTCCTGGTATCATCTCTGATGTTCCCAGTCTGTTGCTTTTACTTTTTCCCCCAGACCACTCTGCTCCAGCTGCCTTTTGGATATGGAGCAAAGCCTCAGACTCTGAAGGCTGGGGATTCTCTCCTGGCTTCTTTTCCCTGCCTCCAAACACAGAGCTCAGCACTGCCACAATCAGCAGATCGAGGTGGAAAGGTTTTGTTTTTTCCCCTGAAGTCCCAAGCTTTAGCTCACGGGGACCTGGAGAGCCAGTGGGCACAAAGTGAACCCAGAGCTGCTCTCCCTGCCAGCCTTCCAGGAGGCAGCTGAAGTGTGGTGAGGTTGGGCTCCTGGTGGATACACACAGCTCTGGTTGTGAGGCTTCTGCCTGGGAGACAGGACTTGTGTCTCCCAGATCTTCCCAAAATTTCCAGGCAGAGAGGAACATCCACCCACTGGCATCCAGAGCAACAGAAACTGCACAGCTGCAGCCAACAGGGGAACAAAACAGCTTCCAGGCAGGGAAAGGGTGGGTCAGAGACCCTTCCTCGCTGTTTTAGGGCTCCCATCTGAACCAGACCCAGCAAATTTAGGTTCCATTTGGGCTTTTTCAGAGCCCCCAGAGCCTTGGAGGGAATGTGTGAGCATCAGCTGAGTCTCTGAGGGGGGAAACAGCGTTTTCCTCAAGGCTGTCCTGAAATGCTGGAATGGATAGACGAGCTGGGGAGACCTGCTGGGATGAAACCCAGCTCATTTTCAATATTCATCACTCTTTTAGAGGCAGAGGCTGTGTTTATTCCTCTTTGTGTCTAGAGCTCATCAGGGTCTCCTTCCCAGTGAATTGCTGTCCCACTTTCCGCTGGAATAAAGGGAATTTTCTCCCTTGTAGCTGTTATGGTTTGGGTTTGGCATAAGAATCATGGTGATAACAACACTGGTGGTTTTAGTTGTTGCTAAGTAGTGTTTAAACCAAGTCCAGGACTTTTCAGCTTCTCATGCCCTGACAGGGAGAAGGCTGGAGGTGTACCAGGAACTGGGAAAGCACACAGCTTTCCCAGACCCAAACTGGCCAAAGGAGTATGCCATAAAATTTTAATTTTTTGGCCAACCTGGCACTCCCAACCCCGTGAGAGCTGCGCCTCAGTGAGATACAGCAGAAGAACTCTTTGTGCTGGGGAGAACAGAGTGCCAGGAGTGTGTGATGCCTTTGCTGGGGACAGGAATGAGACTTTGAGGCAGAAGTCAACCTGACACTCTGGCTTTTGGCAACATTTCCCTTTCCTCAGTGCTCTGGACCTCTGTGATCTCACACACACCAGGTGGGATCAAGTCAGGCACTTTTGTGACAAGGTTTGCTTGAAATAAGTGACCTTGCTCTTGCTACAACAGTCTGTTTTTCTGGGGGTTTATGTTTCCCCAGTTACTGTGATAAGGAATAATTTTGATAGATTTACCCTCAGGATAATTTCAGGAGGCTGGGAAATACTGTTTGCTGTGTCCTGGAGGGTGTCATGTCATTGGAAGGTTGGGTTCCTTCCAGCTCAGGATGTTCCATGGCTCTGTAACACCCAGCCTTGGGGACTCTCATCCCTGTCTGCTCCAGAAAGGAGAGTTTAACTCCGGTCTCTGGATTTGTAGGTTATTTCTATGACCTCAAAACTCCATTCTCGTTTCTGTGACACTGAATATTTGTGTTCTTTCATTCGAGTCTCCGTAGCAAATTCCTGGAGGAGCTGAGAAATCATTACAAACCTCTCTGCTCTCCCTTCCAAGCACAGAGGAGCACAGCTCTGACCTGCTTTTGCTGGTAGGAAACCAAGTTTGAAACGCAGGCAGAAACAACATTCACATGCAGTTTCATCACATGGGCTGGGAAAAAAAGGAAGAAAGTCCCACTGATGGCATAAATTAATCCCATCATTTCATATTCTTCTGGCACAGAAAAAGGTAACAAGGTGATGGGCAGCATCTGAGAGGAATAATCTGTGTGATGAGGGAAGGCTGCCTTGTCCCTCTGTGTCTTAATTCCCTCGCAAACCAACCACTCCTGAAATTAATCTCTTTATTTGGGACAGGCTGCAGCTCGTCCTGGGATCTGTTCTTTTTGGTAAGCCCTGAAGAAAAACTGCTCTGGTGTGGGGTTTCCCCAAAGTGAGACTTGCCTTCAGCTTGGACAGGCTGTAAGTTCAGGGAGAAAGGATTTAGCCAAAGTTAGGATCCGGTCTTTGTCGGGGGAGCTGTTGACAAGGTCTCTGTACGGGTTTTCTTGCCACATTGGTGCCTAAAGAAAATCTACTATCCATGGTAATCAGTATTTATTAAAGGAAACCATGAAAAAAAAGTCTTTAGATGAGATTAAAGGGGTTGTGTAGCTGCAGTTGGTGCTGAATTGCTCTGCGCTGGCTCCGGCGCTGGGCGTCTGCCTCGTCAGCATCTCTGCCCAGCCTCCTGCATCCCGGGCATGAATAGCCTGGCTGCAGGAAAAGCAAACACAGGAGCGTGCTGCCTGATTAGCTGGGCTTCATTAACCACCCTGGCACTGCCCACCAGTCCTGGGTGCTCTTGGCTTCCTCCCAGCCAGGTGGGGAACTCACCGTGTCCGTCCACCGCGACTCCGGGGTGCTGCCAGACCCACTGTCCATGAGGGTGTGCTGGCTTTTCCCTCCCTCCCAGAGTTGTTTTCCAGCTCATTTTGGTTCTATTCAAGCCTTTAACACTTAGTTTTGCTCCGAGCTGGACCCAGAGTGGGATTGCTTACAGGACTTTCTGTATCCAGCCTCTTCCTGCTGACCTTGCTGTGTCCCTGCTGCCACGTGTGGCCGTGGCAGGGGACCCGGTGACGTGGCTCTGTCTCACACCTTTGATGGCAGGAGGGCTGTGTGTGTCTGGGGGAGCAATGGGGAGGTGCTGCTGTCTCACGTTCAGCCAGTGATGTGCTCCTCTCAGGAGCTGTCACTGGAGTGGGGTGGATTTGTCCCGGTCTCCTCCAGTACAGGGACATGGCCACGGATTTTGTAAGATTGTCAATCAAACCCCAGCTCTCCCAGCTCTCTCTTTCCCCTCTTCCTCTACGCTTCCTCCCAAGTCCTTCCCTCTCTCTCAGTTGACAGATCAGTCCTTTGTGTCCTCTTTTTTCCTGATTTATTCCTACTTCCTCAGGCATAACTCATCCTTGACTTTGTCCCCTTGAACGCTGCTGCATTTTGAGGATGTATTCATCACTCCCTAACATCCCCACGTAATAATCAGAGTTAAAAGACCCTTGGAATGTTTCTTCCTCTTAAGACTCTTTCACATCCAAACTTTTCTTGTCCTGGGCCCCATGTGTTTACCACAGAGTTTCATGTTCTGGAGATGCCTGAGCAGAACTAAACTACAACCTTTAAGTCACTGGTCTCAAACCTTTGCTGGAAATGCTCAATATCAGTAAAAAGGTAACCACACTGTGGGGGTAGCACCATAACTTGCTGTCCTTCAGGAAGAATCCAGTACTTAAACCAAACTCTGGGAATTCAAGGCATCTCCTGGGGAATGTGTCATTTGCACACCACAGAGCTGTGATTCCACAGGCAAGACAGTGATGTGAAACCTCCTGTGGGTGCTGACTCTGAGACCTCCCTCTGCCATGGGTGAAACCTGGTCTGAAACAGCTGGATTTGCTCTGTGACCTTCCCAGGGACCTTGAGCATGCTGGTGGAGAGGCTGCTGTGGCAGCAGCCACGTCGAGGGCTGATGTGGCCTCACCCAGGAGCCCTGTGTGGTGGCTCATGGCATCACTGCTGGCCACATCCCCAGTGGAAAAGGCACTTTGGGTTTATTTTGGAAATAGCCAGCTCAGAGCCTGAGCCCAGCCCTTGCTGCCTGCTGGCTGTGTGTCCTTTTGTTTATCTGCTTTGTTTTTGGAACATAATTACTCTCTCATAGACTGTGCATGTCCATGGCACTGCATTATTGTCTTCCCAGCTGCTGTGGCTCCTGCCATCTATCCAGACACAGGGAATAAAAAGACATCCATAACCCCCTTCTCCTTGCTGCATCCTCCAAGGGGTTGTACAGACCCAGCAACATCCAGGACTCCTCGCCCCTGACCTCTGCTGTTATTTATTAATTAAGCCAAATTAGAAAATATAGCCCTCAGAGGCTCCAGGACTGACTGGGGCTCCAGGACAGAGGGTACAGGGCAAACAGCTCGAGCAGATGGGAGAGGAGAGAGTGCCAGCAGCAAGCAGAGAGAAAATCCTGCTCCTAGGGTCACTCAGATGGCTGCTGGAAGATGGCAAAACAGCCCCAGGCTCCTGCTCTCCCTGCTTTGTCCCAAAAGGCTGCTCCTGGGCATTCCTGGTGCTCTCAGACTGCTGATGCCCTTTCCTTTGCAGGTGAACTTCCTCCACCATGAGGCTCAGTGTTTTGGAAAGTGTCCTTGCCTGCTGCAAAAGTCTTCCTGGAGTTTCTCCCTGGGGACTCTCTGGTTTCCAGATTAAATTCGCTGTCTTTGCCTGGAGGAACCACAGAATCCCAGCAGGGTTTGGGTTGGAAGGGTTCTAGCAAGGTTCTCCTCACCATTCCCTTCCTCTAGGAGTGGTACTCTGACCTCAAATCAACTCTCACCTGCATGGGCCTTGAAGAATTTGTGTCTGGAGTCTGTCTCTTCTCATTTTGTGTTGTCTGTTGGTTTTAATGGGCAGATTTCACCCCATTGCTGCAGGTGCTGTGATGAGCTCTGGGCAGAGGGCTGCTCTTGGACAGAGGGGCTGCTCAGTCCCTCTTCACTCTCGGGCTTGCAGCAGTTCCCATTTCCCTGCCCTGCTGACTCTGCAGAGCAAAATATGGGGGTAGAATAGATACCTTTTTAGTACTTGAAAAGAACAATTTCTTCCTAGATCTGCCTAGTTCCCGATCAAACCAGTGCCTGTTGGAAATGTGGATCATAACTCATCAGTGACGGGAGCCGGCGCTCAGGGTCGCCACGTGATGTTTCTGAACACAGGACTCAAACAGGGACAGCTTCCCTCTTGTGCTGCTCTCTCTTGGATGGGCTCTTTTGAAAAGAGGAATGGTTGTGTGGGGAGAGCTCATCCCATCGCTGCTCTATCCATCATAATAAAGGTTATTAAGAGCCTACGTGACCAGCCTGCCTATCCCTGCAGAGCTCGCCAGACAGTCCTGCAAGCTCTGCACTATAAGCTCGGTTTTATTAAATATTTGCTTGACCAGAGAGGCAAAGCAGAACAGGGTAAACACGCCTAAAGTAAATGTGGGGTGACCTTTGTCCGTCATCCATCCAACGCCTGCGGCTGCTGTGGCAGGGAGGGCAGCGGGAGGTGAAGGTGATCCCGCAGCAGCTTGGAAATTCTGGCTGCTGTGCGAGAATTTTGAAATATTTGGGGTGGCATAAAAGTGGTGGCTGCTCTACAAGCCCAGACTTACCCTCTCCACTATCAGATCTAATCAGCCTACGGGTCAAAAGAATGTGGGATTTATTCCCCCTTTTTATTTTTTGAAGTAAATTTTTCAGTTCCGCTGCCCTCGGCAGAGCGGCACAGATTTGAAAGAGCTGCACATCCAGACCTGTGTCACTGTCACATCTTCCTCCCTGCTGGGATCTGCAAACAGGGATTTTTTTCCTTGCCTCCCACTTGTGCGAGCCTGGCTGTTATCACTGGTTACACCCGTGATTTCAGCAAAGTCACTCTGTGACAGAGGGGATGGGACACCGCAGGAGTGGAGCTATGTTTGTCTTTTGTCCTTTTCAAAATCAAGAACAGCCTTGTGAAGTTCTGGTCTGCACGATAATGAGGGATGATGGTCCTGACCATCAGGTTTGTGTGGTCAGCACTCTTTGAGGGGCTTGGCTTGTGAGGCCTGAGCTGGTAGAACTCCATCTCCCACATACTCTGTGGGGCCATAAAGGGGTAAAGCTGTTCCTGGTGCAGAAGCAACCAAAAAAGTGATGGAAAAGGGAGCAGATGGATGTGTTGAGTAGGAAGAGGTGTTTCCATGGGGTTTGGTGATGCTTGAGTCCCATACTGCTCCCACCATCATGGTTAAAACCTGGCAGATGTTAAGAGAATGAACGGTGCAAGGAAACCCTCTTCCCTCTCTTTGGAAGGGTACCAGGCTGGCCCTTGGGTCATTAGTTTTCCTACTTCATGGTGCTTTAGGCTTTATCACTGCTGGTAGATAAGCAACCCCTTTCTCCTCAGTCACCTGTGATTCCCAGGAGAGATGGATCTCTTTTAGATGAAGTTCCCTTGGCTGTGAGGTGGGTGGAGAGTGGTCTGTGGTGAGAGCCCAGGCGAGGGAGGACCCCCAGTGCTCCGTTTGCTCCCAGCCCTTTGCAGATGTGGCTGTGACAGCTGGCACACCACAGCCCCTGGGTCTGTAGCCCAGGCTGGGCTGGCATGGGGCACCTTTGATCTGGAAGCCACAGAGGTCCTGCTCAAACCGGACCGAGGTTTCCCTGAAAGGATGTTAATGTCACACCAGAGCTGGCTCCTTCCCGGCAAACTTCAAGGGCTGCAGGAGAGCTCAGCATCCATCTGGCTCTGTCCCTGCAGGCAGGTCCCTGACCTTCTCCAGGCTTCAGTGCCTCATCCAGAAGAGCAGGGTAATAATCCTTCTCCAGTTCTGGCGTCTCTGATAGCAAATACACAGCTGGGCTGACGCTGGCCGTGCAAACAGCAATGCTGGGTGATGCTTTTACCGTTACCCTTCTGCACTTCCAGTCAATATTTGTGCTCCTCCGTGGGGCACGTGTGTGTGTGTGTGTGTGTGTGTGTGTGTGTAATGGAGAGGGAAAGGGTGCAGATTTATTACTCTGCTGTGTGATTTCTGCTTTTTCTCCCAGCATCTTTTCAGTCAAGAGGGCTCTCTTTGTGCTGGTTTTAAGTAGAGAGCTCGGAGTGGAGAAAGGGAGGATTAGCAATTAAATACGCTCTGATGATGGCATGGTTGTGAAGGAGGGAGGAGGAAGGAATACTCCATAGTAATGTACTTTTGTTTCCTTTTTTCTTTGCTTGTAGGACAGAATCTGCCAGGGGATTGGTGTTTTGAAGAGTTTTACGGCTTCTAATCCTCGTTGCCTTGGGAATACAAACCTCTCTAATCATGTCACCGGCCATGTGGAAATGGACTTGCCTGGTTTCTCACCTCCTGCTCTCCACCACAGTGTCACCTCTTGGCAGACAGCAGCCACCCCATCCAAAGAGGCCCTTCATCACCTTCAAAGGAGAACAAGCAGAGGGAAACTTCAACCACTTGGTGGTGGACGAAAGGACTGGGCACATTTACTTGGGGGCTGTCAACAGGATCTACAAACTCTCCAGTGACCTGAAGGTCCTGGTGACCCACGAGACTGGTCCTGATGATGATAACCCCAAGTGTTATCCTCCCAGGATAGTCCAAACCTGCAATGAACCCTTGACGCCCACCAACAACATAAACAAAATGCTCCTCATAGACTACAAGGAGAATCGGTTGATAGCCTGTGGGAGTCTGTACCAGGGCATCTGCAAGCTCCTGAGGCTGGACGACCTCTTCAAGCTCGGAGAGCCCTTCCACAAGAAGGAGCATTACCTCTCTGGGGTGAACGAGAGTGGCTCTGTTTTTGGAGTCATTGTTTCTTACAGCAACATGGATGACAAGCTGTTCATCGCCACGGCCGTGGATGGCAAACCGGAGTATTTCCCCACCATCTCCAGCAGAAAGCTCACCAAGAACTCCGAGGCCGATGGGATGTTTGCGTACGTCTTTCACGACGAGTTTGTGGCCTCCATGATCAAGATCCCCTCAGACACCTTTACCATCATCCCCGACTTCGATATCTACTACATCTACGGCTTCAGCAGCGGGAACTTTGTCTACTTCCTGACTCTGCAGCCTGAGATGATCTCCCCACCCGGCTCCACCACAAAGGAGCAGGTTTATACCTCCAAGCTGGTCCGGCTTTGTAAGGAGGACACGGCCTTTAACTCCTACGTGGAGGTGCCCATTGGCTGTGAGAAGAACGGGGTGGAATATCGATTGCTCCAGGCAGCCTACTTGTCCAAGGCTGGAGCCATCCTGGCCAGGTCTCTGGACGTTGGCCCTGAGGATGATATCCTCTTCACAGTTTTCTCCAAAGGGCAGAAGAGGAAGATGAAGTCCTTGGATGAGTCTGCTCTTTGCATCTTTGTCCTGAAAAACATCAACGACCGCATCAAGGACAGGCTTCAGTCCTGCTACAGGGGAGAGGGGACGTTAGATCTGGCCTGGCTCAAGGTCAAGGACATTCCCTGTAGCAGCGCGGTAAGTGGAGCCCCTGAGCACCCAGCCTCGCCCTTCTCATGCATTAACAGGTCTTCTCTTCACTTAACCAACCTTCTCAACCCTTAAAGCGGAGACCAAGGAGCTGAGAAGGTCTTGTCCCAGTCCTGGCTCTGCCTCCAGCTCACCACACCACCCAATTTAACCAGTTCATGCCCCAGTTTGCTCATGGACAAGCTGATGAAGGTAGCAGCTAACAAGCTAACTGATGAGCTAAACCAAGGGGCCACGGAATATTTAGGAGGATATGCCTGTTTTAGTTACTTCATGGTGCAAATCACAGGGGTAAAGCCATTTAGACCCAAGTGCAGTCTCGGCTCAAACCTAAACCAAAAGAGGGTCTAGAGATGTCAGTGGCTTGTGCCAGTTTCTGTGTGTGCTGGTGTAATTTTGTTTCCCTGGGCTGGAGCTGGGGCAGGATTTATTCAGGGAACTTTGTGAAGCCAGGGCTTCATTTCTCCCAGAGCTGAGAAGCACTGGTCATTAACCATCAAAGCCCCTCGCCTTCCGCTCTCCAGCCAGCTCTGCACGGCGAAATTAAGGCCTGGCTGCAGATCAAGGATTAAACACTGCTAGATTTAAGGGCAGGATTGGGGAAGAGGCTGGTCTGTCTGACCTACAAATGGTCTGAAGAAATTGCTTCAGTTTATTCCGAGTGTCACTGCAGGAATGTGCATGGGGCTGGCTTTGATAGCAGGCACAGACATGGGCATTACAGCCAGCACCGCACCCGGGGCTGCAGGAGCTGCTTCCCCAGGCTTTGATTCCCGTCCTTAATTAGCTCTTTCAAGTGAGAGGCGAGTTCAAGTGTGAGCAAAGGGAATAGGGAGACACGTCTGAGCGCTTTCCTACCCCGTAATCTCCAGGCAGGCAGTGCTTGGGACGTGGGATTGCTCCTTTGTGCTCAAGCCTTGATTTCTGGGAGATTCCTGCTGCAGGACAAGGACAGACCAAGAGGAATGTGGATGGGAATTTCATTGCAGGGACACTGATCCTGCCTTACTCTGCCCTAATTCCCCCTTACACCCCTCAGTGTCCTTGCTTGACCTTGCCTTGCTCTCATTCTCCCACACCGAAGGGACAAGTCCTTGATTTTCATTGGGATCTCTTCTGCTAGACCCACAAAGCTCCCTGTGGAGCACTGCACAGGGAGAAAGGCTGTGCCCAAATCTGGCTTTGATTTTTTTTGTTTAGCCGCAAGGCCTGTGCACATTCAAAGAGCTGCCTTTAGATTTAAGCTGGGAGCTTCCCACTGGAGTTTCTTTCCTGGGCTCTTAAGCCTCTCCATGCATTTGCATATTTGCTCTGCTTGTGCTCCATGCTAACGTCTGCAGTGCTGGACCTCTCCAATTAGGAGGTTTGAAACCTCTCAGTCCTGCCTTCCATGGCTTTAGATAGGAGCAAAAAAAGCCAGCAGCTTCCTCGTGTCCCATGGGGTGAGTCCCAAACCGAGAAAACTGATGTCAGACTGAATTTGTAGGGATAGGAGTGCAGAGGCTGGAGAGAGGACACAATGGGGAAAAGTGTTAGAGCATATTTATGAGTGTACTTCTTCTCTGTGAATCAGAGATGCTGCAAAAGAACCTGGAGAT
The DNA here is from genome assembly GCA_013399225.1 of Rhipidura dahli. NCBI lineage: Eukaryota > Metazoa > Chordata > Aves > Passeriformes > Rhipiduridae > Rhipidura > Rhipidura dahli. The sequence goes on from VXAC01008682.1 coordinate 58,271, forward strand.
GCTTGAATTAAAAGCAGGAAGTCTGAAGAGTGTAACTAAGTAGGCTGTCCTCTCCTTAGATGAGCCTGCTTAGAGCTGCTGGCAAGCCCTGCCTGAGATCAGCTGTGCTGCCCGAGGGAAGAGGTATTAGTGACTTGGCTGCTGAAAGGGGTTGCAGAGTCCAGCCGCTAAGCTTGGAAAATATTTGATGGTTGGTGGAGTATTTTGGAGCTGGGATGTGTGTCTGTGAGAGCCTGGCCTCCTCTGCTGCTGTCCTGCTTGCCAGCCAAGCCCCAGCACTGCTGCTCTGCTTCTCAGCACGTGTGGGAGGCAGCTCTGAAACCAATCACAGAGCCATCAGTGAGCCTTTCCCTGTGTTTGTGTGGATGTCAAATGTCTCTCTGCTGGTGCAAACAGAGCCTAAACCTGCCTATGGCCCAGGCTGGAACTGAACTTCAGCTTTGCTGCCCAGCTGAAATCCTGCATGAGAGCAGGGACAGGTGATGTGCTGGGCACTGAGCATTTCAAAATGACAGAGGAGAGAGGTGGATTAGGTGTTAGGAAGGAATTCTTTACATAGAGGGTGGTGAGGTCCTGGCACAGGCTGCCCAGAGAAGCTGTGGCTGCCCCCAGATCCGTGGCAGTGTCCAAGGCCAGGTTGGATGGGACTTGGAGCAACCTGGGATAGTGGGAGGTGTCCCTGCCCATGAAAAGGGAGTTGGAACTGGATAATCTTTAAGATCCTTTTCAACCCAAGCCATTCTATGATTCTTTGGGCATTAAATGTAGGGCTGAGGAGCTGGGTTCACTGAACCATCCTTGCCTATTCATGTTTGTGCTCAGGTCTGGCTTTTAGCAACAAATATTCTTCTGGTTTTTCTAATATTTCTAACAGGGCAATAACTGACTGAAAGGGGATCCACGTGACAGGATAACTTCTGCTCCTGCCTTGGTGTAATCCTTGCCCAAGGCCATTTCAGGGCAAGAGAAACCTCCTGGGGACCATTCCCAGCACAACTCTCCTCAGCTGCAACGTGCACACAAATAATTGCAGGGATGTGGGGGAACAGAGCTCTGGTCCCCAGCAGCAGAGTCTGCAGCTCCTCTGGCCAGGCAGCTTGGTTCCATCTGGAGCTGAGAGGGCTGAGGTCAGGAAGGACCTTGGCTGGGCAGACTGTGTCTCGTGGTCAATATTCAGCGGGAGGCATTGGGTCCCCAGATGTCCTGCAGGGCTGGATGTCCTGGAGACCTGTCCCAGCCTGGTTTGAAGAGGTCGAGGCAAAGACAAAAACAACAAAAACCTCTGTGTGATGAGCCTGTGGTTCTCCCATGCCAAGTGCCTGTTGGAGATATCAGCAGTGTGGTAGCAGAATTTCTAGCATGGGAAAGGTGAAAGTGCAGAGACAAATGGAGAATCCTCAATGTTCATTCCTCTCCCATCCCTGTGTTACAGTTGTCCTACTAATCTTCAGCATAAATCAGGGAAAAAAATGATAGATTTTTATGTCTGGGCCCTTGATTTGCAAATTGGTGATGTTCACTCAGGTGATGAATGGTCTCAGGTAATACCTCTCTGCAAAAGCAGGATAATAGCTTACATTTAAGCAGCACACTTGACCCCAAATGCTTAGAAATTCATATAATCAGAGAAAAATGAGGCTTGGAAAAAAGGATTCTTATGAGGTCATCTGATTTGCCCTTCTGCCCTACTTATAACGCTTCTGACAGATGTTTGTCTCACCTGTTCTTAACCTCTGGCTATGGAGATTGCTTCTCTCTCCCTAAAATCTGTCTGTGCTGGGAGGAAGCTTTCCCTCATGTCAAATCTAAACCTCCTCTCTGGATACTGAAGCCGTTCCTACTTACACAGTCAGAGGGCACCTTCAAACCCTTTGGCTCCCTGGACATGCAGGGTGTTGGCAGAGGGCAGTTCTGGAGGGGAAAAACAGGCTTTTTAAAACAGAAACCAGCTTCCTATTGGGATGGTTCTGGCTGTGGTTTCAATGTCCTTCATAAACTTTGTAACTGAGCAGCCTGATCTGGTTGAAGTTGTCCCTGACCGTGACAGGGACCAGAGGAACTTTTAAGGTCCCTTCCAACCATTCTGTGGTTCTGTGACACTGTTGGGAAATGCTGGATTTCTTTTTAAAAAAAGGCAGTTTGAGAGGAGGGTGGAGATGTAAATGTGCCATTTCTGTACAGGAATTGATCACTGGGGGGATTTGTTGATTGTCATTACAATAAATAAGATTAATGGGTGCATTTTGAAGCCTGGCAAGAATTCCACCCCCGGGATGCTCAGCAGAGGAGGCAGGGGAGCCATCCCCCCTACCTTGGGGAGCAGGCAGGTGAGGTGCTGTGAGACAAAAAGCATGGATGAAGAAGGGGAAGGTATTGGATTTGAGCCTGAGGGTGTCAGGGCTGTGGGGAGACGGAGAGGAGCCGGGATCCTGCTGGAACTTTGGCTGGCAATGAAGTCCCAAACCTGGGGTGCTGCTGGCATGGGACCCCTGCTGTCACCTCAGGAGCTGCTTGCATCCCAGGGCTGCTCTCCTGGGAGATCCTGGCCTCCTCCTCAGCCTGATCTGCCTCCCAGCCCAACAGCTTCCAGTCCCTGCCATGAAAAGCTGTCACCTCCATCGCTGCAGCTTCTGCTGGACATGCAGCACCAATATCTGTCCAAGATAATCAAAGTGTCAGTCCCAGCTCTCGCCTGGCTTCTGCCTTTTGCTGGTATTTTCTTTTCCTTTTGGCAGGAAATGGGGTTTGACTGTTTAAATTGCTGCATTCAGTCTCTTCCTGTTTTTCATGGCACCGCTGTCACTTGGGGGAGAACAGAAATATTTTCAAAGCTGACCAGCCAACAAAAGGCCTTGTGTGAAGAGCTGGGCAATATTTTCCCAACACTTTGCTACCAGAAGTGGATGTTTGGGTCCCAAGCCATTGTCTGATGAGTGACTTGGCTGTAAAGGCTTCCTGTGCTTCTGGTGGCTGTTGGTAACTCCCCAAAGCCTCTTTGCTGATGCTGCTGGTGAAATTTCTGGAGATGCCATCTCCACGCATTTGTTTCTCAAGTGGGCTCTGCTCTCCTGCTCTCTCCTGCTTTCCCTGCATCCCCCTGCCCATCCCTGATGCCCACCAAGCAAGCACTGCTGCTGTCACGGGGTTTAGCTGCATTCAGGAGGAGGCTGTGGATTAGTCCTTCCATGGAAAGCTGTTGGGCATGTTTGGAGGGCACAAGGATGAACACTGCCTGGTCCTCAGGGCTGATCCATGGGCTCCCTCCTGCTCCATTCCACCAGCTCAGGAAGGGCCATATTTTACTCAGGTGGTGAAAGACTTTGTGTATGGTATGGGACAGTCAGCTTGACTCTGGAAAGGCCACCCCGTTGGTGATGGGATGGCCAAGATTTTTCATCCTATTCCATGATTTTCCTCTTCCTTCCAGGACTTTGTAATCGCTAGTGTTAATTAACAGGGACAGCCAAGATTTTTCAGCCTGTTTCATATTCCCCTTCCTTCCAGGCTTGTGTCCATCCTCCCCGGGGCTAGCAGGACACAGAGCACCTCTGAGACACCAGGATGGGGAGCAGCAGGAGGTTGTTTTACAGGAGGCTTGGCTAAGGCACAGAACCCCACAACTTGTAGCCCAGGGACTCCTGGATGGTAGTGCTGTGTCCATCTGCTGCAGGAAGAGGGAATATCTTCTTTGCTCTTGCATTCCTCCCTGGCATTGTGGGCAGAAGAGCAGGGTCACTGAGAAAGAAGGACCAGCTGGAGCTGCTGGAAAGAGGGGGTGTTTAGAGGGAAAAAAGTCACCTTACAAACAAAAAAAGCAGGAATTGTCATCCCTATCTGTCATTTCTCCCCTTTTGCCTCAAAAGGCAAAGGTTGGAGAAAAGGGAGTTCTGGCTTTTGCTTAGTCCTTGGGAAGAGGAATGTGTGGAAGGAGGTCCCTGCAATCCTGGTGCTTTGGCATTTTGCACACCCAGCTCCTGGCCATTTCTCCTGGCTGGACTGGCAGGTACGTGAGTCTGATACCTTCCCAGGGGAATGGATCAATCACAGGGATGAGTTATCAGTTTCATTTTACCTCATATTCTCTTTATTTGCCAGCTGGGCTGTCCTAAGTGAACCCCTGTGTGTGTCAGTGCCACAGGTGCTTGCACAACAGGACTTTTTGCTCCAGCTGGACAGACCACTCACAAGTTTTCTGTACATGTCCTTATTACAAATTACACAGGCTGGTGTTTCTGATCCAAAGGGTTTATGGACAGTTGAGGTCAGTTCTTGGTTAATTTTTAACAGTGCTTTCTTCTTCTTCCTCTGAAAATGCAAATAAGAGCAGGAAACCCCTGCAAAAAACAACCAAGCTGGGTTTTTGGAAGGGCAGTACCCTCAGCAATGCTGTAATGCCTCTCTGGGAATGCTGGCTGGAGACTGGGAGCCAGAGCCAGCAGGCTTCCTGCTGCCAGGTCTGTGTTTGTGCACTTGGTGCCGTGGGTTTGTGTTGGACGGGGCGCGTGGCGAGTGTGCAGAGCGCCTTGGGAGGGACCTGCTGAGCCCAGCAGCTGTCATAAGAGGTGACAAGTGTCCTCCTGCTGACACTGGGGGCTGGAGAGGGCAGAGGCTGAGCTGGGGAGGAAGAGGGACACAGAACAGGGCTCTGGCTCAGAGGTTCTGCAGCTGAGCTCTGTGATTTGCAGATCTCCCCCTGCACCTTTCACTTCCAGCACGTGAAGCACCTTCCACCTCCTGAGCATCACCTCCCCTGCAAGGCTGGCTCTGCTCCGGGGTGAAAAGCACTTCCACAGACAGAAATTCCATGTTATCTCCCCACGTGAGGCAGCTCAGGGAGCTCTCTCCAGGGACACAGCTGGTATTTCTCATGGCTGTGGTCAGTGGTGGAAGTGGCCTGAGATGTCTGGGACTGTTCTCCTCCAATGGAGAGCAATTGAGTTCGTGTCTCCAGTGCTCCCAGCAGGGTCCTGGCCCCTCGGAACTGGGATTGGGAAATTCTCTCCACTGCTTCTACTGTGAATGAGCTCAGGCAGCTCAGGGATTCATCTTCTCTTCTCCCTGGGTGATGGCTCTTTCTCCCAGGTGCCACCTCTCTGCTTTCAGCCAGCAGGGATAAGGACAGGTCCCTGCCCCTGCAAAGTGCTCTGTGCTCCAGGCAGGGAAAAAAGTGGCTTTGGATGCTCTGAGGGAGAGCAAAACAAAAAAAAATCCCCTCCATCAACAGAAGCTTGCACTTAAGAGCTGTAAACCAGGGCCTAATTGCATGGAGAGGATGATTGCATTTGAGGTGTTAAGTAGGTTTCTCAGTATTAAACACCTGTCCTTGAAAGGATACTGCCTGATCAGTGGATGCAGAAAGAATTCTGGCAGTAATTAATTACATTCTCACAACACCCCCACCCTGAAACCTCTCCTTCCCAAATCCTCATTGTCCTGGAGGGTGGAGGGGGGGAAATCCCAAACATGCATTGGAAACAACCTCCTCAAAACCATTTATTTCCTTCCCAAGCATAAAACAGAAGGAAACCCTCTGCCTTTAAGTGGCCGGGTGCCAAACCCTCTCACAGAGCTGTTCTCTCACGTCTGGGTGACCCCGCAGACACAAAATGTTCATTGAGGGCAGAGCAGGACCCAGGGCTGCGGAGCCGCTGTTGTGTCTGAGACATTCCAGGCACAGCTCCCTCCCTCCCACACCATCCATCCCATCTCTGCACCAGTTGGCTCTGCCTGAGCAGCTCAGCATCAGCCCCAGCTCCTGCTGGTCCCCCGTGTGCAGGTGAGCAAAGTGCCAGACTCTCCAGCCCTGCCCGCGCCGTCTCCCCGCGCTTCTCGCCACGCGGACAATGAGATTTATTTCTGGGAACTGCTCTTTGCTGCTTCCCCTGCCAGCAACCCAGGCTGTTTTCTTCTGTGGTCGAGCCCTGCGGTCGCCTGTGGCTCAGCTTTGCATTTTTGGAGGACTCCACATGATCTCCTCTCATTCTCTTCCACGCCAGGAGATCGGCGGCTTCGCGAACCCGACCTTGCCTTGCCTCGCCAGGAGGTCGCCTGGCAGGCCAAGGGAAATGCTTGTGCAAGAGGGGTTTTTTTTTAATTTAAAAAAAAAAAAGCAGAAAGCAAACCCCAGATGTCCTGGAAGAGCCAGAAGCAAAGTGACTCCTGCTCCCTTGGTGAGGCTGATGCTATTTAAAGCCTCCGGAGAAGGGGAGGTTGTACAATGCCCGTTCTCTTGAGGAGGGGGTTGAGGGGGTGCTGGATCCAGCTTTGCTCTCTGGGATAAATCCTGCACAGACCCTTCCTCCCTTGCTCCTGATGCCAGTGGAGCTGTCGGGGTGAAGCACAGTGCAGGGTCTGTTTTAGAACTTGGAGGCTCAGTGAAGATTTTCAGCCTCTGGGAGCGATCTGATGTGCGTGTCTATGTTGCAGGAAACACAGAACACAAGACTTATTTATTTTGCTCTCCCAGAAGTTTCTCTGTTTATCCAAATTGCGTGGAGGGGTCCCCATTGTACCTGGTAGGATAACACAGGTATTGGAAAACTGGATAGTGTGGAGATGGAGATGCAAAAAGCAGTTTTACTCACAGAGAGATGCCTGAATCACATCTGACCATATTTCTGCCCCAGACACTCCCCAGCCTGGTACCTGCATGACTTTGCTGCTGTAGAATACAGGTTTTGCTCTAAGTTTGTTAGAGAGGCATTTCAGTAGGATTGGGTATAATCTTTGGGTAACATGGCAACAATTTTGGGACAAAATTCAGTGTTTGCAGTGCCAGCATGGACCTGGTTGGGTAGATGTACCCAAGTTCAGGGTGGAGCTGGAAGTGTTCAAGGCCAGTTTGGATGAGGCTTTGAACAACATGATCCAGTCAAAATTGTCCTTGCCCATGGCAGGGGATGAATCTGACTGGTCTTTAAGGTCCCTTTCACCCCAAACCATCTTATGATTCCATATTTAAAGAAGTACTCAACACTAGGAAAGGCAAGACACCCAGATAGGACTGGAACTAAATGGTGAATACAGAATTTCCTCCATTTCTTCCATGCAGGACCAAGAGCTGGTGTGGCTGATGGAACACATGGGGGACATTTGATCTGTAGGAACAACATTGCATTTCCCCGTTTCAATGTCATTACCCCACCACTGTCAGCCATCCAAAATATAATAGGATTTGTACAGCTCATTTATCCTGTAAACAAGCAGAATTAGCCAGGCACGTATTTAGACAAGGGGAGAGAGTGGGAGAGGCAGAGTGAGGGAACGTGCAGGGGGGAATAATAAAAATCCCCTCCTCCTAATGAGGGAATGACCCCGGCACTGCTGGGCTGGGGCTGTTGGTCGGGATCCCACGCCAGGAAACACAGGGCTGTGATTGTGATGGGGTCCCTGCTTCCAGGGCTGGCTGCAGGTTGTGCAGTCCTGCTTTCGGATTCGGGAGGAGTTGGGGCTCCAGTGAATTCACACCGCCTGCTACAAACGCTCTGAATTCCTCGAGCACCGAGATCTGCGCGGATAAGCGGCAGCAAGCGGGAGGTTTTCCCTTTCAGGGCTCGAGTGCTTTAGTTTGTTGTTTAAACTGATAAGCAGGCTTCTTTAAATTCATCTTCAGTGAGATGATGGGACCAGACACATCTCGATTCGCCCTGATACAGATGCCAGCCCTGGATCTCGACTCTCTGTTGTTTGTTGAGCAAGCCAAGCTCTCACCATTTCCCGATGCTGAAGAGCAGCAGCACATACATCTCACTCATTACAGCACTTAAATCACCTTTGCAGGACCGTGGTGAGGCTTAATTAATGCTTTTAAGAGGCTCTGGGCTCTCGGGGTGAAGGTGTTGCCTGCATGCAAAGCAGCCCTGTTGTTTCATTTCTGCAGCGCTGCTGGCGCGGGTGGCACTTTGCAGCCCAAACGATGATTTTTTCCCTGTGTAACAAAATAATAACTGTAGCAACCGTGCTGCAGTGAATTGCTGGTGGTGGCATCAGGGGGAGGCAGCCACACTTCATCTGACCAGGTGCTGGTGTGCACTTAGTAGGAATGAGAGGGCTGATCAGGGAAATGTGACATCCTTTAGGGTAAATGTAGCACCTTCTCTCAAAGGTGTCCTTCTGCTTGCACAAAAACCCCTTGTCTCCCAAGATTTCCCCTCTCTGGGACTTTCTCCCCATCTCAGCTACAGCAGCACCAGAGAATATCAGTGCTGCTGTGTTTCAGATGTGCAACAGAGCTTTGCTGCCGGAGTAAGTTCTTACAGAAGAGCTCTAGCAGCTTATTTGATCAATACTTCCCTTTTGAAAAATCCCTAAATGCTTATTTACCCAACAGTCCATGGCAGTTTCAAAGGCAGAGTCTCCACACTCAATAATCTCTTTTTTGGGGGGGATGTGAAAAATTTTAAGTGAATTTCTCAAAGCACTGATCTGAGAGCCACAGAGATTATATCCCTCTGTCTGTCCTTCAGCTCCTCACCCATACGATCCTCTGAGCCAGCAAGGGGAAGTTTATGGGACCACAGGAAAGCTCAGCTTCCTTTTATACCTTTCAGAGCCCCACTTGCTCCTCTTCAGGTCACATCCACCCTGGTTTGTCGGGGTGAACCTCGGTGACCACACAGCTTTGGGGGGTGATTGTCACTCCACCTGCATGGCTTGGGGTGCTGACACTGAGATTTGGATGCTGGAAGTTTTCTGAAGGGGTGGGAATGCCATAAGAAGAAGGGAGATTTGGCTGGCACAGTGATGGTGGTTGGGATTTGGAATGGGAAGATCTCCATGAGTGGAATGTTTGTGTTCGCACACAGAATCCCAGCATCACCAGGTTGGAAGGACCCCCAAGATCACCGAGTCCAAGCCCTGCCCCAACACCTGAACTAAACCCTGGCACCCAGTGCCACATCCAATCTCTTTTGAACACATCCAGGGATGGGGACTCCACCACCTCCCTGGGCAGCCCATTCCAGTATTTAACCATTCTTTCCATGTTGTGTCAGTCTGCATTGCTGCTGGGGGTACTGTCCCTCTTCCCTGCCTCTATCAGGCTCTTGAGGTCTTACCAAGGCACTGAAAATACCACTTAAATCACAATATTACTTTCGTTCATGGGGACACGATCAATTTCCCTCTGATCACAGCATCATAGAATGGTTTGTTTGGAAAAGACCTTAAAGCTCATCCAGTGCCACCCCCCTGCCATGGACCGGGGCACCTCCCGCTAGAACAGGTTGTTCAGAACCCCATGATAGTTCAATTCTGCTTCCAGAGCAGTCCCCCAGCAAAAGTGGGAACCAGAGTTGGAGAACAATAAAAGAAAAAAAGTGAAAAAATCTTGTAATTGCATTGCCAGGGCTGTGACAGGGTCAGCAGAGGCTGAAAGTTGAGCTCTGCATCTCTGGGGTCTGAAGCAAAAAGTAGGGAAAGCAAACTTAGTGCCAGAATTGCTTAAATTTTGTCATATTGGGGTCTAGAAAATTTGTAAGGGTTCACTGATGGATTTAGCTTGTGCCCATTTTTGGGCACTGTAATCCCTCAGAAACGCAGGACTTAGAGGATGCTAAATTTATAGCACAATTCCTTTAATCCCCAATTTCTGATAATCACCCAGCTCTGCTGAGCAAGAGGCCTGGAGACTGAAGGAACCTGTTGCTCTCTGTAAGAAAGGCAGCCTCCTCTTCAGGAAATTGCAGGTTTTATGATGTGGAGGAACACGGTGTGGACTGTTGGGAAGCCTTACACTCGCAGCAGAGCAGGGACATAAATGCAGGCATAAAAAGTCTGTACTCCATTAAGATTCTGCAGCACTCTGGAAACTTGACACCAGTCCTTGAACTGATGCTTAAACTACAGACCTAAAAACCAAATGCCTGTACCAGTTCTAGTCAATTTGAGCAACTTTTCCCTGTTGTTCTTGCGTTCCTGAATTGTGTCTGAACGAAAACCTCTCAGCGCAGTGGGTGCAATTTCCCTGTAATTGGTGAAGTTACTGCAACTGCACTGTCATTTGTAGATGGTGACATGTAATTGTACAGCACGGGTGAAAAGCAGCATGCAATTATAAAGTATTTCCAAATGCTGGCTCTTCACCCAGCTTCTGTTGTATCACAGAGCACCCTGGGGAGGTGGGACTGGGTATTTTTGGGTGTCATTAGACTGCAGACCAACCACTGAAGAAGGGGTGGCTTGGTGGTCTGTGCTATCTTTGGTCGCTGCCCATCTCTTTGTCCACAACATTTTGAACTGCAGATGACAGAGATCCACAGCTGGGGGAACCTGCAGCCTTTCCCTGACCCACTGTCAGGAATGCACGGGATGGGGAGGGCAGTGACAGGCATCAAATTCCGGGAATGATGTGGCAGGAGGGGAAAGCCGGAGGGGCTGTCACCATCCTGCACTGGGATTTCACAGCTCGGCAGAGGAGCAGGGTGAAACGTGATGGTTCTGCTGCAGTTCTCTGGGGAGAAGGGCAGGTGAAGCAAAACCCACTGATTTCACAGGAGGCAGCATGGCCAGAAGCAGAGACACTGCAGGAGGTCAGAGGGAGAGTCAATGCAGCTTCAGGAATGCCCAGCACCAATGCCATGGGCAAAGCAGCATCCAGCCAGGAGTTCACCCTGCGCTGAAACCATGCTCAAACCACCAAGAGAAAGTGCACAGCCAAACAGGAGAAGCACAAACCTGGGTACCACCCTGCTGCTGCTGGAATTTAAAGTCCTGTGGCTTGCAAGGAGATGGTTTCCATTATTTCCAGCTCCACTCTGTGGGGATTTAGGGTTCACCCCTGCACCAGGCGGTCTAGACCCTAAATTTCTTGTCTTCAGACACCATGAAGTTCCTGCTGAGAGGTTTTTCTCTGTCTTCCCCCTCCCCAGATTTTTAAACACCTTATTGAGTGGACATGTGCCCACCTTCACCCTCAGTCAGGAAGGAAAGGAGACCTTGCAGTCAGGTGATGGAAAAGACCTTGGATATCTCCTTGCAGAGATTCACATGCCTGTAACTGTTGATTTCTTATTGCTCCTGGCTCCCTGGCCCTGCTGGCAGCACAGACATCCATTAATGTGTGTTCCCTCCATCCTCTGCATCAGCCAAGCCTGAGATAACAGGAGAGAGGAGCCAAGTACCTGCCACCATGTGAAGACAGGGCTGTTAGGTATTAGCTGTAAATCAAAGGCAAGGCTTGGCCACTGGGACAGCCTTTATCCCTGGCGAGTCTGTGGAATTGCTTTGGAGCCTGCTGAGGTATCTGGGAAAAAAGGCTCGGATGGTTTGACTGGGGAGGAAGATTCCACCAGAGTGAAAGCAAGGAGGAGTGAGGGGTGGCTAATCCTCTATTGAGGCCCTTCCCCAAATGTGGATTAGGCTGTGTTTGATTATCAGGGGCTGTTTCAGAGGCAAATAGAGAAAGCAGATGTTTAAGGGACAATTGGTGTATTATAAGCACTGTTTGCCCATGTGCCCTGATATTTGGTGCTTCTGCCACTCGTGCAATGCCAGCATGCTCCCTCCTGCTGGACAATGAGATGGGGACAGGGAAGGAGGGGATGTAAGCAAATCTCTAACCCTTCTGCTGAATTTGGGGGATGTGGGGGCTCAGTGAATCCCTCCGGGACTGAGCCAGCACCAGCCTTGTAAACCCATCCTCTCCAGGAGGGCTTGGACGTGTTAATTATTTATTTGATAGGATTAATCCTGGAGGAAGCAAAGCCCTACCAGAATCCTCCCTTTCTTTTGCACATCCTTCCCATTTCACTGGTGGCAGCGACACTTGGCCATGGCTGCAGATGAAGCCCTGGATGATGAGGCAGGGAGAGGTGGCAGGAGCAGAACACAACCAGCTGGTCCCACCTGAGCATCAGCCCAAGGTGGAGAGGCAGCTGGTGGGACTGGGGAGGGCCAGTTAGTCTCAGATGAAGATATTTTGGATGTGCAGAGCACCTTATAAACCTGGGTTTCTCAGTTTCCCTGGGGCAGGGTGGTGATGAGAAATATTCCCTCCTTTGCAAGTGGGAATTCAGTGTGGGATGAGGAAGGGATGGATTCCAGCCCAGCATTCCAACTGCAGGCTCCCATTTCCTTCCACGTTACCTGCAGGCTGCGCCGTGACTTCCTGGGTTGGATTTTAACAGCTGGGGATGTGAGAATTGCTGATGTTATTCCCACCTCTTCAGACCTTCCCTTTGCCTCTCCCTGCTATCCCAGCCGCTGTGGCAGCAGCATTAGAAGTGAATTCATGCCCTCACCTCCTCCTTCATTCTGGAAAGTCGTTAACATGAAATTGCCAAGCAGAGAAGCTCCAGAGAGTTTAACGTGGCTACTTTATATTGCTGCTAGGAGTGTCTGGAATTGAAAATAAACCTGTGCTTGCAGCTCCTGACCCTTTCATCATAAATCCAAACTTCCTTACGCGTCTCTCTTTGCTGCAGAAGATGACTGTATTTCTGTCTCTACAAAGGCCTGTGTGCAGCTGACAGCCACAGCTGTGCAGGAGCCGGGTGGTGTTTATTTGTAGGGTTTTGCTTGCTGGCGTTTTTTTTTTTTGGCAGATGATCCCCAGAGGAAATAACCCAAATATGTTAAATGAAAATAGTTTTTGTGTGGCGTGTGGCTTGCTGGCCTTGCTCCTGCTCCTGGGAGAGGGTTGTCCACATGGCAGACTCCAACTCTGGGATTGCTTCTCTGGCACCCAACCAGCAGCACGTGAGTGGACTCAGAATTCCAGAATAGTTTGGATTCAAAGTGACTTAAAGACAAGGAAATTCCAACCCCTTGCCATGGGCAGGGACACCTTTCATTGTCCCAGGGTGCTCCAAGCTCCGTCCAGCCTGGCCTTGGACACTTCCAGGGATGCAGGGCAGCCACAGCTGCTCTGGGCACCCTGTGCCGAGGTCTCCCCACCCTCATCATAAACAATTCCTTCTTTAAATCTAGGGTGACTCTAGCTTCTTGAAAAAAATCTGACCTCATGTTTCTGTGTAAGGCCTTCCTATAGGGATGTGTCCTTCTGTAAATAATGTCAGGGGGAAAAAAAGACGAAATAAATAGGCTTAAATTTAATGTTGCATTTGTGTGGGATTATCAGCCCCATCAAGGGTAGATCTGAGTTCAGCTGGAGCCCCATCAGATGAAAGAGGAACTGCCTGGTGGCAATTAGATTAATTAAGTCTCCACATGTTGGAGACCAGGGTGCAAATCAGCCACAGGTGTTTGTGCTTAACGCTGTGATTTTGGGGGCTATATCCTCCCAGGCTCCTGGCTGGGGTAGTTGATTCTGGAGTGTGTGGGAAGGTGATTTTACGGGGTTTTGCTGGTCTCAAGTGCTTTACTGGAGCGCTTGGTTTTGGCTGTGCTTCTCCAAGGAGGGTGCCTCCGACTCTACTAGCTCTGCTGGATTCATCTCATTTCACTGCTTATCGGAGTAATTTCTTCTTGTTTGGGATGGAGATTCGTGCCCCGCACCTCAGGTAAGATGTCTGCTGGCACTATTGAGCTTTTTGTCTTCTCGGTGGTGAAGAAAGCTGTCTGGTTTTCCTTGAAAACTTTCCACCCTTTTCCCTCTTTCTGCCGTTTGGGAGTTTTCTCCTTGCAGCCTGCGGTGGTTCTTCGCAGCTTCTCGGGCCATTAGGGAGGGCACTTGGGCAGTTTAATTGCACCTTTGAAACGCAAATTGTGCTAATCTCAGATCTTAAGAGCTTCTGGTCAAACTGGGCCAGACTTGAAGACCTCGTTTCTTCTCAAACCCTTTATCCAAAAGCTAATTTGGGTTGGAAGGACATCAGGGGGCCATAGATTTGGGCTGAGGGGACCATAGGTGGGCTGAAGGTGATCTGGAGTCCTTTTGTGGGCACGTGGCTCTGTTGGAAGGTGCATTTCCAGCTCGTTTGAGTGGCTCTTTTTCTTTTTCCTGCTGACTATGGAGTTCCATGTCCCGGAGCCGGGTTGCAGATTTATCTTGGACCTTTTGCTGGCGTTTTGCACTAGCCAGCATCCTGGAGGCTGCTGATCTGCTCCCTAATTGCTCTTTGAGCCGCTGTTTTAGCGCTGCTAAAAAGGGCTGTCCACAAACATTAATAACTCCTGCAGGCCAGAGCTCAGGCTAGCTGATCCCTCCTAATGGCTCTCTGAATTCCTCCCAGGTTTTATGTATTTATAAACACATTTAGGACGCATTATTCTTCCATTCAGCAAAACCATCTGTAATTATTGCCCGTAATTGTTGGGTGAGGATAAAATGAATCAACTATCAGGCTTTTACTGCTCCTGAACTCAAGCAGGGAGCATCACTTTTTTTAGCCGTGTTTCCAGGAAGATGCGAGTTCAGACAAAGAAAATCGTCATGGTCTTTTATTACTGATATCTCAGAACTAGGCAACCTTCCTGTACAGTTAATTATTGTTTTTCTAGGCCTTAGTCCAGCAAAACATTTTAAGTGAATGCTTAACTTGAAATCTCTGAGTGGCCCGGAAAAGTTAATAAAGTCCAACTGCTCCAGCAGTTGTGTGCTGGGATATTTGGAGCTTTATTTGACTTATTCCGTGGAGATCTGTGCTTCACCCACCTTGATGGTGCCTGAAGGCAGAAGAGCTGCCTGTGCCACGCTACTGCTGTGTTTCTGGAACTCCTTAAACCCCAAAGAAACTCCCTTGGGGATAACCGGACTCTACATTCCTTCATGTGAAAGGATCCCACAGTGGAGCATCCGTCTGGGTGAAACTCCTGTTGAGTTTAAATGCAGTGGGTGTTGGGGCTCAGGCAGCAGCATCAATGGATAGGGATTTTTCTCTGGTTGTTGGGAGCTCATGGATACCTCCAAGAGAAGCTGGAAAGCCCCTTTAGTAGCTGGGGAAGTTTCCCTCCTCTCCAAAGAACTTCAGGGAATTACAGTGTCCCAGTAAGATGGATAAACACAGAACGGTTTGGGTTGGAAGGGACCTTAAAGAAAGGAAAGGTGGATGCTAATGTCCTTACAAACAGCTCATGGGTGAAGGGTCTTTAGGAGGAATGGGCGTTAATGTCTTTGAAGTGAGTTTTAATGTCTCTACCAACCTCAATCTGCGCAGGTTTTTGTCAGCTTGTTACAAAACCCAGAACATTCAACTACGGTTTAGATTACTCAGCTTTAGGGTAGCGGGCAAATGGGTCGGGGCAAAGTCTATTGCAGAATCCACGGTCCGAACTTCTGGTTCTAGGGGATCAACAGAACCCAGATATCCCGAAGTGCTGAGCTTTGGGGGAAAATGACACATTCAAGGTGGGGGAGATGTGGTGGGTGGTTTGGGAAGGCTGCGCCTTCCTGGTACCTCTGCAGTGGGGGAAAGGAGGAGGATGAGTTTGGGATAAAAGGAGGCTGCACCCTCTGAAACTTCAAGAAAGAAACCCCATGGGGATGGGCCCCAGAGGGCTCTCTCCCTTTATTCAAATGAAGTTTCAGGACCTCTGTCTCCTTGTGGGTATCATCCAGTCCCACCCCTGCCATGAGCAGGGACATCTTCCACTATCCCAGGCTGCTCCAAGCCCTTCACAGTGTGGCTTTGGACACTTCCAGGGATCCAGGAGCAGCCAAAGCTTCTCTGGGCACCCTGTGCCAGGGCCTCCTCATCCTCACAGCCAAAAATGTCTCCCCATCTAACCCTCCCCTCTGGCAGTTTGAAGCAAATTGCCTCTTGTCCTGTCCCCCCCTGCCTTGTACCAAGTCCTGCTCCAGCTCTCTTGGAGCCCCTTGAGGTGCTGGAAAAGGCTTTAAGTTTATGGTGTTTAATTCTTGCCATGGTCCTTATTGTGGATTTGGCCTGGGCTGACCATTTCTCTCTCAGACAATGCCTGGACACTCCTTGGAGGATGGTAACTTCCCAGATGCGGTGTGGGCAATCCTACTGAGGTCAGAATTAGGAGAGGAGTGCTTATTTAGGTTTCACAGATGTGATCCTTAGTATTGGATCACAGGGCCAGAGATCAGGTCAAGGATATGTTTTATTTGCCAGGGCAGGTTTAGCTCTGTGGTTCTTACCCTGGATCTACAGGAATGGTGTGCATTTTGGTTTTTTTTCTTTTTTTTTAACAGGACTAGGTATATTTAAGATATTTGCAGCAGACTTTTGTGTGATTGGTGAGTCTTGACTGGTAAAACTGACTGGTAAAGCAGTAGGAAAAAGGCTTAATGTGATGTATCCTGCTGGGCTGTCATTCAAGAGAACCAAGTTTCCAGTTCTCCTTCTGGCTGTAACTCATTGTGCAACTTTGGGCAATTTTTTTTTTTTTGTTTTTCCACCTCCTTCTCCAGCCCTGCCTGATTTTTGTCAGCCTGTGTAAATTACAGGGACATTATGCAATGGATGGATGCTTACCAAATGGCTGAGAAATTGGTAACTTCAGCTGTTTACACCCTTTTTCTTCCTTTCTTTGCAGCTGTTAACAATTGATGACAATTTCTGTGGCCTGGATATGAATGCCCCTTTGGGAGTATCATCCATGGTGCGAGGGCTCCCCATTTTCACCGAGGATGGGGACAGGATGACCTCGGTGATCGCCTACGTCTACAAGAACCACTCCCTGGCTTTTGTGGGCACCAAGAGTGGGAAGCTCAAGAAGGTAAGACCTACTTGGTCTTCTAACTCAGATTTTCATGTTTTTTTTGGAGATTTAAGTGTTGTGTTGAGCCATGGGATGCAGTCCTTGTCCTAAGGTGCTCCTATTTTGAGGATTAAAACAAAGGTTTGGTTGGCAAAAAAACTTGTGTTTTGACCTCAAGGGATAGAGATGATCTGAGAAAGGATAAAATCCTTCTTCCAAATGGTTATTCACCAGGAAATTAATGCTTCAGAAGTCAGACCACAGCCCCAGCCGCAGATGGAAGTGATGCAATTTGCATCCAACAGAATATTCTGTGTTCAGACCATCTCTAATTGAATCGTTGATCACAGAGTGCCTCTGCATGCTGGAGAAAAACTGAATGGGGCTGAAGTTTGGGAAACAGGGTTCATGCTCTGGAGATCTTTCCTCAGAGCAGTGTGACCAGGCTGTGGTTTCACCACGAGCCCAGCACGGGATCAGTGGCAGTGCTGTTGACGTCAGGCTGGGGGTTTGTGCTGAAGAGGAGGAGTGTTTGTTCCAAAGGAAAGCTGTGTCCTCAACCCCAATCAGCTTTGTGTTTACGGCTGCTGCCACACAAACACAACCAGGAGTTGAGTTTGTGTTCCTCTCTGGCCTTTCTCACTGCAAATGGGCCCATTGCACGGCTGGAGTTTGCCTTGGGAAGTGCTCAGAGAGGCTGGAGAGGTGGAATCATCTCCCTGTGGCTTTCCCGAGGAAAGAAGAGTTATTGGAAGTCACATTGATGGGTGCTGCCTCTGTTTCAACCCCTCTGTGCCAGTCTGGCAATGTTTGTCTGAATGCTCAGCCCAGGAGTGCTGTAAATCACTGGGTGTGCAAGGAGGTGGTGGCTTTGCCACGATAATGGAGAGGGGGGAGAAGCTGGGGAGGGAGGTTGAGCAGAGCCTTGTGATGTTTTAGGGTGTCCTTTCCTCTTTAAATCCCTTTTGCAAGTAAAGACTTCCAAGCTGGGGCACAGAAAGTGCTGTGAAAAGGTGGCTTGTGGGGAGTGAAGGGAGTTGTTTGTTCACAGATGCTTAAGGAAGTTTGAAATCTCTGGTTTTATTCCTCTACCTGTTCCTTTGCTTGAAAAGTGAATCTGGGTTGTAAATTCAGATGGCATTTCCTCCATGCTGAGGGAGGGCTGCAAGGGGAATGGGATCCTGCCCACTAGCAAATGCCTCTGGCTTTGTTCAGAATAGAGGAAAGGTTGCTTATGCTTTTGAAAAGAAAATATGGTAGGTTTTTTTTTTTATTATTCAGGCATGTGGAAAAAGAGCCAAATGGTTTTTTAAATGGTCATAATAAAAATAATCTCCTCCCCTGGCTAATTAGGTTTTGCTTCCCTGTCATGTGTGATACCATAACAAACTGTTCAGTTCTCCAGCCAGTCCCTTGGAGGGAGGGAAATGGGGAGGCTGAGATCTGAATGGTAAATATCCAAAAAACCTCAACTGTTAATGACTGCTCTTCATGTACTCACAAGCTTTTGGTTGGGTTTTTTTTTTGGCTTCAGAAGAGGAAAACTCAGCCACAGCTCTGTCTTTGCCTTTGCAGGTTGCATTGCAGAATCCAAGATCTGATTCCTTTTTAATAGGGGAAAATAGGAGAGAAAGCTTTCAGTGCTTTATGGAGTGTGGTAGGGAGCAGGGACAGCCTTATAGGGTAAAGAATGAGGAGAGGAGAGCTGAAGTGGCTGATGTAATTTGAGAAAGGGAATAAAATGAAGCTTTTTTCCTAATGTGCTGAATATTCTGCTCGTGGTAGTTCCCACATTGGAGCAGGGCTGGAGCCTTGGGCTGAGATTGGCTCAGGTGAATAAATTTCCCCCCAAAGAGGCAGGACACAAAGCAAAATGGGGCTCCCCTGAACTTGTGTGATTGTTTTGGACCAGTTGATCCAAGCTCCTGGAAACCTTTAGGTCCTGTGGATTCACCCCCATCCTCGCTGTGACTTCTGCAATCCCTGACTCTCCTCCACACATTGTCCCCCCCTCCAGTGCTCCTGGGGGTGTCTGACCTTGGGACAACAACCTGTCACCTCCTTTGGGTGGTTTGGCACTCAGGATTTTCCCCTGATGCTCCTTGGCCCCTGCCATGGGCCTTCTGATGCTTTTTCCACCTTGGCTCGTCAATCAGGAGCCAGGAAAATGCTGTGTTGGGATTGCAGCTTCAGCATAATCCATGTTTTTAGCACAAAGTTTGTTTGCTGTTTAAAAACAGTGGCGAATTGGAATAAGATTTGCGGGATTAGATTAAACTCCTGGATAAATCCCAGGTACTGTGGGGGTTTTTTTTGTGCTTTTGGGTTCTACCAGGTGTGTCACACTCTGCTGCTTCTCCTGGTGCAGTGCAGCTCCTCGGTCAAGCTGCAGTGGAATATTTTGGATGGTGTGAAAAAGGAGTTC
This sequence comes from Rhipidura dahli, assembly GCA_013399225.1. Lineage (NCBI taxonomy): Eukaryota > Metazoa > Chordata > Aves > Passeriformes > Rhipiduridae > Rhipidura > Rhipidura dahli. The sequence continues at coordinate 77,262 of VXAC01008682.1, forward strand.
TGAGATTATCTCCAAGATAGCAGGATTTATTCTGTGCTTGAAAGACTCGCTGCAAGTCATTACAAGATGGTTTTGAAGAAACTTTACTGCTTTTTTTTTTTTCTGCAGTTTCAGTGTTTTCCTCTCTGTGTGATGTTTTTTTTTATATGTGCAAGTGGCAGACTCTGTATCAGATTTTGATTTAGGAGATCCATGAATGCTCTACAAAATACCCACAGTCATAAAGCAATATCTGTTAGTTGATATACAAATGTCACATGTGTCAAAGGAATTTATCCAGTGGCACACACAACTGAAGGAAAATATTGTGCTTTACAGGAACATATCATTAAAATGAACACTAGCAGCATATCAGGAATCTGCCCATGTAACCAAGACAACAAAGAGAAAGAAAAGGAAAAAACCAAGACAGAAATAGGGTAGGGAAAGTGTGAGTGAAACCGAATGACACGGTTGGCCCCAGCTATTTCACTGCCCCAGGCAAAATGCATTTTGCAACCCCTGCTCATTCACAAAGCTCCGTGTGCAGCCCATCAGGAAGGGAGGGAATAAATGTGCTGGAGAAATATTCCCTCCAATTCTGCTGCCTTGTCCACGGCGCAGCCAGGCCCTGCAGAATGAAGAAATAAATAGGATAAAAAATGAAGAGCTGCAGAAAAGGAAAATTCCCCCTGCCTGTATCTAATGCACAAAACCCACTGCCCTTGGATTAAAGGTTTAACTGGGGGGTTTGTGGCTCCTTGGGGATGGAGCAGGGTGGGCTGGGGAGGAGTAGGGTCAGTCCTTTGCTCTGCCAGGAGCTTCTGGTGTGTCCCCATGCCTCATTTTCTGTCCTGCAAAAGGTAGGGAATATCTTCTTTGCTCAAAGAGTGCTGGAGAAAATGAATGCTTTAAGTGCTGTGGGGTGTTGTGATCACCTCAAGCAGCTTAACAAATCAGGTGAGATGGCAAACCAGCTCCTGACCACTTGTGGCATTGTTTAATGAGAAATATTGAATCTTGCTGTGCTCTGGTTGGAACCCAGAGTCTGTGATTCCCTCCTGTGCTGGCTGTCCCATGGTGTTCCCACAGTTTTGGTGTAATCCAGGGATCTTGATGGGCTTCCTTGGCAGTGAATTCCTCTGTACCTTCAGGCAAAACCCGTGGCTGAAATTCAGTTGGCACCCCTGGGAATTTTTAGTGATTTCTTTCAGAAGATGCAGGGAAAAAAAAAAAAAAAAATCTCACTTGAGTTTAACAAATGTCTGTTTTGTCTCCCTGCAAACAGCACAGGGAGCTATTCCTGGGGATGTTCTCCCTGCAAACTACTTGGCTGTAAAGCAGCCAGGTGCCAAAATTCCCTGGCTTTTTATTTTTGCTTTGCTCACTCTCTCATTACAAGCTCAGCTCATCACTCCAGTGGCAGGAGAAAACCAGGGATGCACCCATGGAGGTGCTTTGTGTGCTTGGTTTGGATTTTTTTTTTCCTGGTGCCACTAATACCTGGCATCACTAAGGGAGAGTAGCAGTAACCCATATTCCTTGTATTCCTTCCCCAGGCATTTAATTTAGGGGTCATTGCTTTTGTGCAGATCATTTCCAGGCAAAGAAATACAACTCACCTGCAATTATTCTGTGTGTAGGTGCCAGTGTAAAGGGAGAGTTGAGATTACAAATGCCAGCCTGGGAACAGCCCTAGGAATTGCATTGCTCACAAAACAAAGCTCTGGTCCATTTTGAAATGTTTATTTGAAAGCAGAGTAGTAGGAATTTTAATTTATTTGCAACTTCCCTGTAAGAAATTGTTTGGTTTCTTTTTATTCTAGCCAAGTATTTCACTCAAAGCCTTTTCTATGCTGAACTCCTTGCAGAGAGAGAACTTTAGCTTAAAAACCAACACTTTTGCTCTGTGGGCTGTATTTCATTTTTCATCAAATCCTATCAGTTTGTGGTCTTTGAAGGGTTTTTAGATGTGGAATGTCATGTGGGGTGAGGGTTTTCATTCAGATCAGAAAGCTCTGAAATCTGGCCAGCACTTCCCACCAGGTGTCAACTTTATTTAGGAGAAAACTCTCAGTATTGACCAGTTCCATGAACAACCCTCTGGATAACCCCAAACCCTTGAGGCCGTGCTTTCCTTGGATCCAGAGACAAAGCACCACGGGGAGACTTTAAAATGCAAGAGCTGGAATTGCAGTTCTCCTTCTGGCCCCTCTCACAGCGGTGTTGGGGAAGTGCTAAGCTGTGAATGCCTCTCCCTGGAAGTGTCCAAGGCCAGGTTGGATGGGGCTTGGAGCAGCCTGGTGGAGTGGAAGATGTCCCTGCCCATGGAATTGGTGTCCCAGGGGGTTGGGGTTGGAATTTCCCTGCCATCCAAGGAGCTGGAGCTGATGTGGCAGCGCTGGGATTGCTGTGCACAACATCAGCCTGGCTGTGACTGCAGGCACAGCCAGAGATCCCCACTGCTTCTCCAGGCCAGGAGGTTCCTGAGCACACACAAAACAAGAAGCCCTGCTGGGTTTTGATACTCCCTGGGGGGAATTCTGCAGCTGCCAGCCCTGTGGGAAACTCAGCTGCCTTCTCCTTCCCTCTGCTGCCTTGAAACACTTGGGGATTCTTTTGAGTTTTATTTTTTTCCCCCTACTGTTTGGCAAATGGACTTGGCTGCTCTGGAAACATGCTGGAGAGGCTCTGGCTCCTGATGGGAAGGTGGTTTCTGCAGGAGGGGCTGGTTCACCTTGGCCTCTCCTGAGCCAGTGGGAGTCCGGGTGCTTCACTGACTTGTGATGGAGCAATGCTGGTTCCTGTCAGCAGTTGATGTCTGCAGTTGTGTGTGTCCTACCTTGATGTGCAGCCCTTCTTTGAGAGGTTTAGATGGGGCTCAGATGCCTGGCAATCAGTTAATTTTTCTGGCTGAAGCACTCCAAGATGTGGTTTTGGTGGCTGCGGTGAGCTCGGTGCTTGGGTGCTCGTGGTGGGTGAAAGGGGTGGTGGGAATCAATGGGGACACTGGGCAGTGGCACAATTCTTCCTGATTCATGTAAAAATCATTAGCTGGTGATCACAAAGTCCTAAAACATGACCTAAAAGTGAATGGATTCTGTTCCCATGAAATCAAAGTGAAAGGTGAAGGGTGAAATCAAAGTGAAGGGTGAAATCAAAGATGCAGGATAATGCAAATAGGGGCACTGCCTAGGCAAGGTGATCATCTTGGGCTCAATTGCCAGGCCATATCCAGACACTGCACCCAATTTTAGGCTACTCAGAGCAAAAAAAAAAATTGTTGATCAACCAGAACAAGTTCAGGAAAGGGTGAAGAGTTTGGCCAGGAGCTGGAGAACCTGCCCTGAGAGGAGAGGATGAGAGAAATGAGCTTATTTGGGCTGGAGATGAGAAAATGTGGAGGGACCAGGTAACAGCATTCCTGTGCCAGCAAGGAGATTATGGAGGAGCTGGAGACAGGCTCTTTGTGTTGGTGAGTGAGGAAAGGATGTGGGACAGCAGGTATAAATTGGCAGGAGAGCACTCCAACTGGATATAAGGAAAAGCTTTTTGTTCTTGTGGACCTTGAAGAAGCAGTTCCCCTTCCTGGAGATTTTCAAGGCCAGAAGGGACAGAACAACCTGGTCTGATGTCACAGCATGCCCTGCTTTGAAGAAGAGGTTTGATTAGAGACCCTGTGAGGTCCCTTCCAGCCTGGGTTACCCTGTGATCCATCCTCTGCCCTAACCCACCTCAGAGGGGTTCTGTCCAGGCTCTGCTGCTGAGCTGGTGCAGCCAAAGCTTGTTTGAAACACCCACTGAGGGTTCCATTGCTGCAGGTGGCTGCTTTGCCTCTCACATCCCTCATTTCCCTCATTCCCATTGCTCTGGGACTTCCAGCTACAGCTTGTCCCTGTCTCACACTGCAGCTTGTTGCAGTGTCTAACTGCAGTAGGAAAGCTCCCTTTTTTCTTTTCTTTTTTCTTTTTTTTTTTTTTTCTCCTGACATGAAGGCTGCTGTTCCTGGGAAGAACTGGAGCCTGCTTTTTGGCAGAGAGCAATTAATTTCCCACATCTCTCCTTCAAGTACCCCTCTCTGCTTTCTGGCTACTCAGCAATCTCCCTGCTGCTGTGCAGGGTTTGGCTGAGCTGTGTTTTTGCTGGGTGCCTTTCCCACATGTGTCGAGTGCTGCTCTTTTTTTTTTCTTTTTTTTTGGGATATTCTGGTTTAGCTGTGACTCAGAGTCTTGTCAGAGATGGAATCTTGTGATCATGGAGTGAGATTTGCAAATAGCTGTCTAATCCCTCCAAATTCTACGCCAGCAGTGCTGCTCTGTGCGTTTCCACTCCCAGCTCCAGGAGAAAAGAGCAGGCTCCAGTGAGCCCATTGCAGCAGGGGAAGGCAGCAGGTTGTACCTTCATCTCTCCAAAGCCTTCCTTTAAATGCAGCCTGCATTTGGCAGCTTTGCAGAGCTGGATTTCCCCACAGAGGGCTGAGGATGGGCTGGCAGAGGGGACATTGGTGACAAAACCAGACACGAGGAGACAGGGAACAACGTCCTGCTGCCTGTTCCTTGCTGGAATCCACGGCTCCTGCAGCCTCCTGGGGGGGCAGCTTGCTGTGCTGCTGGTTGTCACCTGCCCTGTGGTGGTGGCAGCAGCTCTGTGGGGCTCTGCAGAGCCTGGCATGGCCGGGCTGCTGATGGAAGTCGTGCAGGGGTGGGATAAAAGAAAAGGCAAATCTGTTCCCATGTCCCTCTGATCCATTTGGTTCTCTTTGTTCCTGGGGAAATGCTGTGGCTGGAACATCAGGTGATGAGATTTGGTCTTCACCTGCTCCTCCTGTTCTCCAGGGTGACAAAGAGAAGCTGTTTAACTCCCCACACACTCCATGGAATGCCCAGATGGATGCCCAGCCAAAAAGGCTCTTGTGATGCCTTCCTCCTCCCTGTCCCCTTCCTTTTTGACTGGGATAATGACGTTTCAGGGAGCCCTTGAAGTGCCTTTTGCATCTGCCTTTGATTTGAATGCCTCTTGCCTGCTGACCCTTCTTAGGTGAAGCCGGCTTAAGTGTGGTTCTCCTAATTAGTTTTGCTTTAAATTAATCTTTTGAAATAATTTTATCAAAAAAGAGGGAAACCACCTCCCCACTCCCCCATTTTATCAGCTTGTTTTCATGCATGGTCTCTATTTCCCTGGTCTCCACCTAGGACATCATTTGCATATTTGATTAAGCTCCCATACGTTATCAGGGCGCCGGTGGAAAGAACAGCGAGTCCCTGATAAGGCTCTGTGCATCCATCTCTTCCTTTCACCGTCCTCCACTCTGCCCCCTCACCATCCTGCTGCTGTATCTGTGCCCAAAATCACCTCCTCAGTCTGTCACCTCCTCCTCCCTCTCCCTTTGGCCAGCTGATTGCTGATCTCTGCCTCAGCTGCTGCTGCTGAGGTTGGGGAACGCAGGAATCACAGTGTGGCAGCTCCTGTCCTTAGGAAGGGATGGGCTGAGAAAGGAGCTGGGCACTCTTGGGGGTGTGAGCCATGGCAGTGAGGTCCAGGCTCAGTTTCCTGCTCAATGACAAGTGGAATATGGGCCAACCATGTCCTGGGGGGCATCAGACACAGCTTTGCTGGGTGCTTGAGGAAGGGGATGGTCCTGCTCTGCTCTCACCCCAAGTCCTGTGTGCAATTTCGGGCACCACAGTAGAAGAAAGATAACTATAAAGCCACTAGAGTGTCTGAAGGAGGGCAGTGGAGATGGGGAAAAGCCATTTGAGGAGCAGCTGAGGTAATTTGGTTTGTTCAGCCTGGAGAAGAGGAAGCCTGAAGGACACCTCATTGCAGCTTCCTGCTGAGGGGCAGAGACTGATCTCCTCTCTCTGTGACCAGGGACAGGATCCAAAGGAACAGCTGGAGCTGTGTCAGGGAGGTTTAGGGTGGAGATCAGGCAAAGGTTCTTCCCCCAGAGGGTGGTGGGGCACTGAACAGGCTCCCCAGGGAATGGGCACAGCCCCGAGGCTGCCAGAGCTCCAGGAGTGCCTGGACAATGCTCTCAGGGATGCACAGGGTGGGATTTTAGGGTGTCCTGAGCAGGGCCAGGAGCTGGACTGGATGGTCCTTTTGGGTCCCTTCCAACTCAGGATATTCTGTGATTCTCTGAAGCTCTTTAGAGGATCCCATTGTGCCCATGGGGAATGTTTTGCACAGAAGTTTCTTGTCCCCCCTGTTCACTCCTTAAGTTCCCTCTGGCTTTGTTGAGTCTCAGCTGGGCCATTTCTGCAGGTATTTGCTGCAGTCTGGACCTTTAGCTCATCTCCCAGGGGCTGGAAATCACTTCTGTGCAGAGACAGCAGAGCAGGGTTGGAGGGGATGAAAACAGAATAGCCACAGATACACAATTTTGAAATTAATTTTGTGGAAATGTGTATGAATGCAAAACATCTCTTAAATAAACACATGCCCTACAGGTTTTGTTCTCTCTTGCACTGTGAAAACAATTTGACTCAAGCAGATCCCCCAGCCCACCTCTAGGAACCCTCTAATTTGAAACCAGCTGTGGGATAGCCCTGAGGAAATACAGGGGAATGCTTATTTAACAGTAATTTTCTCCTCCCCACCGCTGATGTTTAAGCTGGGGGAGGCTTTGTTTGGTTTGTGACCCATAATTAAGCATTTGTGGAGGCCATCAGGGTCCAACCCGTGGCCTGGCAAAGGCAGGGCGAGTTCATAGCAAACAAAAGGGGTGTAATTAGTCGTGTTGCTGGAGCTGGGGAAGGGACCGCAGCTTGCAGGAGGAATCCTTGGAAAAAGAGCCTTTCCCCTCAAATGACAACAAAGTGTAGGAACCAGAGTTTTGATTTACGAGCCAGCTTTTAATTAAAAGGCACAAAGGAATGTGCTCCCCTTTGTTAGGATGAGCAGCTTTGGGCTGGGGATGGTTTTGGAGCTCTCTCTCCACGTCCACACCCAATGCCCCGGTGTGTGGCAGAGCCTTTGCTCAGTGCAGAGGTTGTGAACCCCTGGCAGGGAACTTCAGTGTCACCAGCACACCCAGGAGAAGGAAAAGCAGAGATAGAACCCCCCCCTTGCTCCTTTCCAACTCGAGCCCTTCCCCTCGTTCTTCTCTCATTTTGGTTTGAGGACTCTCTGGCTGGTTCTATGCTGGCAGCCTGGCTGGAGAGCTCTGGGGCTCTGGTGGGTGTTGGACTGGTGTGTGGGGAGCTGTGCTGGTTCCTGGAGGCCCCAGCCCATCTGGTGTCTGTGGTGCTGTGTGGGATTTGGGGATCTGTTCCTGCTTGTTCTGACACTTGTCTTTTTGTTTTGCTTTGGGCTTTTTTTTTTTTCCTTTAACCTCTAAAGCCCTGTCAGTGGCCTCTCACCTCTCCTGAATGAAACCACATGGAAGAGCTGCAGGTTCCTGGTCCTTTCTGGAGTTAGAAGAGCTTTGTTTGCTGGGTCAGGGGTACAGAAATATGGACTGAATATGACCAAGAACTGAATATGGACTGACCATTAGTCAAAGATGAGATTTGCTGTGCCCAGGGTGACCAAAAAGCATCTTCCTGGCTGTGACAGCAGCAGCTACACTGACAGACTTGACTGTAACTGGTGGTGTCAAATCTAGGCTGATATCAGTGATTTTTTTTTCATGATTTGACTCTCATTGCTTGGATTGCTCCATCCCAGCCAAAGTCACCGTGACACCAAGGGTGGCATTTCATCCTCTAAGCTAAAAGAGGCATTGAATTATAAAGTTGTGGTGATATTTCAATGCAAAACCCAGAAGAAATTTGTTTTCCAGCTGGGTTGGTGTCCATAGTTGGCTAGAGAGGTCAGGACTGTGTTTATGGAGATACCCCTGAGTCCCATGGAACATCACCCCTGGGAGCTGTTCCTGTGCATCCCATTGGCACCAAGCTGGGGTCCCCCTTGGAGCAGTGAGCCTGGGAGTGTTTGTTGGAATCCAGTGAAGAGAGATGGTTTGGGACCCCAGGGGGTGCCCAGAGAGGCAAATCTGGAGAGGAAAGTTGGGAGCAAGCCCTCTGTGGGTTTCAGCTCTGGTTCTACTCTGTCATGCTGACCATGTTGTGCTGGTGATTCACGGGGGTGGGTCACTTTGGATAAGAAGCAGCAAGTCCTGGGGGATTTTGGTGGGTTTGGGAAGCTCTGCTGAGGGTTGTTTTTCCAGCTGGTGTGGTGCATTGGCAAAAGACCCCCTGGCACACTGGATCTGTGGCATCTTGGCAGTGCAAACCACTGCTTCTCCTGCCTGCTGAGATCCTCATGGACGAGCTCTGGAGTCATCCTTTCCACTTCTTGTAATTTTTTTTTTTTTTTTTTTTAACTGAAGCTGGCAATAAATTCCAGTGATGTCAGGGAAAAAGGTTATTGCCGAGACTGGCAGAGACCTCATCATATGAATTTTTCAGGACCCCTCCTGATGAAATCTAATTAAACACCACCAACTGGCACTGTGCAAATCTTCCTGTGTTTGTCATGTGGTTGATCAGGGCTGGGTTATCACGGGGAGTTTATGGCTTGTGATATCTGATGGGGTGGATGTGGTTTCACACACCACAGGCACTTTGATCCTTTCCCCCCCCACTGCTTACGAGTTTCTGTGGGTTTCTCTCGGGTTTTGTGTGCCATCAATTGATCTCCTCGGGGTCTCGGGGAAGATGTTGAGGATAGAGAGAACCTGAGTGATAAGGATGCTCCTCCTGCCCTTCAGACAGCACCTGTGTGCTGGTCAGGGATGGGACCCTGGTATCCTGTTAGGTTGGAGTCATCTTGAGATGAGGATAACTCCTTTTGTGGTTTTCTTACAGAGCAGAGGAAAATTTTACGAGAAATAAATAAACCCAACCCAGCTCCATGCCAAATCAAAGCTGATTGCTTCTCCCTCCTCTCTTTTTCAATGCAACAAACAAGCTGTGAAAGTTGTATGGTCTATGAAACAACCACTTATGGTTATTTGACCTACTCCCCACCCTCTCCCTCCTTTCTTTTTTAGTTTTATTTGTGTTTAATTAGTTTTCCTCTTACAGATATGTCTACCGTGAGATGGAAAAGTCAAAATCTTTTGATGCTTTCAAGCCCCTTCTCTCCCTGTGATGATGTAAATCAATTCCCCAAATCCCACCTAAATTCTGAATTTTTAACTAATTTTTCTATTCATGGAGAAAGAGGGGGAAACAAAAAAAGAAAATGTTTCCAAATTTGTATGTCTCTGTTTTCCTTGCACGTCTGTCTTAGCCTGCAATATGTGGAGAGGTGGGAGATCTTATGAGACTGCTGCCTTTAGTCTCTTTGTTAAACTTCTTCTGCCAGGTTAGCATTTTTGTCTGCTTGGAAGCTGGAGGATTGAACTCACCTGGGAGCCCTGGTAGTGAAATAAATTATCATAATATAGCAGGAAAAAGAATGTATTTTAAGAATGGTGAGCAGTGCAGGACTGCCCTGGTGTATTACATCTGTTCTCTTGGAGATGTAAAATATGGCTTTGGCTTTGGGGCACATGACAGGGAGATTCTTACTTTGAGGGGAGGGGGGATGCAGGTAAATAGAACACATAAATACAGTCCCAAAAGCATCTTGGCATGATAGTAACTATAATAGCAAGCTAAAGCTGAGCACTGATCGTTAATTCATTATTTTTAAGCCAACCTCTCAGTTTTTAGAGGAATCTGGTTCTTCTTGGGGGACTGGAAAGCAGAGATGGAGGGCAGGAGATGGAAAGATCTGTTGTAATTAATATTCCAAGGCTCTGCTTTAACAAACTGTCAGCACAATGGGTGGAAGTGCAGGTGCAGGGCTGTTCACTGAGGTGTTTTATGCCCTTCTGTCAAAAAAAGATTAATCTTTAGCTTGAACCTGGCAAAGGGGACCTGAGCTTTACCCCTCCTGAAAGTCTCTGAGCAGTCCCAGGCTGGAACAGGGTAACAGGAGCTGAATAATCCCAAACGCATTACACTGACTCTGCCATTGTTTAATACACCAATCCTGATGTTCTGTGGGGTTTTTTTCCCTCCTGGGGTTTCCTCCTTGCTCATTTTGCAGCCCCTGACTGCCCCTTGCTCTGCAGCGTGGTTTCTGTGCTGCTTCCCTCCCCCTTAAGGAAATTCTGGGCTCTTCCCTGTCCCTGACATTGCCAGGGCAGTGCTGCCCTTCTCCCTGCTGCTGGGAAAGGTGATATCCCTGCCACTAAATATACCCCAGCCAGCAGGCCCCTTGGCCGTGCCAGGGCTGCTCTGGAAGGCTCTGAAGTGACTTCTTTTCTGTGTTTTGTCAGCTCTCTGTGGCAGGTGATTTCATTAACTGCTCTTTAATTGCTTGCAGAGAGCTGAGCTCTTGCTTTAGTTTTCTCTCTCCTCATGGAAAGGTGCTGGTGGCCACCTTGCACTCCCTCCCTCCAAGATGCATGGGTCAGCCTTGTCACCTGGTTCCACAAATCCACTGCTGTATTTTTTTTTTTTTTTTTTTTTTAAGGAAAATAAGATGCAAAATTTGGAATTGGATTCAAACTCCCAGGAAGTTCACTCTTGGGTTTCAGGCTGTGCCAGGATCTGCTCCCAGTTAGGTTCCCTGTGTGATCTCTGGATGATCTCAGCTTTGTCTGTCTGCTCTCCCTATTTATCCTGCAGTTATTAAAATGAAGAGGGGGGTGGGAAAGATGATGTCTGGGAAAAGGCTGAGTTCCTCCTTTACAATATCTGGACTGGGGATGGTGTCTTAGTGAGGTTTTTTTCCCTGGGACAGTCAGTGTGGGCTCCTTCTGGATTGTCTTCACACCTGCAGCGTTTCCTGAGCAGTGTGATCCCCATCTCTGCTGTTCTGTCTCCTTTCTTCCCCCAATCACCTTGCCTGAATGTCCTTTTATTGCTTGATCTTTTAGGATATTCCAGTTTTCCCTTCTCCATCCCCTCTGTTCCTTACCCATAAAGAGCTTCCTTCAAGCCCCCACAATTTTGTTGCTCCTGGTGTGACCCTTTGGCTTTGCTCCCCTTTGAGGTCCATTTTCAGTTTGATCAAACTGAAATATAAGAATCCCAAACTCAGTTCCTGCTTTGCTGCTGACTTTTATGGACCTAGCTTTTGGAGAGGAAGGATTAATCTCATCCTGTGGGACATTTCCATACCCAGGAGGTTCTGCCAACTTCCTTCCCACTCCAGGGAGAGAAATCAGACCTTTGAGGACACAGCTCATATCATTCTGCAGGAGAAAGAAACTGCCCTAAACCAGGGCAGGTGAATTCTGTCCAAAAATGTTCTTTTCTCTCCATTAGAGCTAAGGGGGAGCTGAGGGCAGCTTGTTCAGATGTGAACATCCCTTCTTTCTCTGTTCCCTGCCTGTAAGTGACAGTAATGGTGTTTCTCTGCTTTCATAAAGGTTTGAAACAAGAGTTTGTGGTTGTGAGGTGCTCCAATATTATGATAACAGAAAAGCTCAGTGCAGGGTTATTTTATGCAGGGTTTTCCCACTGGAAGTTTGATTAACCTGCTCAGATGGGGCCATTTCTTTTGGTCTTGGTGTTTTCTTCATTCTACTGCAGGTGAATTGTCCAAACATTTCTGTGAATGTCAGGGCTGGGCACCTGGAGTTGGCAAAGATTATAGAGAAGAGGCAGCTTAAAAGTGGGGACCCTGGGCTGAATCTCAGGTGGTTTAGGGGGAAAAAGGGGCTGGAGAAGACCTGGTACAGCAGCACATCCTAATCCAGGGATTCTGTTATAAACTCTCCCTAAACTGCCAAAAGCTCAGGGAAAAACCTTTAGTCCTGCTTAAAAGGGAAAGAAAGCCTGCAGAATTTATGGCATCTGCAGTGACCAGGGGCACTGCCAGCGAATTCAGGGAGTTAAGAATGGCTGAGGAGGCTGGGATCTCCTTGGGATCACACATTGCACAGTCGCAGTCAGGCTGATGCCTTTTCCTGGTTTTTAAAATCAAGAGTCAAACACGGTGAGAAGGGAAAAAGGGATTTTACCTCGGGATTTATTTGAAGGACCCTCAGGTGCACCACGCCCAGGTCGAATGCCCCTCCCTGCACCCCGCAGTGCCCACCCACAATAGATCTGGGATCCCATTAGAGGTGTTACTAATTAGCACATCTATCAAAGATTCCCCAAGGAGAGGCTCCAGTGAGCCCCCCCTCCCCAAGGAACCTTCCCCTGGATGGTTCTGTCTCAGTTTCCAAAATATGTTCTGGAGAGGCCCTTGGGCTCTGGGCACACTGATCCCTCACTGCGAAGCTGCTGAAATGTTCAGTCTCCCAGCCTGACAAACAAGCCCAAGGATGGAGGCAAAAAGCACCAAGAATGCAGAAATTGTACAAAGGTCTAACAGGGGTATAAAAGAAAAAACAAAAATCATCCTGACATCAAGGAGAGTTTTGCTGCACCAGCACTATAAGATGCTTGGGGTGACACTTCACACCTGAGGATGTTTTGGAATGCCCAATGTACCTCCACGTGGTTTGGAGACTCAAGTTGGCAGGAAGGGGTGGACTAAAGAAGTGAGGAAGTGTTTTAGGCATGCAAAGATGAAATCAGGATACTTTCAGCAGTACTCAAGTGCATGATTCCAGTAGCAGGAGGCCTTGGCACCCAGGAACTTGCACCCAAAAGGGGCAGAAGTAACTGGGGCAGGCAAACCCCGAAAGGGGAAAGTGTGGGGAGGAGCAAGTTCTGGGGAAGGAGCCGAATGAAGGAGAGCAGGTGTGGGTGGGAATGGCCAGCCTGGGCTGGGGGTGATGTGGAGAAGTGTGAGGGGTGGTCAGAAAAAACTCGGTGTGACATCGTGGCAGAGCAGGAATCCTCGATCTGCTCCCGGCTCTATTACTGATTGCAGCAGGACCTCGGGCAAACCACTCCCCTTTTCCCATCCCTGCTCTTCCCCGAGTTCTTCAGGGAATGGGCTGCCACTTGCAGGGAGCCTGTCCTGCCCTTTGGATTTCATCTCGGTGCTCCCCAGGCAGCTGAACCCGCAGGTCAGAGCTGGACGGTGCTGGGGTTCAGCTGCTTTCAGATGCAGGGATTTCCACGTGCAAAAATTCCCTGTTGGGAGTGGGGGGCTCCTTCCCCGTGTGTTTGTGCAAGGGCTGAGCTCTGTCAACACCCGGCTTTCCCCAGCTCCCTGGGTATCCCTGATTTCCCTGCCCCCTCCCAACAGGTTGGTCGTAAATTAGGTTCTGATGTGGGGATTGGATTTCGCTCCAGCTGCCGGAGCTGTGGCACATCTGGGGTCCTCCTGTGGTTAATGGCTTCACAAAAGTGAAGCAATAAAGGTTGTGATGGCTGTGTTTTAACCCCGTGGCCCTCGTTCTGCTCAACAGGAGGGTTTCCCTGGAACAGTTAAAAACCTGCTGTCTGCATTTAAGTGTCTCCCAGTGATGTGCCCTCTTTGAGCAGCTTTTGGTGAAGTGATTTTAATTTTGGAATTTATCAAAGCTGAAGCATCTTTTCTTTAAGTTTTCCTTTGCAAAAAGATGAACTGACTTTCTTTAAAATGAAAAAACCCTGTCTCTAAATTATGATTTGACATTTGCATACAACAGAAGTTGGTGTAAAAAAGAAAGGAAAAACACCTCACTTGGAGTTTTTTGGTGTAAGTCTGTAATATTTTAAGGGATGTTTTGTCTGTGAAGAGCAGTTCCCAGCTCTGGTCACTGATGATCCCTTCAGGGGATGGTGTTTCCACTCTCACAAACTCAAAGCCATGGTCAGGAAAATTGGGATGTGACTTTGGGCACTGAGCTCTTGCTGCATCACAAGTGCTGATATTTTGGGATGTGTGAATCCTTACAAATCAAGGTTTCTTCTCCCACACCTCCTCTCCTGATTGATATCAGTTCCCTAAACAAAAAAAAAAAAAAAAAAA
>VXAC01008682.1:97422-198802 GCA_013399225.1 Rhipidura dahli
TTTTTTTTTTTTGCAGTCCCAATTGGAAACAGCTCCCCGCAGTGGCTCTGCTTCAAGCCCTGCTCCTTGGAGCTGACTCTGCATCCCACTGGGAGCCTCTGACTTCCCAGAAGAGGCAGCTCTGAGCTGGCTGGAGTTCACAAGCTTCCCTCCCTGCCCCTCGCAGCTTCTGGGAGCTGCACCACTGCCTGGAAAAGCTCCGTGAGCTCCCCTGTCCCTCCCTCCCCCGTGCTGGGGAAATGCCCTTTGTAATGCTCCCAGCTTTTGTTTTTTGCATGAGCCCTGTTGGGGTGAACTTGGCCAGGCTGCCAGAACATCATGAATAAGTTAGGAGGGAAGCTGTGCTCGGGGTGTGCACAGGCAGGGAAAGCAGGCTTGGTGCTCCAACAGCCTCCACGGTGACTTCTGGTGGCTTTTTGTACCCTCTTTGCATTTATACCCTCGTTAATCCCAGATTTCTTCAGAAGTCTTCACTGGTCTTGTGCTTCCTCAGCTATGGCTGGATTTCACAGAAGGCTGCAAATTTTGGTGCCCTACCCTGACATGCTGATGTCTGAGAGATTTCTTGCCTCAAACCAAACGTCCCCAATGCACAGAGTTCATGGCAGGGTTCTGTGCCTCCTCGATGCCTCTGCCATCTCAGCATCCCATTGCCCAAGGCCCCTCCTGCAGGCTCTGGTTTTCCCACCACAGGAGAGAAATGTTTGTAAGGGCAGAGGGGACAGTGTGGTCATTCACTGCCACCAAATGCCTGTGGCCCTGTGATTATTTTTATTTGCCTAAGTGATTTTCCCAGGAGACGCAAAATCCGTGAGTTTGAGGTGAAATTTCCTTCTTTGCTCTTCCTAAAACCATCTTTGCAGAAGAATTGGCCTACTGAGGAGCTCCTTCCCCTTCTTGGGAACATCTCAGCTCCCCTTCCACTCAAGTGCTGGTGCTTTTTGATTTCTGAAGGAGTGTGGACAGCCACGCTTTCCTCTGCCCTCAGCCTCTGGTGTACCAGCCGGGTATTTTTCATCCCTTTTGCAGTTTGTCCCATTCTCCCTCTGTCTTTGAGCCCCTTGTCACCATGATTTTGTTCATGCTGTCCCTGGAGGGTCACTGCCAGTCACCTCTCTGCAGTTATTTCTGCACAGCTGGGGCTTTGTCATGAAAAACAAAACTCTTGATCTGCTTCGTTCCCAGAGCTGCTGGGTGAGTTCCTCGTTTCTTCCTTGGCTTAATTTCAAACCACAGCAGGTCAAGGAAGGAGGTAGATCAATGTCCTCTCCAGAATGGGCTCCATGTTAGGAGGACTTTTCTGGCCCCTCACTGTTGAAGGGTCAGGCAGCAGAGCTCTGCCCCGTTTTATAGAGGTGTAGGACTGGAAAAAGGGTATTTTTGGGTCGAATACAAATCACTGCCAGGGCATCCCATTGTGTGGTTCTGACTGCAAACCTCACAGGTTCCATCCTCACCTTCATCTGCTTCTTCTGCTTGCCCAGCCCAGCGGTTCCTCACTGCTGGTGGTGCCACAGGGGTGGAGCTGGCGTGTGGGAGATGTGGGATGAACTGGACCTAAACTGAGACCCAGGAAGGAGGTCTGGAGCAAGGTGACATCCTAGGGCTGGGCCAAAGGCACTTTTCTACTCGGTGTGAGGAGAGAAGCTCACCCCAGGCAAGGAGAGGGTTTTGTGCCTGTCTGCACAAAGCTGGTGAGATCAGGATCCCCAAAAGCTGCTTTGTGTGAGGTGTCTGTGGGGTGCAGCTGCCCCTTTAGCAGCAATCCCACCCCAGAGTGGCTGTGCAACCCACAGCCCCAAGGCCACCCAAAGGTGTCATGGAACCTTTGTCCCGGAATCATTTGGGTTGGAAAAGACCTCCAAGATCACCAAGTCCAACCTGTAACCACTTTTTCCAACTAAAGCAGAGCACTGAGTGCTTCCTACAGGGATGGGGACTCCAACACCTCCTTGTGCATCCCATTCCAGTGTTTGACAGCCCTTTCCATGAAGAAATTCCTCCTGATGTCCAGCCTGAGCCTCCCCTGTTTGCTGTGATGGGAAGTGACTCCAGCCTTGGAGTGATGCTTAAAAATTGCCTCTCTTGAGATTTTTTTCATAAAGAGCAGCAAAAATTGTGGATCAAGCAAATCTTTTTTGATATTTGATAGAGACATGCTCGCCTCACACACACAGAGAGCAGCCAAATTGGATGAAGGGACTTATTAGCCAACAATATGAAATGCACTCCTGCTGCTGCCTCCTCTGATTTCGTTGTGCAGGACAGGGTTAGTTTTGCCTTTTTGTTTCCTTTTGGGTTTTAAGTGCTTCTCTGATGGCTGCTTTACATCCTGCTCTGTGTCCTGGGGGAGCTGAGTCAGCCCAGAGCACCCAGCCACTGCTCAGAGGAGCTTGCACTGGTTTTGTTTATTGTTTTGAGGACAGCCAGGTCTTCTTTGCCTTTAATTGACAAGCAGGAAATATCTCTTGGACTTTTCAGAGGGCTGAGTCCATTGCTTGGACGAGAGGGGAAGCTCATAGGAGGCTGGGGTTTGAGTGATTAGCAAACTGAACATGATTTTTGTTGCAAATGTCGCTCTTGATACTCGAGGTGTCAAATACTCTGAGTAATGATCACGTTTTAAATATAGTTTATAACTTCCTTCTCGTGCATACACCGCCCACTGTATCTGCATGGTGGAATTTACACCCAGGGTGGCTGTGTATAGATGATGTCTCTGTATAATTACACCTCCAAAGGAAGAGAGAGATCTGTCCCTGTTTATTTTTAGATATTATCTATATCTGCGTCTCCAAAGAGAGAGGGTTTTACACAGATGGAATCTCTTTCAGGTCGCATTTCAATAATAATTACAGCTTAATGATGCCGTGGCTATTTTATTTTATCTTGTATTATTTTAGCTGCTTCTAAGAACTGCTAATTTCCCAACCACAAAGGTCACGGCGCAGATGAGAATAAACACGTCGTAAACCAGTTGTAGTAAATAAATCCACTCCCCAGAAGCTGTGGGACTGAGCACAGCAAGAGTGCAAGGACTGGGAAAACCGCCTTGCCACTAATTTTCTGGTTGTATTAATGACAATTATGTAATGAAAGATCAGCCCGTGGTAGTTAATGAAGTGTCTTTGATGTGGGGTTAAACGCTCAGTAAGTGGTGTGTAGCTACAGGACCCTTTCTACAAGACATGGCCCACAGTTACTCACTGGTTGCACCTCCACCAGTACCTTCAGCTCGGATTTGTAGAGCTCTATCCCCTGTTCCCTTCCTCCTTGCTGTTGTGTTTCGGTGTTCTGAGTCTGCTGAGATTTTCCTGAGCTTATTTCCTGTGCTTGGGATGCGCTGGAGGAAAAATCAATCTGCTCCTTGTGCCATAAAATGTCATCACTGATTTCTCTTGGAGACAGGAGACAAGCCTTGGATAGACTCAGTATTGCCAAAATCTCACCCTAAACCTTGTCACTGAGAGAGTTGTTTTGGCTTTATTTGTTCAGACTCTTGTTTGAAGAAAATTTGATGGGCAACAGAGGGCTGGGGCTGAGTGGCTGCTTTTGGTGTAAGGAAATTATCAGAGAATGGTTTGGGTTGGAAGGAACCTTAAAAATCATCTCATTCCTGGTCATCATCCTGTCCTGCCATGGGTAGGGACACCATCCCAGGGTGCTCCAAGCCCCATCTAGCCTGGCCTTGGACACTTCCAGGGATCCAGGAGCAGCTGCAGCTGCTCTGGGCAACCTGTTCAGGAAATTCAGCAACACCACCAGTGCCAGGGGCAGAGCTCATGGAGGGCGATGAGCTGCTGGCTGTGCCAAGGATTAACTGGAGAGGGAAGGCAATCCCAAGGCAACAGGTGGGACACGCAGAATTTGCAGGACAGAGAGCCCATCTAGGAGTGAGGGATTGAGCTGCTGAGGTGCCAATACCTTCACACAGAGCAGTTGATTTTGGGTGTGTGTCTGGGCTGTGTGAGGCAGTCATGGGGTTTTTTTTTTTTTTTTTTTTTTTTTNTTTTTTGTTTAGCTGAACGGGTAAAATCCTGGTCCTGCTGAAATTGCTGTCGGAGGGAACAGCCCCTGGGGATGTCTGCAGGTTGTGGCAGTGGAATGAAGCATCTTTTTGGGAGAGAATGTTGGTGGGAGGAGGGGAACAGATCATTCTCACCTGCTTCCATCCTGCTTTCTGCACCACTGCTCACATCTCAGTTATCTCCACCACCACGGTGTTGTTTTTTCCCCCCCTTCCAACTCCTCTCCACCAACTGTGCCGGCTCCGGAGGAGATGAAGCACAGCCTGACACATTTCTGTCTGCAGCTCTCCTCCTGCATGGCTGGGCTTCTCACACCTACCTGCTGGGAAGAGCAGACGTGGGAACAGCTTTGCTGGCTGCTTGGCTCGAGCCACGTGGTCCTGCTCCGAGCCCTCTGAGGTGGGATGTTGTTGTGAGACAGGGAATATCCTTTGTTGCTGAGGCAGGAAAAGCCTTGACTCAATGTTTCAGGGGCTGCTGGTTGAACTGGCTGCTTGAACACCATTTTCATGGTGCTGGTCCATCGAGGGGAAGTGTTTCTGCAGGTCAGGTATCAGGCCAAGATGGGGGAGCTCTGAGCTTGTCCTGCCCCCACAACCTCCACGATCAAAATCTCAGCCATGCTTGATCCTTCATTATCCCACCCAAACTACTTCAGGATTTTTTGTTTCTATCTCCTCACCTGGCTGGGGTGATGGGGTGGATTTGGGGTGCTTGGATGTTTCTTTGGGCAACAGCAGCCTCTTCCTGTCTCACACACCTCTGGTCTTTTATCAAGTGCCATCTGAAGGGAATTTTTGCCTCCAAAGAACTCCCTGGACATGTCCTGGGTGTGCTGGGGGCTTCCAGCAAGTCAGAGGTGGTGCTGCAGGAGCTCCTGAGGATCCCATCAGGGCAGCCCTTGCCTCCTGGCCCTTCCCTCCTTCCTTTCCTCTAGTTTGGAAGCACCAGAGAGCAGAGAACAGGCAGTGCTGAGCTCCCCATGCTTGCACTGCTGTTTTCCATTGATAATTCATCCCCGGATCAGTGTTCAGAATTAATTCCATTAAAGGGGCCTCATCATTCATTTACGAGGAAGGGGAGGCTGTAAAGGGCTGTACACAGGGAACATCTCTGTGTGTGCTAAGGATGGAGGTGTTTCTAGCTGGGTGCTGGTCTTGGGGTGTCTCCTGGTCTGTGGTGGGGAACTGGGCATCTCCTGGGATGGGGGAGAGCATCAGACTGGGGGTTTGTGTCATGATTTAGCAGGGCAGCCTGACCAAACACCGAGCTGTGCTTTTGGCACTATTTGTGATGTTTCTGGGTCAAATCTAAACCATTTTGTTGGGGCAGTGCAGTGCAGGGATCCCTCCTGGAGGTGCACAGGGCTGTCTGTCTCTGGAACCCCGAGTTCAGCCCTTGAAAATTCATAATAGCCCCAAATTTTATTTGTTTTCCTCTCCAGGTCTGTGATGAAAACACCTTTTCTGCTTTTCTCATGGCCCTATTTCCTGTTGCTTACAGATTTTAACTTTCTGTCCCTGTCCTCACTTGCATCCTGCCCTTCAGGCCCTCTGTCCTCTCCAGCCAAAGCTGCTGGTGATCATCACAAGAGCTCTTCTTGCTCTTCTTCCACATCCACACTGAGTCTGTAACAGTCCTTGAACCAGGAAGAGACTTTTCCAGCTGAGGATTTGGGCTCATTCCATTGATTGGCTGGAATATGGATCTTTGGCTTTCCAGACTTATGGTGAATGCTCTGGCTCACAGACTTTAAGTGGGCTGGGTAGGGAAGGAGCTGCTCTGCTTTGGCACTTGGGTGAGGTTGGATTTTTTGGTATTTGGGAAATTTGCCTGACAGTGCAAAGGTGATGTTAAAAAGGTGATTACTCCACCCCTGATGTCCTTGGGAGCTGGGTAAACACTCCTGGCAAATCAAAGTCCACCAAGTGTCAACAGGATTGTGTTACCTCATGGGCAAAGCTACCTGTGAAAATTATTCCTGGGTGATTTTTGCCTCAAATTGCCTTTCCTCCTTTTGTTGTGGCTGGTTGAAGTTCTTCAATCACCAACACAGCTCCATGCCATCTCCAGGATAATGAGGATGTGGCAGCTTCTGGCACTCCACATTTCCTAGAAATGACTTGACAGGGAGCTGTTCCCAGACTCTGTCCTTTTCCTTCCTTATATCTGAGTAAAAACATAATTTTGACAGGCCAGCGATGCAGAAAATAACTTGCTGCTCTCCAACTGTTGCATCCCTTGACCCCAATTAGAATGTGGTGCATGTAGAAGTGTCAGCTTCTTGCTTTCTCTCCTCTCCCCGTCTCCCTGACCAAAATTCCCATTACAAAGATGACACCTGAGTGCTTCACAGGGCAGAAAACGCCGCTGACCGAAGAGAGAATCAGAGTGGATGTGAAGTCCAGCTCCTCTGGGGGTTTTCTGCCCTTGGTTTCTGGACAAGGAGCAGGAAAGCTGTCAGGAAGGAGCATGGGTGGTGGTGTTGATGGTTGGACTGGATGATCTTAGAGATCTTTTCCAACTGTAATTATTTTATGATTGAATAAGATATTCCAACCTGTGGGAATATTTCCCCTTCACCTGTCTACATAGGAGGGGACCCACAGGATTGGGTTATGCATTGAAATGTGAAGTTTCAAGGCCTAAGCCTTGAAGCTGTGGCTGCCCCATCCCTGGAAGTGTCCAAGGCCAGCTTGGATGGGACTCTGAGCAACCTGGGGTAGTGGAAGGGAATGGCAGGGGGTGGAACTGGATGATCTTTCAGGTCCCTTCCAATCCAAACCATTCAGTGATTCCACGATAAATCTCTGTGTTCCTTGCCGACTTCCAGCTTGGTATCAGAGCTTTTCTTTTCAACAGCTGGTGACCACTAAGTGCAGGAGATCAGGACTCCTGAACAATGAATCAGTGTGATTTTGCAGGAGACCCTTTATTGATTACATAACCCTCTGCTCAAACATTCTACACCTGCTGTACACACGATCACTCATTACTCGATTGGTCCCTCTACCTTGTCCATGCTCTCTGCACACACTTTTCAGAAAACATGATTGGTTCTAGTCCAGTGTGGCACAGTCTTTATTCATTTCTTGCTGTCTTGGTATTCTATTTTTCAGCTCCTTCTTTTCCAATTTAGCACAATTTACATTTCAGTAACCTTGATGAATTCCTGAGGGCTCTGATAAGAATAACTGAAGATGGTTTGGCTGGAGAACACTGTCAGGGTTCAAATACATTACAGTACTTAAAGGCTGTGGAGGAGGAGTTATACTGTCCATGGAAGGGGTGTGAGGTAGCCCAGGGGATGTTTCAGTGGGACTCAGGACCATCCAAAACCCATCGTGTTCTTTTACCCTGCCCTTCACGTCGAGGACCCATTGGCAGCATCCTCACGTGCAATGTCCTGTTCCCCTGCAAGCTTGGCATGAACTCTGAGGCCAAGAGAGCAGAAAGCAGGGCTGGATTTGTGCCTGAGCCGAGTCTGACTTTTCCTTCCAGGGCTCTGAACGTTGAGCTGTTGGGATTGGGCTTCGGGGGCGTTTCGAATCGCGGCTGCCTCGCGCTCGGCGAGGCACAACCTCTCCTCAGGTTGTCCGTGTGTGTGATTCGAGGGGATGGCAGGAGGGCAGAGTTCCAGGCTGTGACTCATTCAGACTTTTCCCACTGCTGCTGTAATTCAAGTGGAAATCTCAGAAGATGGTAAAACCTTCAGGCATGTGAAAGATGCCAGGATTTAAGTGCATATGAATGAATCCAGGGCTCATTTTTGAACTTGGGAAAGCAGGGTAGGCTTGCTGCGATCTCATTGCCTCTGCCCGCTGTCGTGGAGTGACAGAACAAGGGGGAATGGCTTTAAACTGGGAGAGAGAGAAGGTTTAGATTAGATATCAGGAAAAAAATCATTATTAAGAGGGTGGTGAGGCCCTGGCCTGGATTTCTCCGAGAAACTGTGGATGCCCCATCCCCAGAAGTGTCCAAGGCCAGGTCAGATTGGGCCCTGAGCAACCTGGGATAGTGGAAGTTGTCCCTGCCCATGGCAGGGGGTGGAAACAGGTGATCTCTAAGGTCCCTTCCAACCCAAACCAGCCTGTGATTCTGTGACCTTCATGGTTGGACTTGATGATCTCAATGACTTTTCCAACTGAAATGATTCTATGATTCTGTGATTTGATCATGGTAAAGCTCAGGACCAGCACAGGAACACAGCTGAGCACAGTGGTCCATCAAAGCTCCTGCCCTCCATGTGGGATTTCCCTCTCTGCTGGGTGCCCTGGGACCTCCTGTAATCACCAAGGATGGTCCTGGCTGTGACTTTCCCTCCCTCTCAGGCCTTTAGGATTCATCAGGATGCGCTGCACTCTCTGGACACCACTGCTGGATTCCTTTGTGCTCTCTCTGATGTCCCCTCTGGCCTTCTTAGGCAGATGTTGAGTTGGAGGTGCAACATCCTCCTGCCACAGGGTGATGGAGCTCACTGCAAGGGTCAGTGCATCCAGACTTCCCTTGATCCTGCTCTCGAAATTGAGTTTCTATTTGGTAATTGCAGCCTTCCCTGCAGTGCAGGGCACAGGGAGGGTCCATCCCCCACGCCTGGGTGTTGGCTGTCCCTCACAGGTCCTTGTTTGGAGGCAAGGGAAGAGTTCCAGGAACCCCCCAGTGCTGCAGGAAGGAAGATCCTGCTGGCTGGAAACTCCGTGATGAAAATCCAAGCTGTGATCAGAAAGCTGTTACATCAGTATCTGGATTTGAAATAACTGCAGGGGTAACTCATGCCAAAAAAAAAAACTCCAAAAAACCCAAACCACCTTTTTTTTGGCCCTGTAGCAGCCCTTTTGTCCATTAAACAACAGCATTGGCCACCACTGCAGCTTCCAAAGCTACTGAATGAACAGAGCCCTCTCTTTTGGTCTTGCTGTGTGAGAAGCAGGCGATGCGGAGGTGTTTTGGAGTCTCAGCTCCGAGGAGGCCTTCAGTCTGAAGGAATCATGTCATCTGTGAGTGACAGAAGCAATTGTGACACTGATTGAGCTGTGGTGGCTCCACTCAGAAGACTTTTGTCTCTGCTCTTGGGATGAGTGGCAGATAAAAGATCTGCTTCCTAATTCGTGCCGTGAGAGAAGGAGAAATGATATGAGAGGGAAGAACTGAGCCCTCTGGACTGATCAATCTCTTCATTCATTTTCTTCTGCATTCTGTGTTGGGATGATGAAGACTGTTCCTCTTGGAAGGGCCATTCCAGCTGAGGAATGATGATGGCATGAAGAAGGTTCAGAAACTCCCACTTTTTCTGACCATCTTCCCCAGAGCTCATGACCTGATACAGAGGGAGAAGAGCTGTTCTGGCCAACGCTGCTGTCAACAAACCCCTGCCTTGGCTCTCTGGCTTGGAAGACTCAGAATGAGGTGAAAAATTGTAGTAATGTTTGTTTTACAGAAGACTTAAGCTGAATGTATTATGGTGTTTTGGCTGACAGCTCTCAGGGATTTTTTTCCCCCCTAAAATAAGAAAATAGCTGCTCAATCTCCAGCTTCATTTTAACCTGAAAAATGGTGGTGGTTGACAATGGTTTGAAAAAGGATTTCTGGATGAAAACCTAATGAATGGCTCAAAAGTTGATTAAAAAGGAGGGGAGATGCTAAGTCAAAGTTTTCTAGCTGGAAATAGTGATTTATTATCCAGCTATCTTTGCAAATGGCAAAATAACTAATTAGATACAATTCATCATCAGAACTTAAAGCTGCCACTGGTGTAAGATGGAAGGTTTTATGAACAATTCATAGTCTCAAATTCTGGTTTAAATGTGGCATAGTGTGCATTGAGAGTTAGTCAAACGCACTGAGGCGCTGGGAAAGGCTTAATAAGACTCTAAAATTCTGACCCCCTGTAGATTATTTTTTATTTTTTTTTTCTGATGAAGGATTTGAAAAGGGCGTTTTGGAATGATGTTTTATATGGTAGTAGTCTTTTCCCATAAAACATCAGCCATAATAATTGTTTTTATGCAGATCCTGAGGCACAGAGAGATTAAATGACTTTCTCAAGGTCAGGCAGTGAGTCAGAGGCAGAGCCAGGGAATGAAGGAGAGTTTTGATTCAGAGGCTGTGGCACGTTCTCAAGTAGCCCTCACTCAGATCTCCAGGGCTGGATGAGCTCAATCTCTCTGGGTCTGATGTCCCAGCATCTCCTATCCCAGTCAGGAGGATTCCAACCCTGGAAAAGTGGATAAATCCCCAACAGTTTTTGGTTTGTCTTTGAAATCAGCATGACCTTCATGTAGCTGTTGATGAACATGTTGTCCTTGGTGGGTGAACTCCCAGGGGATCGTTGTGATGATGAATGGCTTCTTCAGTGGCCTTTCAGTACTTAAAGGGGACTTGTAAGAAAGGGGAGAGTGATATTTTTCCATGAGCAGATGGTGGTAGGACAGTGGGGGATGGTTTCATACTGGCAGAGGGAAAGTTTGGATTAGATGTTAGGAAGAATTTCCTTAATCAGAGGGTGGTAAGACCCTGGAACAGGTTTCTCAGAGAAGTTGTGGATGTCCCATGCCTGGAAGTGTCCAAGGCCGGGTTGGATGGGGCTTGGAGCAACCTGGGACAGTGGAAGGTGTCCCTGCCCTTGGCAGGGGGTGGCATTGGATGGGCTTTCAGGTCCTTTCCAACCCAAACCATTCTGGGATTCTTATTTGGCTGTGTTGTCACTCAATACCCAAGGTGGAAATTGTGGAAAGAGGGATCAGGCAGAAGCTTTCCTGCATGGCTTTCTACTTATAAAACCCCTGCCTTTAATTTCAAATCTCCACTGGATGATACTCAAAGCCTTCCCTGGGATCACCTGAGGACTGGAAACTGTGCAGCCTTGAAGAGCTGTGACCCTGCTGCCTGTAAGGACGTGTGTCGTGGTGAACCTCACATTGCTGCTGCTGCTGGCCCGTGCTGGGGAGGGATTTGTGTTCTGGCCTTTTTTGCAAATCTCTCTGCTCAGCCAAGTTCAGCTGCACCAGCTCCCAGGGGACACAGAACTGTAGTGGTTGTTCGCTCGCTCAGTGCAGTCCAATAAGTCAACTGCATTCCTCTCTGGACATTGTTTGTGTCTCCAGATATCTCCTCGTGAATTATTAGCTATGGAAAAGACTTATTGCCAAGATACTGGGCTTAGTTTAGTCTCCTGGTCACTGCAGGTTTCTTTCCAAATCTGTTTTGTTCTAAGTGGCTCGAATGCTGCTCCTCCTGACATTTCCCCCGGGCCTCTCCCCTGCAGTCTGGTGGTTCTTGCTGTCAGGAAGTTATCCCTCATACTCAGGCTACTTCTTATCAGTCTGTCACTTTTTCAACTCATTGGGCTAATAGTTTTCCCAGTACAAGAGCTGTCTCTCCATGCCCTTTTGCCCTGGTCTCCCCCAGGGAGCTTTTTCTTGCACTAAAAGAGGGTCAGACTTGATGACTTTACAGGTCTTTTCCTGCCCTCATGCTCTGGCTTCTTGGAGACTCAAAGATTTTTGGATCTGACCTGCAGTGAACTCTGGCAGAGTGTGCAAAAGAATAGATTTTATAAAACAGAATCACTGAATCATTTAGGTTGTAAAAAACCTCTAAGATCATTGAATCAAATCATTCCCTCAGCATGCCAAGGCCACCACTAAACAGTGTCCCCAAGTGCCACATCTACACAGCTTTTAAATCCCTCCGGGGATGGGGACTCCAGCCCTGCCCTGGCCAAGCCTGTTCCTGGGCTTGAGAACCCTTTCCATGAAAAATCTTTTCCTAATATCCAACCTCAGCCTTCCCTGGTGCAACTTGAGGCCATTTCCTCAAGTAAGCAATGAGGATATTGGAGTTCATAAATCCCAGGGGTTTAGACATTCTCATAAATATGAGAACTGTATCCATGAAGGGGTGAAATGGCCTTTTCTGTCCTGGCTGTACATTATTTTTGGGGACATAAGGAAAAGCCTGAGTTATTCCAGCACTGAAATGTTGTTTCTCAGATTTGCAGCAGGTTTTCTAAGGATGTGAAGAAACAGGGAAGAGAAGGCAGGAAGAAATAAAACAACTCATGAAAGATGATTTTTGATGCTCATCTGAGGAACCAGGAAAAAGCTGTGAGGGCCCTTTCTCTTCATAGATTCAGTTCAGGGCTGGGACACCACTGAAATCTTCCAGACACCCCATCCATTTAAGCCTCATCAAGGCAGCTATTCCATCTTGGCTCCAGATGTGCGCAGATGTTGAGCGGAGCTTTGCCCTGCTGTGCACCATCATTTGGCACCAGCAGCTCTCTTCTGCATCCCCAGCCTCCTCTCCGGAGGACACCTCAGCAGCCAAGCAGCTGGACTGGAGAGGAGAGCAGCAGTGCTCGGTGCTGATTAAGCACTAATGTAATTAATAGCCTCTTACCATCCTTACATTACCAACACCGTCAGCGTGTCGGTAACTATTTACAATATAACTTACACAAATGTCATTTTGCTGCGCCGAGCACTTCATATTTTGCAATTCTCTGCCACAGTAATAAAATCAGTCAGCCAGTCGGAAGGGAAACACACCCAGGAGATATCATTATTAATGGCACTGGGCCAGGCTTTCCACGAGCTGTGTGGGAGGCAGAGGAGCGGAGAGAGGAGCTCATTCCTGCACTGAGATGCCCCCAGGTCTCTGCATGGGATCACTTTGAATCCAGCTGAGTGAGGGCTCAGTTATCCAGTCAGCAAAGTTTGGAAGGGTTTGTCAATTATCTCCTCGTAGTTAACATCAACCCAGTGTGTTATCCAGGGCTCTGCACAATTTGGTTTTAAAAGGTCTCAAATAATTTCACTTGACTTGAGCTGATTGTTTCCTGCAGTACAAGATCTTTCTCTGTGCCTTCCTGCTTAACATCCTGAATCCTGGGCATACAAAGGCCCTTTTCCTCATGAGCTGGGGATTCTGCCCTGGTACTGAATGAAGGTGGCTTTGATGCTCTGGTGATTTGCTTTAAAATCTTAAATTAGCAGCCAGATTGGATCTTGGCATCCCTAATTGGTCATTTGCAGGGAGAGTAGTACTCTGACATGGTAGTCCGGGTTCATTGTGGCCTTGCAGCACTCACAGGGCTTAGAAAAAAGGGAGAAAGCGATTTTGTCCACAGGTGGAGGGCGACAGGGCAAGGGGGAACAGATTTAAACTAAGAGGAGAGGTTGAAATCAGTTGTTAGGAGGAAATTCTTCCCTGGGAGGGTGGGGAGGCCCTGGCACAGGTGACCCAGAGAAGCTGTGGCTGCCCCTGTATCCCTGGAAATGTCCCAGGCCAGGCTGGATGGGGCTTGGAGCAACCTGGGACAGTGGAAGGTGACCCTGCCCAAGGTCAGGTGTGGAATGAAATGATCTCTGAGGTTCCTTCCAACCCAAACCATCCTGGGATTCTATGATTCGTGGGGCTGTGAAGACACTCAGTTACTGAAGATGACCAATCCTCATTGCTTTAAGGCAGTGCTGAAATATCCTAAAATCCTTCCATGAGGATGCAGCTCCCAGTGACAGCAGTGCAAAAATTCCTGCTGATTTCCCTGGGAGCTGCACAGATCCCAAAAGGACTTTTGATATCCTGGTGAGAAGACAGGCTTCAACGTGCCACCTTTACATGGGGTGTTCTGTTGGCATTGATATTCCAGAAAGACCAAGCTTTCCAAAACTGGGATCAAATAATTTCCTGCTGCTGTCCCTCTGTTTCCCTCTGCAAGATCCCAAACCTCTCCATTCAAGTCTGACACATCAGGATCCAGGAATACTTATGAAGCTGTGTGTAAACCAATATAAGCAAAGAATGTGACAGCATTTAAAGATATTTTGCTGTGGTTTCAGGTCTAACAGCAGCCGTGACAAATTCGCATTTGTCTGTTAAAAAGAAAGAAAAAAAAAACAGGTAGGAAAAAGGAAAAAAATCCCAGCACTTGATGGATTAAATAGTGCATTGCCAGCCTGGAGCATTGGAGGGTCTGTGTGGGATAAAAAAGCACGTGCCAATCTGACACACAGCAAATACTGCAATCAGTAGAATTACATGAAATATAGAGATGGAATTTCTGTCTGTCCCCACTTTTCACTGTCACATTCTGATTCCAAAGCAAAATGTTATAAACCATGTACAGAAGAGGGAAATGTGGAGCCTGTGTCGACGAACACAGGTGCCTGAGCTCCTGCAAGCTCTTGAGTTCTTGCAGAAGAACTGATGAGCAGAAGTGGCTGCAGCGAGGAATCTCAAAGGGTTCAAATCAAGCAGAAGTGTCAGTCAAGTAGCCCGACAATGCCGGGAAATCAGCGCTGAATTCTCCGGGAAGAGCGGTGCGGGGAGGGGGGAAAATGATGCCGTTTGTTTGCAATTCTAATACAATAAATGGACAGATCACTTGCAAAACGCTCCTAATGAAAGTGTGCGTAATGGGCGTGCACAGCCAAAGGCGGAGAGGAGAGAGGGGGGATCTGGAGCCAGGCTTTGCTGCTGAGATTTAAAAGTGGTTTGGTGGAGCTCGGATGGATCTGATGTATCCATGGAGTCAAGTCCTGGGAGAGCCTGGAAGTGAAAGGTCTCAGTTTTTGCCAGGGAAAAGGAGGTTTTGGTGAAGGAGTTGTTATGGAGTGGCCAAGTGTTTGGTAAAAATGGCAAGCGTGGCAGCAAGAGAGAAAGTTTGAATGGATTAAAAATCACCTGAAAACTGAGACAGGTCTCCTAACAGATGTTATTCCTCAGTTTTCTTTTCCAGATGAGAAATACAGGTTTTAGCACTGTTTGATTTTTGTTGTTGGGTTTTGGTGGGTTCTTCTTTGGGGTGGAGGGAGGAATTTCCATGGAAATTGATTAGAGATCAGTTCTTCATTGTCTTTTGCACTGTAAGAACAAGGGACTTTTGCAGGGAGTCAGTCACCTCAGGATGAAAAAAATGGCAAGTTTCAATTATTTTCAAAGTATTAGTTTTTTCAGTAATACCAAGGAGAAGCAAAACTTAGACCTTCCTCTCAGTCAGAACAAAGCAATTGGGCTGCTACAGGAAAATGGATGATGTAGGATGACCTGTTGGGGATCTGACCTGAGCTAGGTGACCTCAAGGATTAGCTGGGGTTTTTGCTCTTTTTGGGAATTGTTCTATGGACAAGGAATGAGCTGGTTCTGAGGGTTACTGGTGATCTGGCTTCTGCTTCTTCTGTCCAGGCAGAGATGCTCAAAAAGTGCTGCAATAAAGTGTCAGTCCTCTAGGGAGGATGATACCTCAGGTTTTCACTTTTCCATTTTTCCAACCCTGCAGTGCCCAGTGTGGAACTCTGGAGTTGCCTGTTCCCTGTTCAGTGCTGCTCTCTGTGCTGGGCACACACAACAAAGCCTCTCCGGGGCTGCTCTCCAAGGACACCCAGCCCAAACTGGGCCCAAAAAGTACAAACCAAAGAGCCTCTGAGGGGGGCAAGCTGAGGGCAATTCCAGCATTAACTGCAGCTTTCATTGGAGAATCAACCCTGAGATGCAAATGAACCAAAGCTAGAAAAGTGGGAAGAACTCGTGGCCTCTCAGGGTCCATCTCGGGGCCCATCTGGGCAGCACCTCTGGCTCCCCAGGGGTACCTTTGGAGGCCTTTCCATGAAATCCCCACCTTTATTCCCTCACTCCTGTCTGGGCTCTGCTTCCAGGAGGCCTCTCAAGGCATCAGTTCTTTGGTGACCCACAGGGATTTCCCTGTGCATGGAAAGGTGTTCACACCCACAGTGAGAGCCGGGCTGGAGGCAGCAGAGCAATGGGACAGAATTCCTGCTGTGCAGTCCATTTGTGCCACAAATTGTGTGTGAAAAATAACCAGATTACATGCAGGGGAAAGAATGCCAGGGCTGGAATGCTGTGCCATGACACATCTGCTCGTGTTGACTTCAGATCCAGAAGGATCCATTGCTTTCTCCCTTAAAGGACCACTGGGTAGCAGAACAACAAATTCCTTGTAGGACTGACCCAGACCCATCTGTATTTTTCTTTCCTCAACCGTGCAAATATTATGACATTAAATATAGGCTGGGATGATGGGAATACTCTGCTTCTTTGGCATTGGGAAGCTCCATTGAAGAGGGGCAGGAAATTGGGTTCCCTGACCCTTCTTCCCTCCCTGGGATGATGCCTAAAAGATCAGGACTAATTGTGTCAGGGCAGATTTCTGCTAATTATGTTTTTTTAAAAGTAGATTTTTTTCTCTTTCTACTTTATTAGGTTTTTTCCCCTCTCTCTCCTTCTCCTGCTGGTTTCTGCTTCTTCCGTTTTCTCTTTTCCTTAATGCTTTCCTGAAGCAAAATAAGATGAACTTATGGTAAAACAGAGTTTTTATTCTCTACACTGAAATTTGTGCTATTCCAGGTGATCCTTTTTCATCTGCACTAAGAGAGTTTAAATAAGAAGTAGAGCTGTCTTTCATCTTCACACAGGTCCTCTAAGTGCTGCCTGTCAAGGTCAATTTTAGGACCAGACCCAACCCACTGTGTATCCAAAAAATGAGCAGAACCCTGAAGAAGAGTGTGAAGATGGACCAGCTTCATTTCCACAGCTTCCAGTAGTGTGGGTGTTGTAAGGAATAGTTCTGAGGGAATTTAAAAAAAAAAAAAAAAAAAACTCTTTGGGATTTGCCTCAATTTTTCACGAGAGGCAGCTGAGGTCTCTCAGCATCTTTCGGAGCATGGAGGTGGCTGCTCTCTCCTGGGAAGATGGAATTGCCCTCTTCCTTTCTTTTCTCCATGCCTTAGGATGGATGATGCTTTTATGAGCCCCGGGAACATAAAAGAGACCTGCTGGCCCAGAGACGAGGAAAGCACAGGGGAAAGAGTGACTTTAGGGCTGTTTGGGGGTAAACTGGCAAGGCAGGAGTGTGCTTTTAATTGTTTCCATCACTTGTGTTTCGGAGAGCACCTGCAAAAGAGAGGGGCTGCATTCATTGCTGGCTCTTTTCAAGATAAAAAAGCCCTTGACTATTTCATGGCTTTGTATGAAGGGTAAACACTAAGCTGAGCTATTTGACAGCAGGACCTGGCTGTTGTTATCACCTCTTGTTCTCCTTCTACTTTAAATTTACATTTTTATTTAAAGCTATTTTCTCTCCTCCCAGTAGATGGAAAACCTAGAGTTATCTCCAAGGTTATCACGGGCTCTCTTCCCAAGGTCTGCAGCACAGGTAATTGGGGAAAGTCAAGCAGCAGGGAGAATTCGAAGCAAGCTCTGAGCAGGCAACAAACAGCCTCGGATTTTCGTGGGAGGAGAGTCCAATAACCATGAGATGGAGCCTTCCTCGCCTTTGGAACAAATGAAGCAAGCTCCCTCTGAAGTCAAATCTTTTTGCTCGTTCAGAACAAGCAAAACCCTATCAGCCCTGGGAGAAAGGGACAGCCCGGGCTGTGGTTAAAGCTCCACACGTGAGGAGGACACAAAGAGAAGGAAGAGCTGCAGATAACTTCTCTCCTATCAGCACTTGAGGGAAATTCATTGCTGATGTCTCTGCTTGGCTCTAGACTTGGAGGGGTAAAGTCTGTCCTATCGCAGACCTGCTGTGAGCTGGCAGCTCCCTCCTGTCTGGGTGACATGGCAGGTGAATAATCTCTTTCCAACACTTGCTTTCATTCGTGGGGATTGAAGCTTCCTTTTGAAACATCAAATCCAGCGATGGAATTATGGGTGGTGCACACAGGAGAAATCATCTTTTCTGTCGCTGCTGAATTCCTCAGAACAGGGAGGGGAAAAAAAAGAGGCTCCCAGGAGCAGTTAAACTTTTGTGGAGGCTTGATAAAACCATCCCTGCTTCTTGTTGGTTTTCATTTCCTTTTAACGCTCTGTGATAAAGGGAAAGGATTTCCAGGGGCTGTTTCTGGCTCAGGTTCTGCTGGGAACGGCTTTGTGCTCTTTGTGCCTTTCCCCCCTCTCCTCTGGTGTTCCACGTGGCTCTTGCCTTCAAGCCTCCTTTTTTTTTTAATTTTTTTTTTCCTAAGGAGCGGTTTTTTTTATTTTTCTTCTGTGGAGATAAACATGATGACTTTTTCATGAGCATGGAAAAGCTCAGAAGCGCTTGCAAAGCCCCAGCTCTTGTTTGATTTGTCCTTTGAGCAAACAAGTGACAGTTCATAAACTGTCCGTGGAGGAGAGATTTGATTGATTCCATCAGCAGCGTTTCAGGGAGTTGTGGTGGATTTGGGTATTATTTTGTTTGGTTTTTTTTTTCCTTTAAAGTAGAAGTATATAAGGGAGAATTACTGGTTTCGTTCTCCCAGAACTGTTACATTAAACTTGTCTTCCACAGGTGTAACTGTTTTCCGATTCACTTGACGACCTCTCATCTTTAAGGGAAATTATTTTCCTCCACCATGGCATAAATTACATATCAGATTGTTTTTAGGCAGTTTCAGGCTGGTTAGTTCAGAGGCAGCGCTGCAAAAAGGAGGGAAATTGGGTTTTATGGGGAGACAACTTCCTTTCTATCCCAAGGTGGCTGTTTGTGTATCATAATGGAATTTCTGATGCGGAGTTGAGCGTGTGTGGTTTGACAGGCCTGGACAAATGTAATATCCCACCAGGATCCAAGGCAGCTCTTCTGTATTATTTACTCTTATTTACTTATTTATTCTATTTCAAAGTGGAGGTGGCTCTTACTCAGTGTAAAAAAATCTCACTGTGCTGTGTGATAATGGAGGATTTATTCCATAACAACGTCCCAATCATTCGTGTGCTGCACAAGGCTTTTCCAGAAATACTTTTCCCTCTAACTCCTCTCCTCTGTTCTTTTTCCTCTTTGTGAGGCTGGAATAACCCTTGCAAGGGGGTTTACTCTGGATCTGTGCTCCCACCTTGCATGCAACAACAAAATTTGCTGCTGGGAGCAGAGGAGACGACGTGAGAAGGTTTTGTGTGAGGTCTCAGACCTTGCCTTGGACAACAGAGCTGAGATCCAGAGCCAGGGCTTGGACACCAGGAGGTGGGAAGGGCAGAGGAGGGTGACAGAGAATAGGAGGTCACTTGTCCCTGCCTTGCCAGTGGAGGTTCAAGGCTGAGAGAGCAGAAAGAGGGGCACACGTTTGTCATGAAGGATTCATGGATCCAGAGGGGAAACCATCCCTCTGCCCGTTTCCTTCAAGGGGAAAGCAGGAAAAAATCCTAAAACTGATCTGCCATGGCCTTAGGTCTCTTTCTGCCCAATCTGGGTCCAGCTAAAAAGGGTCTCTGGTTGGTAGCTGTATTTTGGGTCTTCTTTTTTCATTTTCCAGTGCTGGCGACGCAGGTGTCCACGAAGACTAGAAAAATCCATCAGTTCTGGAGTAGTGCTGACAAGTAGATGTAGGCAGGGCTCAGATTTCAGCCCCTGGACACAAACCTGAAAGCCTGAAACCTCAAAGCCTGAAAATTAAATACTTCAGGGTGATAAGGGACTTGCAGCTTGTAGGTAACTGCAGCTTTTAAATAATAATTTATGTCCGTGCTTCTACTCCTGTATTTTTTTATGCTTTTAGTTGTTGTTTCCTCTCCCTCTGAGCATCAGTGTCTTACAGGGGATGGAATGAAACCCGAGCTCAAAGGCAGACAGAAAACTAGAGATAGAATATTACTCACCCCTGTTTTACAACTGACTGAATTTGGGAATTCATCTGTGTGACTGTAGGACACCAAATATTTCCTCTGAGCGCCTGAATCTCCATTTCTCACCAGCTGACAAAAATCAAGCAGAACCTGTATTCTCCACCTGGGAGGCCAGAAGGTTTCCAATAAAGTCCGTGGCGTAGGGAAATGAGAGATGCAGAATCTTCCAGGGCCGGGTGTGGGATCCAGTTAACACCCCACTGGACAAGCTGCTCTGATTTCAGGGTTTTCTCTGTGCTGCTGCCACCAAATTACTTTAAAACCTTGGCCAAATCCCCTGACCTGGTGTTTAGCTTCATCTTTTTAGAAAATGAGGCAGTTCTGATAACATGCATGTGACAAAAGAGGGAATGTTGAGCTCTCTGGGGTGGAACGGGAAGTCTGTACTCGAAGGCATGGCTTTCTAACACTGACTAACAATATTTTGGGGTTTTTTGCTTGCTTTTGGCTGGGGTTTTGTTTTTTTTTTTTTTTTTTTTTTTTTTCCTCATTCTCTGAAATGTAACCTAACCCAGTAACCTCAAACTTTGCAGCCGTGCATGTACTCTTGAGAAATGCTGGAGTGATTATGCATGAGCATTAATTAATCCCCAGCATGTTGGGTGTCAGGGTATTGGGGGACAGCAGTTCTCTTCCACTGCTTGCCTGGTGCATGAACCTGTAGAAAAACCTCACACCACTTAGAATCTTGTGCATTTTTTTTTTGCCTGTTCCCAGGAATTCCTATTTAGATGAAAGTTTTCTCAGTCAGGGACCACTTCCAGCAGCGTGCAGTGCCTGGCACAATGGGACCCTGCTCTTGGTTGTGACCTCGAAATGTTGCCATAATAATAATAATAGTCTGTGGCTTTTGGCACATCACCTATTAATCACAGCAGCTGTCAGGCAAAGCATTAGATGGGAACAGCTCCCTGCAAGAAAAAACAAATACAACAACACCCTGTGGCTTGTGGAGCTTGAATCCACACTCTGGAGGGTGCCAGGGAAGGAAGGAAGGGCTAAGCAGTGACATTTCACTCTGATTTGTTAACCTTGGCTGCTGTTCAGCTGCTCAGTGCTCAGCCAAGGGGGTCCCCAGAGACATGGAGCTGTTTGAAATATTTACAGCGAGCTCAAGCTGGAGTGAAGGTGCACAGAGGCATCAGGGGCAGAGCTTGCTATGGGGAAGAGGCATTCCTGGGATGGTTTGTGCTGCTCCTGCCTTTAATGCCTGCTGTGGGTTTTTCTCCCCCAAATTTTGTTTTGTGCAGACCTTGAGCACTCGGGATGCCCTGAGGCAGGAGCTTCGTGGTTCGACAGGTGTTGTGCAAAGATTTTTTTTTGCTTCAGGTCAGTGGGGTGATCCCTGCTGGAAAAGGCAGGGAGCATTATCAGGCACTTAACTCAATCCCATGGAATTTGGTGGTCTCATGCCACAGACTGCTTGTTTCCGTGCTCTGTCATAGGCAGAAAAGCAGGTAAATGTGTTCAAAATTCACTTTCCAGAGGCACTCCCTGAAAATTGCTGCACATTTATGCTTCAAAAATTCCCTGGTGCTCAACTGGTCCATCTGCAGAAAGCAAACTGGTCCATTAGAACATCTGCAGAGAGCAAACCCAAACAAAACGAGATTACTGTCAATTTGTGTTTATTTGAATTACTGGATAAGTCCTAGTCATGGATCAGGGCTAAACATGTACAAATAATTGATTTTAGGTTCAGTGGCTCAAAGCAAAAACACATGGAAAATCTTCTGGTTGACCTAAACCACTCTTTTTTCCCAATTTTCTGTTAAAATGAAGGCATTTTAAAAAGCAGCAAGAGAATGCACTGCTTTAACACGGGGCCTTGTTAAATATTTGAAGCTTCATGAAATATTTTCCTCCTCACTTTGATACTTTCTAATTTTTGTCATTAAAAAAAATGGATTACAAATTCCTTCCAAAAGAAAATATCCACATCTTTAATGCTGCAATTTTTACAAAGAAACTTCTCAAACTTCTCAACTATTTTGCTGTGGGTAACGCTTGCCCTGCGTTGATTCGTGACAAGTCAACATCTCTGTCCAGTTTTAACTCAGACCCCAATGTGACAGATCCTGTTTAAAGAGTGAGCATGAAGATTTTTAACTGAGGTTTGGGACATTTTCTGCTCGAGGAATTTTTTTTGCAGAGGCCAAGGGCGTTGGGGAGTTTTGATGAGTTGGGTTAAATTTGCGCTGTGAAATCCAGGGGGAATTGAGGTGAACTCGGACTGGAAGATGATTTGAATGCTCTAACCCAGACCTGCTGTTCTGGAGTTGAACCAGGGTTGAATTTGATAATTTTCTTCTTGGACTTCTTGGAAATGTCACCATTCCAAACATGGAAACTGCTGTGAGGTGCCACCTTGGGATTTGGTGCCACCTTGGGATTTGGCACCTTGCAGGCTCCAGGTAGGGAAGAATGAAGTGTGCTTGAACCAGACCAGAGAGAACAACCAAATCCAAGAATTCCCTATGTCCACTGTTGAGAATGGAGCTGTTCCCCTCCTCCACGTGCCACCTCCACGAGCACAATGTGTCCCTGTGTCCTCCACCACAGCAGCTCGCTCTGGACCTTTCCCACTGCTCCTGCCTCCACCCTGGTGCGTTCCCTACAAGCAGCACTGGCACCTGAAGGCTTTTGGGGTAGCTTTACAAACCACCAAGGGCTAAACTTGCTGGTTGAGGAGGCTGTGAAGCTGCTTGGGTTGAGATTTTCCAGGAGGAGAAGTGAAAATAAGGATGGTTGCAGAGATGTGTGCACACGGAGCATCCCTGGCACCCCGCCCCTGCCGTGGGGTAGGAATCAGGGCAGTTTGGCTCCAGCTACCAAAGCCCCATGGCAAAAACAATCTGCATGATTTCCCAGAGGTGTTCCCTGCCCCTGGGAATGCGTGGTGGCCCCACCCATCCCGGTGGGGATATTTGGGAAGGGAGTGCAGACCCCGGCAGAGTTTATTGGTAAATGCTACCCCTGATTAAACCAGGCTTGAGCTGCTGTAGGAACAAGAGGTTGCCATGGAAACAGTCTCTTGATGTGTCCAGGTTTTGAAACCACTTTTCCCTCCCGCCCTCAACGCTGCTTCTTTTTTTCTGCTGTTGTTTTGTTGGAGATTTGCTCTCCTGGGGTGGTGAGGTGGTTTGGGTGGGCTCTGGGGACCAGGAAGGTACTGAAAGGAGNAAAGTGGGGTCTGGGTGGACTCTGGAGGGTCACAATGTTGTTGGGAGCAGGGGAGAATATCCCAGGGAAACCCTGTTCCTGAAGACGCCCAGCTGGGATGCTCTGAGCCTCCAAGGGGCTCTGCACCACTGGTTGTTCTTCCCTGGGGTGTTCATCTCAGGAATGACTCTTCTCTATCAACTTACTCCTCTTGGGAATGGTGGCAGTGATGGAAAGGCACCTTTTGAACAATGGGAAATCAAGCCAGTGCCATAAGGAGTGGTTCTGAGAGACAAAAGAGGACCCCCCTCCTCCTTCCCCACCCCTGCCTGGGCTCCCTACCTTGGGGAGAGGAGCTTTCATTTCGCTCAAGTGGATGAAAAGCAGCCCCTCCCCGTGGTGGTGTCATTATGCAGCTGTGGTGAAGGGCCATGCAGGACCCCTGCAAAGCTTTGAGGAGAATTTTCCTCGTAGATCACTCAGCCCTCCTTTCAGACGTGGAATTTTTCATTTTCACCAACCTCCTGCTTTGTTTTTGTGTTTTCTTCTAAAACACAGAAGCATCTGCATAAACACAGGCTCCTCCCTGTGTGTAGTTGCTGCTTTTGTCCCTTCCCTGGGAATTCCTGAGGCTCTTTCCAAGTCCATCTCGAGCACTTCAAATTCTGCATGAAACTCCTCCCGGCAGGATTTATTGATGATATGATATTATACTGTTATATATTATTGTACTATACTGTATGCAGGAGTTATTTCAGTGTTTTA
This sequence comes from Rhipidura dahli, assembly GCA_013399225.1. NCBI lineage: Eukaryota > Metazoa > Chordata > Aves > Passeriformes > Rhipiduridae > Rhipidura > Rhipidura dahli. The sequence continues at coordinate 120,999 of VXAC01008682.1, forward strand.
CTGCATCCAGAGTGGGCCTGGGAAACCCTAAACCTGGGGTGGCTTTTCAGTCCTGTTCTAGAAGTTGCAGATTTTCCTCTACAACTCCCTGGAGGGTGGAGCCAGGTGGGGGTCGGGCTCTGCTCCCAAGGAGCAAGGGACAGGACAAGAGAAGAAGACCTCAAGTTTGTGCCAGGGGAGGTTTAGATTGGGTATGAGAGAAAATTTCTTCACTGAAGGAGTTGTTGAGCCCTGGGAAGTGCTGGAATCGCCACCCCTGGAGGGATTGAAAAGTGGTGTGGATGTGGCACTTGGGGACATGGCTCAGTGGTGACCTTGGCAGTGATGGGGGAAGAGTTTGACTTGATGATCTTGGCTTTTCCCACCTAAATGATGGCAGGAGTTATGAAATCCAAGGCAACCTTCCATGGACTTGCCAAAATCTGTGGAAACTGTTAATGTTATTCAGTATTGAGTCACTGTTCAGGCTTCCTCAGCAGCACTGGTGGTCTCCCAGTTAGGACACTGCAATCCCTGACTGTTTGTGGTTTGTTTTATGTATTTATGGTTGAGAACCACATCCTCAGGTAACAGAGACCCAGCCTAAGTGAGCTGCCGGGTCTCCCCTGGGCTTCATGGAATCCCACAATGGTTTGGAAGGGACCTTAAAGACCATCAAGTCCACCAGAACCTTCCAGAAGCTGCACACTGAGCCATTACTACATCCAGGTGTATCCCTACTTTGGATGGGAGCTGCTCTCCGAAGGTGCCTTCTCCCTCTCATTGCCTGATGCAGCAGCAGTGACTGGTTTTCTGAATTACCTTAAATTTCTGTAATGTGAATCCAGGTCTGAACGCTCCCTGCAATGATGGATCTCAGAGCAGTTGATGTGGAAATGTTTCCATCATTTATCTGTGTAATTCCCCAATCTTGGGCTGCACTGACTTGTGTAAAATTACAAAATGTGTATTTTTGGACAAAGATCTCTTAATGCTTTGCTTGCCCAGCAAGACCTGATGATAAGGTGGGGAACACCCAGCAGCCAAAATTGGAGAAGAAACCTCCAAAAATCCCAGCCCTTTTGCTCCAAGCTTGTAGGAACTCCTGTACATCCCCACGTTGTGTGTTATTTCTCAGATTTTCAAATTTCAAGCCCTCCCACAAAGCTTGGACAGTTTCTTGCTTTCATGGCATCTTAAAAGGGACCAGAGAAGCCCTGGAGTCCTTCTGCAGGAACGTCTCAATCAAAGGTGTCATGAAAGGGGTTTAATTTCAAAAGCTCTGAATCACACCTGGATCAGGAAGGACGTGTTGATGGTGGAATTGCTGAGCTCAGGAGGTTAAAGAATGAAGGGGAATTCACATCTGTGACACCCTGAGTCAGGATGAGAGAGCCTCCATCCTCAGAGCAGCTATCAAAGGCATTTCCCAGTTCCCGTGCTTTTGGGAGATTTTTAATTACTCCAATGTTCATTAAGAGTCACTTACGGCCAAAGAAGTGGATGCTTAAATCCGAAGATTTTTTTTTTTTTTTTTTTTTTTTGGCTCCTNTTTTTTTTTTTTTTTTTTTTTTTTTTTGTGGCTCCCAGAAATAACAGCTGAGCAGCAAATCAGCCCCGGCGTGGCAAGGAGGATGCAGAGAGCTCAGGGCTGCTCTGAAGCCAGATCAAATATCAGTTCACATGGCAGCCCCTGCCTCCCTCTGCACGAGGATGACGGCAGGAGAATCGCTTTGAAATCCTCCGAAGAAAAGCATCCAGGACAGTGCTCTCCTGGGAAAACCTCTCCTTTCCTGGCATCCCATTCCCTGGTAGCTCCAGTGGCAGAGGTGGCAGGTGGTGAACCTGTTGTGCAGGGAGGGGCGAGGGAATCGGAGAAGGGGAATTAGGCAGGTGTTTAGCAAGGCAAAGAGCAGCCTTTCAGCGCTGGCATTCCTGGCGTCACCTCCCAGCCACCTGGAGGAACCCGGACTCTGGTGTCAGGGCAGGTAATTGGGGAAAAAAACTGGAATAATGAGCAGCCTGGGTGAAATGCCAAGCAGGATTTGGGTGGGAGGAGAGCTTAGGTGTGTAACCTGGGTTAGCTACAGCCACACCACCAGATTTCCTTGGAGCAAAATGTCCTTGGGGGAATGTGGTTGGTGGGGAGCGCTTGGAGGGGTGGTGGTTTTGGGATGGTGCTCGAAATGCGGGCACAGCTTTGTCCCAGTGTGTGCAGCTGCCCTTGGTGTGTCGCTGGCAGTTCGTGATCTTCCTGCCGGCACATCAGAGCCTGGCTTAGCTGGGGAATATTGCGTAAGCCTCACTGGGGACCTCGAGAGCAGATTAATTCCTTGAGCATCTTCCTTCTTGCCGCCGGTCTGAAGTCTGCTGCTCTGACGAGATGCAGGGAGACAACTGGGCAGGGCTGAAACCTCCCCCAGACAGATAAGGAATGGGAGGGAGGAAGAAAGAAAGAAAGAAAGAAAGATATCCCTTCCTCCCAACCCAACTGGCTGTTTGGGAGAATCTGTTCCTTGTGGCAGCTTGCAGTGTCCAGCTGCAGAAAGCACCTCTCTCCAGGTGATGATGGTGATGGTGAGACAGTCAAGTTAAGGCAAAGACAGAGTGTGATTAAGTCCGTCTCCCTCCCTCAGGCAGAGCTCAGCCTGGGAAAATGCTTTGGATGCGGTGGCCTGTAATTATGTAATTCTTCCTCGTTATCTTTTCTAATTGTTCTCAGTGCTGTTTCCTAAACTGATTGGAAACAATGGCAGATGGGGGTGAAGTGGGAGGCAGACGTGAGCATGGCAGGCTGCCAGCATCGTACAACGCTCTCCATGAAGGGAGAGAGGAAAGGAAAGGAAAAAGAGGGGAAAAAAAAAAACTTGGCGGTGGAAATTTGGATGCCAGGACCTGAATGGAGGGGACACCTGAAGCACTGCCAGGCTGGGAGGTGCTGCTGGGGGATGGCTCATCCAGGCTCATGCATATGCGATTTTCTGTGTTACATTCGAGAGATTCCAAGCCTTCCCCCATCCCTGGCACACCTCTGCTCCCCCCAGAGCTTTGCTCTTTTCCTTTTTTCCCCGGCACTCCAGTGACGCAGGGGGAACCCTCGCTGGGACGGGCTTTGCCAGGAGAACCTGCGGTCTTCTCCCTCTGGCACTGAGTTGTTTGTTTGTTTGCTTGTGAGAGAGAGAAATAAAAGAAAAAAAGAGGGAAATTTGGCTTGTTGCGTTTGGGGGTGAGTGCAGGGCAGAAGGAGGGGCCTGGGAGGTTGCAGTGAGATTTATTTTCATGTTTGGCGCAGGTTCCAGGGGAACCGCGGGGTGCAGCTCCCCAGGAGCTCGTTGCTGTCATGTTCACTCATTTTCCCTGCTGCTCATCCCCCCTCTGCCCTCTGCTTGTGTGGGGTGAGGGGTTTTTTTGCAGGAATGTGCATCCCAGAGGTGTTTGGGGATCCAGCAGAGCCCCCCTGCTCTTTTCTCACGGCCCGTCCTCTCTTGCAGCACGGAGGGAAGGGAGAGCTCCCACTGCTGCTGTAATTTTTGGGTGGAGAAAGCCAGAACAAGCCCAGGTGAAATGTCTGAGCACCATTTTCCTGTGGCAGGGGGAGAGGACAGATGTCTGTGGGGTGATGTGGGATCCCACAGAGTGGCACCATCACCACCCCTGAGATGATCAGGGCTCGCTTGTGGGATGGGAGGTGCCCCTATAGGAAGCAGACCCTGTTCATCCATATGGGATCAGCATCAGGCTCTGGAGGAGGCTCTGAGCCACCCCTGGGTGCTGGTGCTGATTTACCTTCCTCATCCCCATCTCTGAGTGTTTAATTTCTGTCTCAGCCCCCGTGTCCTGACAGCGCTGGCAGCTCTGGGTGAGCTGCTGAGGGGGGAGAACAGGATTTATCAGAGCTGCCCTCTCCTCCTCCAAAGCCAGAGCTGTCCTGCTGTTTTTCCATCGCTGCTGACATCTCCGTGTGCCTGCAGGCTGCTGCTGCCAGTGCTGTCCCAGCCTCTCTGGCTTCTCTGCAAGGCTCTCTGGGATGGAGAGGAGAAATCCTGCCTGAGGTTTGTCCTCGGTGTTGGATTGGAGGTTTCCTCGCTGCTGTGGGGTGAGTGGGGTTGGGGAGATGGGGCTGAAAAGAGCAGGAGCTGGAGGCTGCAGGTGGGGGCAGTTCCACTCTGGCTTGTGTTGGGATTTAAAGGGTTTGAGCCAAGGTCGTCTCCAGCCACCCCTGGGCAGGAGTGGAAGAGAAACAACCAGCAGGTAAAGGGATGAATCCCAGCTCCCAGCACGGCTCCCAGCCTGATGGGCACCACCAGCAGTTGCTCCTGTGGGTCTGGACAGCAGATTTGCTTCTGCAGGAGCTTGAGGAGGGCAGCTCAGTCTTGTCAAAGGCTGAAGAAACTCCCTTTGCTGCGTCCTGAGTGCATCCTGGCCTTGCTTGGTGCTGACAGGCACACTGCTGATGGTTGGCAGGTATTTTCCCCAGCAGTGCTTCTCTGGTTGTTGGCTGCATAAATATGTGAGCTTCTTCCTTTTGCTCAGTAGACTTTTTGCTTCAGAAGTTCCCGTGATGATACAGCGCAGGGGAAAAAGAAACCAGTTCCTTCTGTCAGCTTTGTATTTGGACATTTTTAAATTCCATTTTTTTCTCATGGGTTTGTCCTTTTTCTTACGTTATGAGGCAGAAAGAACAAAAGATCCCTCTATCGTTTCCTAATATACCTTTATCATCCCTCTTCACATCCATCTCCTCGCTGAAATGCGCAGTCTGAGAGCTCCTGCTAATCCCTCCTCACGAGCAAAGGTTTGCCATGACCTTGATCAGCCTTGTCACAGCTCCCCAGGCTGTATTTAGGGCAGATTGGTGTTTTTTGGGATGGGTGGCAATTCCCTGTGCTGTGGAACTTGGGACAGGATGTCCCATCTCAGACAAAGAAGGGAGACCCAGTGATGCTGGGTTGCAGAAGAGCATCCTCGAGGATGTTACTGGGGGATGTTCCACCAGGGATGCTGAGGGAGATTTTTTTCCACACCAACCTCAAAGGGAGGACCTCAACAATAGCTGGCACCAGGATGTAGGGGCTGGATAGGGATGAGGACTTTGGAAGGAGCCAGGTGTGAATGGGGAGGAAATCTCAGCTCCTTCCCAGGTGCAAACCTTCCCTCTGGAAGAGGGAAATCATTCTCCCTCCAGTTCCAGGATGTATTAATTTATTAATTCGTGTGTGTGAGGTGTGTATTTGCATCTCTTTCACCACACATTTGCATTGCTTTCTTCTCTCTTTTTGCAGAACACAATCCCAGGTCTGTCTGTCGGGAAATACAATCAGAGCAACTCGTGTTATTTCGGTGTGTTTCACGCAGTTGTTTTCCTTCCATTATTAGTCGTTTTCTTTTTTTCCCCCCCTTTCTCTTCCTTTCTTTCCCAGACTAGAACAAATACAGTGAGACTGGCAGAAAATTGGCAAGCTGCAGCAATCCACAGGCAGTGGTTTTTTTTCTAAGTATCTTAATGGAGTCTGTATTTTTTTTATTGTTTTCTCAGCCTGCAGGATGTTTAAGTATTAAAAAAAAAAGACAGACAATTCAACAAGTCTTCTCCCTTCCTCCTCTTACCAACTCCTTTTAGAAAGTCCATAAACCTACAGGAACTCTTCTGACTTATCCATATTTCAGAAGCCTGCTGAGCTGGTCACAGGTATTAATAAAGGAGGTGGAATTATTCTCCAGGCTAAGTCATGGATAAAAATATTTACACAGAAACCAGACCCACCTGCATCAGAACCCATGTTTAGGCACCCTTGTAGCACTCCTGCTGTCCCTCCATCCTTCTGCCTGTTTTTTTTTCCGTGGGATATTCTGTTTTCCAGTTAAATCTCCACCAGGTCCCTCCTTCCTGCAGACCTTGTTCCCTTCTGCATAAAGGCAGCAGCACCAAAGCTGTTCTCTCCTCCCGCCCTCAAGTTGTGCCAGGGGAGGTTTAGGTTGGATATTTGGGAAAATTTCTTCACCCAAAGGGTTGTGAAGCACTGGAACAGGCTGCCCAGGGCAGTGGTGGCATCCCCATTCCTGGAGGGATTTGGGGATGTGGCTTAGGGGTGGCCTTGGCAGCGCTGGGTTCATGGTTGGGCTTGACAGTCTCAGAGGGTTTTTCCAACCTAAATGAACTTGTGATTAATTTTCCCTGGATTCTTTGTCTGTGAGGGGGTGCTCAGGTGCTGGGGTGATCTCTGGATCCCCACCCCTCCTGTCATGCTCTCAGGTTTCCCAGTTTGAGCCATTCAGTGGAACTCCTGGGTGCTGCAGAAGGTGGTTGTGAGATGATTCTCGTTCCTTCTCTGCTTCAGGGCTGTGGAGGACGTGGGGACTGAGTCCTCAGTTGTGGGAACAATCAGTGTCTTGACTTCTGGTCAAGATATATAAAAATACCCAGAGAAATTTCCTTCAGAGCTGAGCTGGGAAACCCCAGCCTCTCCCTTCCAGCCAAGTTCCTCAGTAGGACCTTGCTTTGGTTCTGTTTACCAGAATTCCCCAGCTGTCTGTGCATTTGCAACTTGTTTTACCCAGTACAAAATCCTAAGGTTTTTTCTTTTTTTTTTTTTCTTTCAGGAGCAATGTTTTTATTTGCTTGCAGTTTTTAATGCCATTCTCTTAGGGGAGTCTGAGTCAATACACTATATTTTTTTTGGTGATGAATAAGCTTTGCTGGCTCAGTTTATCCTTGTTAAAGATTTTAACAACCTGCCAAACACTCCCTGCTTTACTTCTGTGGCTCCAGTCTGATTTCTTGTGGTTCTACAACCCCCATAGGTTGCTCTCAACTTCATCCTGCAAATCCAAATGGGGATTCCTTAGCCAGCAGCACCTCCCATTTTCTGTGTCTTCTCCTACTGAAACTGCTGGAAAATAGGTTTCAACCTTCAAAATGAGCATTCAGATCTGTCTGTAGGTGGAAGATAATGAGGCAAAACATTCACCAGGGGCTGTCATTTACTCCTGCTCCTCACTGGGCCTCCCGATGATCCAAAATCCAGGGCAGAGCATGTGAGGCTTTTACTGGAATGAGCTTCCTGATGCTCCTCTCGTCTCACAGAAGTGCCTGAAGCATTAAGGTATGGACTTGTATAAACAACACAGAGCTCAAAGGGGAATCCTTCATGTGATGGAGATCTATTGGATGACTAATTTGATTTAAAACGAGGCCTCAGAGCCATCCTTCAGGAGGCTTGGTGCCGATATTTCCTGGATTTCTCTCTCTCACTGCTCTGCACAGGTTGATGCTGCCACGAGCTCTACAGGAGGGGGCTGAGCTGTGGCCAGGCTGTGGCAGGGTAAGCACTAGCACAAAATGATGGATTATTCAAGGCTGTCAAGCTCTCTGTGGCCTAAAGGGGTGCAGGGTATCCATCTTTTTGGATCCTCCTGGGACAACACCCCTGAACCAACCCCTGGCTTGAGGATCTCCTGAAGCACAGCTCAAATGGGCTGTGGCACTGCTGGTACCATAAAAGTGTTGCAGAGGTCCATCACAATCCCTGTCCTTTCATCTGCTCTTCCAGATCCCTGTTAAACTCTGACACAAAGATCAGGAACCTCTAAACCTTCCTCCTTTTGCCACTTAAACCCCTCTGTTTTGGGTGCAGCTCATTGGAAAGCCCACTCTGACCCCCGAGGAAGCTTTTGCAAGGCAGAAATGCTGCCCTGAAAATCCCAATACCGAGTTGAACTCCTGGAGTTTTATTTTCCAAGTTTGAAAGTGACGACTTGTTGGCCTCGAAGATTTTTCACCAGCGCTGGAATAATCTGGAGGGAGAGATTTTCTACTTCTTTCTCAGACCATGGGATAATTAGCAGATTTTAATGACTGCTTGAGAGAGCTGCCTAATGAGCTATTAAAAACACCCCTCACCCCCTTCCCCTTGCCCAGTCCCTAAATGAAAGCCACAAAACAGTCGGTCATCGCTCTGACTGGATGCATCTTAAAGATATTTTTCTTTTCAAGCTAATCGTGGCTGTTTGGTATTTGCTGGGGAAAACTCCAACGGGGAATGCAGCAGGATGAAAAATGGTCTGTTCTGCTTGCACAGAAGTGTGAAGTACAGCCACAGCCTGGTGCAGGAATCGTGGAATCCTTTAGGTTTGAAAAGGCCCTTAGGGTTGCGTCCAACCATTAATCTAACACTGCTATTAACTGCTGACCTAAAACTACTCCTGACTCACTTGTGAGCAATCCTTCACTCTCTGCTGGCCTGCTGAAGTCCCAGTGTGCCCTGTGAGCCAAATTCCTGCCACAGGGATGCTGACATCACGTGGCTGCACCAGGACAGGGAGTGTTTCCTGCCACAGCCTCTTGTTTTTAGAGCCATTTTCTGACTTGGTTTAACAACACCTCATCAGCCAGGCTGCTCTGTCTGGCCTTCCTAGGGGAAGATACCAGGAAGAAATTCTTCCCTGTGAGGGTGGGGAGGCCCTGGCACAGGTGACCCAGAGAAGCTGTGGCTGCCCCTGGAAGCGGCCAGGGCCAGGTTGGACGGAGCTTGGAGCAGTCTGGTCCCGTGAACAGTGTCCCTGCAGATTTTGGAAGATCTTTAAGGTCCTTTCCAAAGCAATTCTGTGATTCTTTCTGAGCATGAGGAGGTGAAGGGAGGACACAACCAGCGTGGTCTGTGCTTCCCACGTGCCTGTCCTGCGTGACTGCGGACGATGCGGGGAATCGCCCTCGGTGCCTCCCGTCTGTGCTCGTGGACACAGCGACAACTGCTCTGCTCTCTGCAGCGGAGGTGGACAGCTTTTCAGAGCAAAATAGCTCCACACCCTCTGGCTGTGAACTCTGATGCTTTTTAGCTCAGCTCTTGGCATGTTCTCCCTTCATTAGTGCTCCTTGCCTCTTCTCGGAGTTGTTTTCCTCCTTCTCCCCCGATGCAAAGTGGTTTCAGAGGGACAGAATGTGAGCGTGCAAAGACTGAGGCCACGTTTTCTCTGTGAGGTGGCATCCTCTCCTGTCAGGCCACGTTTTCTCTGTGAGGTGGCATCCTCTCCTGTCACTTGCCATTCCCTTCAAGAACAGTGATGTTGTGCAGCTCATGGGGTGGCTGCTCCTGCTCAGGGGCTGTTGCTCTCCCCTTCTGCTCCCACCACAAATCCTGCCCTGCCACACCAGGGAAAGAGCCTCTGTCCTGCTTTTTGGGTGATGCTGACCTGCTCCACCTTTTACATGGGGGCAAAGGACTTTGCTGTGACACAAATCAAAGCATGTGGGTTTTCTTTAGAGATTGAGAAACGATGGGGTCTGTTAATGGCAGAGTCCATCTCCTCCAGCCTTGATATCACCGGTAGAGATGCTGTACATTGTCCCACTCCTTGCTTTGGTCTTTGTGAGCATGAGCTGGAGTCTCAACTGGAGCAACTGGTGTAGCCCCAGTGGCTTTTCATGGGGCAGTTTGGGTGTTGCTTCTCCCCGAGTCCTGTTCAGCAAACAAGAAACATGGAGAAATTAAGTTTTCCTACGTGGCTGATTTCCAACCCCTCATGTGCAGCTCTCTGATCTCACAGTCTGTTGTTATGGAAATAATACAATTACAGTCACTGTGAATAATGAGGAAACACAGTCTGCCAGAGGGAAGAAAAGGAGACCAGTTTTCCAAGGTTTCCTTAAGTATTTGGTGAGAGGAAGAGGAGGGAGAGACACAATTGCCATGGGGCAGATCTGTATTGCTTTCCAGCTCTATCCCCTTTCCCCCCAAGCACTCACACTGTTTTTTGCTCTTCTGTAGATAATGGACAAGCTTTGGTCAGTGTCTTCACTGCTGCTCTCTGCTTGGCTAATTAATACTTCTTAATCAAGCCCAGTGGAGGTGGACAGCTTTTCAAAACAAAGCAGGTCCCCAGCCTGCAGCTGTGGCTTCTGATGCTTTTTGGTTTTGGCTCTTGACGTGTTTCTTCTCTTCATTAGTGCTCCCTTGATCTTCAGGGGGCTGCTGGTACCTCCTGCCATCGTTCTTCCCTTCCACTTCCATCCTTCCCTTTCACACCACTGCTTCCTTCAGCTGCTCTCATGGGCTCCTGTCTCAGAGTTTCCAGCTTCCACTCTTGCAAACCTCTGGAATTTCTTCTTTCAGGCCATGGTACCAAGAGTGGTCCGTGGTGAGGTGATGCCTGAGATTCTGTGGGGGGAAGATTGATGGAGAAACCCTATGGAGCCCAAATGCAGCTGAACTTTCCAGTGCCAGCTCATCAGACATTGGGCATGATGGTCCCTTGGCAAAGACTGTGAAAAGAGATGTGAAACAGTGAGGGATGAGGCAGAGAGGAGGAGATGGAGGCTCTGTTTGAGTGTTGGTTATCAAGTGTGTAGGATTTAGGGAAAAATGTTTTTATATCCTGTTCCTTGGTTCAAAAAGTCTTTTAACAGAGAAGATGAAACTTTAATGTCAACCATCCTAGGGACAGGGAGTATTGCTGGCTCTGGAAGCATCTGACTTGAGGTGATCACTGATTTCTCTGAAGATGAAAATGTTCTTTTCTTTAAATTATTTGCTGTCAAGCAAGGGCTTGAATGCCTCTGATTGCTCAGGCCTTGGGCAGTGACCCATTCCTGGGGCCAGTTTGTAAATGACTTTGTGCTGTTCAATCCGACAGCATTGGTTCCTCTCCCTTCCAACCACAAGATGCTTCAGGGAGAGAAAGACATGGAGAAACGGAATGAAAGCTCTGGAAGGGTTGTCTCAGTTCCCAGCAGTCACATTGCTCTCATCAAAGCCAGCCAAGTGGAACCGGTGGCACTCACCAGAGGAGCTGCTCTAAATTAAGCAAAACTGCAGAAACTTTGTAAACAAGCGCCGACGGCTCCAGGCCACAGAAGGGAGAGGTCACAAGTCTGGTTCGTCCCGTGGAGGAAACCAGTAGGGAGCAGAACCCTCTGAAATGGCTCTGTTGAGATCTGCATCATGTAGGGGTCCCATGGATCTCCCAGTCCACTGGAAAAGCAGATGCTCCATTCCTGGAAGTGTTCAGGGCCAGGGCGGGCTGGGCTTTGAGCAGCCTGGTTGTGTAGAAGGTGTCCCTGCCCGTGGAAGTGGGGTTGGAATGGGATGATCATCAAGGTCTCTTCCAACTCAAAATTCTGTGGTTCCATGCTGGCCTCTGGGCCAGTGTGAGGAGCAGGGACCTCACTGGGAGTTGAACAAGAAGCTGACAAGATCTGCAGGTGATGCCACAATGATTTTTGCCTTTTCTTTTATACCCCTGTTAGACCTTTTTACAATTTCTGTATTCTTGGTGCTTTTTGCCTCCATCCTTGGGCTTGTTTGTCAGGCTGGGAGACTGAACATTTCAGCAGCTTCGCAGTGAGGGATCAGTGTGCCCAGAGCCCAAGGGCCTCTCCAGAACACATTTTGGAAACTGAGACAGAACCATCCAGGGGAAGGTTCCTTGGGGAGGGGGGGCTCACTGGAGCCTCTCCTTGGGGAATCTTTGATAGATGTGCTAATTAGTAACACCTCTAATGGGATCCCAGATCTATTGTGGGTGGGCACTGCGGGGTGCAGGGAGGGGCATTGACCTGGGCGTGGTGCACCTGAGGGTCCTTCAAATAAATCCCGAGGGAAAATCCCTTTTCCCCTTCTAACTGTTGTTCACCTCTGGATTTTAAGACCAGGAAAAGGCATCACAGGTACTAAACAAGCAGAGGAAGAGTTGATGAGAGTTTTGCTCAGGGAATTATTCTTGGGTTTGAGTGTGCCATCCTCTATTGCATCGTCTGTTCTGGGGAAGAGGAACAGAGCTTGGCTGTAAATATGATTCTCGTCGTATTTACATCTTTTTATATCTATTTTACAGCACTAGGCAGAGTAAGGAGGCTTTAATGTGAAATGGTGTCCCTGCTCTCCCTGTCTGACCAAAACTAGGTGGGTCTGATTCCCTAAAAGTCCCTCTAGAGGTAGGAAGATGTTGAATTTGCCAGGCAGGTTACACTGCTCTATGGTTATGTTGCTCTTTGGCAGTGGCCTGCATTATGTTTATTTCTGATGATTTCTTCTTGATTGTGATGGTGTTTGATGATTTCTTCTAAGGCTCTCATATGATTGTTGGAGATACTTAGAGGTCTTTCTCAACCTTAACAATTCTGTGATGGTGTGACCTGGTGATTTGGGTCGTGGGTGCTGAGGGCAGGGAAGGAGAAGCTGGAGTGTCCCAGCAAATTGCAGTCTCATTTTGCTTGTTTTACTTCCCTTCTTCCCAGCTGGAAAAGAATCTCTCTTATGTGCAAGGTTTATCATGCACTGGCTGTGTCCCATCCTGGAGAAAATCTCTGCCACTCGTGACTTGGGGGAACTCTCAAGATAAAAGAGCCTTGTAAGAAAATGCTTTTACTGTATAACGTTTCATTGTAATTACAATTTATTTTGAATTGGGTCTTACACAAAGAATTTAATCTAATTTTGATTATCCAGAGGATTTAAACCTCTTCAGCTCCTGTTTTAACTTGCATAAGTGATAGTCCTATCTCCTTTCACTCATATTCCCCAGCAAACCCTCCTGGCAGGGAGCAGCTCCTTTATTGTCCCCCATTACCAGAGCTATTGGCATGAGGATGTTGTGCAGAGTGTAACAAACCAAACACAGAGGTCTGGATAACCTTTTCTTCAGAGAAAAAGCTCCCCATGGCTTTTTTATTTTTATTTTTTTTTTTTTTTGGTTGGGGAAGGCACTTTATCTTGCAGATGTACTGCATTACTCAGGGTGCCACGTTTAATTCCTACAGATTGCTTAAAGGAAGATCCTAAATATTCCTCCCTTAAGGGGCTCTTGCCAAGCTCAGTGCAGCCCTAAGTAGCAGTGAAAAAGTGGGATGGGAAATGAGAGTCAGGAAGGACCTGAGCCAGTTGCTGGTTTCATTATTAACAATTAAAGTTTGAGGCAGCATCGAAGAGGGATGTGGTTGTCTCTGTCTGAGACAGAAAAGTGCTTCTCGTTTCTGACGGATCCTGCCAGTCTTTGCCAAGGATGGGGCTGCTGTGGCTTACCTGGAAGAACTCCTGCAGCCAGCATGGGTTTTAACTGTGTAAATGTCTGTTTTAATGTTGCATCCAGAATGTGGAGGTGAGGGATGAAGGTGTTTAGACTGCTCTCCTCACGTCCCAACCTTCAGATTTTGTTCCACCAATAACCCTCCTGCCAGAAATGTTTGTGTTCAGTTTACTGGAAAACCACCTGAGAATGCTAAAGAAATCCCTTTTGGTGTCCACCATTGACAGGCAGTATAAAATATTCAATGCAGCCATGCTAATTATAAATCTAATTTATTATTTAGCTGTGTCCGTTTCCACTGTATAAAACCAGCCTACAGACAGGTGTGGTGGGTACAGTAGCCAATAAATATATGATCTTCTAAATGCCTAATGTGGGTTTAGCCATGGCAATTCCAGACTGATGGAATGAGTGTGTCAAATCTGCACGAGGAGGTAAAAAAATCTTCTGCATCTCCAGATAGAACCCAAAACAAATGGGCCCCCGGTTTTCTATAGAAATCTCTTCACGGGATATGAAAAGAAACAGCAAAATCCCAGTTAAATACTAGTTAGACACAATTATTGTTCTTCCTTTAATCTAATTAAGCCTTCAATTTAGTGAGAAAAGCAATTAGCATCTGAAAAGCCGAGAGGGGTGGTAGAAACAGTGGAGGAGGCAGGTCCCACACAGTGGGAGAGAGAAGAAATGTTCTCAGTACCAGTGCAGAAGGGAAATGCCATCACTGTACATGGCCATAAAACCAATAGCTCTGCACATCCCATGGTCTTTAATTTCAGTGAAAAAAGGAATTTTAGTTCCCCAGATGGATTTTGAAAATATTTGGTAAATTTACAGTAAAGCTCAGGAATGAATAAAATTCAGAGAAGTTTTTTTTTTTTTTTTCTTCTTAATGCAAAAAATGTTCCTCCCATCAATTCTGTTTGTGATCTTTTTTAGCTCGTTTTTGTGGTAGAGTCGTGGTTTTGTGCTAACTCTGTAGTTTCCACGAGGACGTTGGGTTCTTTGGATGAAACGCGCTGTGCTTTGGAATGATCCCGCATGGAACGATCCAGGGGTTTGCATGGATATCTTGTAGAGCAGTCACAGCAGAGTTTGAGCTCCTTCCCAGAGAAACAAGGCGAGAATGGAAAGTGCCAAGGTCTGGTTTCATTTGTGATTTGTTGGTGTGTGTGTGGAAAGTTTGATGGAAGAAGTGATCACGTTGTTGAGGCTGCTGGGCTGCTTGGGAGCTGGGGGCACGGATTGGGGGAACACTGCTGCTGAGGCAAGGTCTTCACTCAGCACAGCTTTTAATTATTTAATTGTCTCTGCATAAAATCCAGCGTAGGATAATATTTGGTAGTAGAAGTGTAGAGATGCTGGGAGATTTTTTTTTTGTTTTTTAGTGTGGTAGTTGAAGGAAAATACAATTGGAGACTGAGAAAATAGTGAAAGGAATAAGAAGTTAAGACTAGGAAAGAAAAAATATTGGAGGGAGGGGTTGAGAGGCAGAATAACCACACTTTGGGAATATTATTGTGTGGTTCTTAATTCCAGGACATGAATACAGCGATTCCAAAGGTGTTTGGAGAAAATATTGCTGCATGAAGACGCTTTTGAGAGATCTGACCCAAATCCATATTGGTTGCACCCACAGAGGAATGTGGAGTTCTCCCAGCAAAGACAGGATCCATGGGATGGCAGTGAGGGATGTGTTGGCCAAGCAGTGACGAGCTGCTGTAAAAACTGCTAAAAATGTGAAGCCAGCTCAGCATTAAGAGGATCCCAGGCTGGAAAGTGCTGGGATGGGATTATATCGAGTGCTTTCCACACACAAATGTATTTCAGAAAGTGTCACAGAAGTAATTGAAAAACATCAATAACCATTGATAAAAACACAGGACTGGACACGCCTGGCAGAACCTCTGTCCGCAGGAAGCGAAGAGCGAGGATCCATAAAGGATTGAAATGAATTGTTATTCTCTTGCTACTTAAATGAGATTCACGGGAAAGTTGCTGATTTTTGCATGAAAAGATGACCTTGTCCTGCAACCAGATAAATCTCTGAAGTCTTTCCACCCGTTGGAATTGCTGTATTGGAGTTGTGCAGGGAATTTATTTGGTCCTCAGGCAGGCAGTTTTGCTGGAAGCAGTGCACTTAGCTGGAATTAGGGATCCCAAAGCGTTAATTTTGCTCTAACCTTTAAGCTTAAAGTGTTTGGACTGGGTTAGCGTTTGGACAGGAGCCTTAAAGCCCCAAAGTGGCAGAAGTTGGAGCTGTGGAACAGGGGGGTGCATGGTATTTTCTGCAATGTGCTGATATTTTGGCTGGATGTTAAAGTTGAGTTGTTAAAATTTTAGTCCCAAATTCCTCGTGGTTGGTTTAAATGAACTGTGTCCTGTAGCCCAAACCAGCAGGTTGTGGATCTCAGCATCCTGGCCAAGTCCAGGTTAGGCCTTCAAAACAACTTCAGTGGGATTAACTGTTCTGGGGGCAATTTCAGAGTTCTTGGATATATGGACTTTAACTATTTTCTTATTAGGGACATTATACTCAAATTTTTCCTCGTAGTATCTATGAATTACTTTACTTTTCTTTCTCACCTCTTTGTGTGGCTGGAGAAGTTGTGGACCAGAGACTAAAAGAATTTTTCTCCAGAGCTTCAGCTGTTGAGTAGGAAGGAGTCCTAAGTGGAGCATCTAGAAGTGAGGTGAAGGGTTTTAAGGCCACCTGTGGGAACCTCTCTGGGAGAATTTGGGTTTGTCTTTATTTGAACCAGGGCTGAGATTCGGAATCCTTCTAGGAGACTTAGTCTAAGATCTTCACTAAAGGACCCCTTTTCTCTTTTCCTGAAGTTTTCTATCCACACCTGAGAAGGGAGGAGTTAGGACAAAGCTGTAGGAAGGGAAAGGAGAGGTGGAAAGAGCAGAGGCAAAAGTGATGCACACTGGACTTTAGAATCATGGAATGGCTTGGATTGGAAGGGACCTTAAAGATCATCCAATTCCAACCCCCTGCCATGGGCAGGGACACCTCCCACTATCCTGGGTTGCTCCAGGACCTGTCCAAACTGGCCTTGGACACTTCCAGGGATGGGGCAGCCACAGCTTCTCTGGGCATCCCTCACAGGGAAATACTTTTTCCTAATATCTAATTGAATTCATCCCTGTTTGCCAGGTGGAAGTTGCATGGTTAGGCAGAGGGTTGGGAAGGCTGGAAAGAAACAGGAATGTTGGATGACTTGTGTAGTTTCAGAGAGAAAAAAGGTGTGTATTGGGATCAGGAAAGTAGGTGCAGGAGTCTTATGGGATTGGGAACAAGGATATGGTTGTTACCCACGAGGAAATATCCTGACACTGCTTTGTCGTGGGAAGTAAAGGGGTGGAAGTGGGGCATTCAGCTTAGGATAAAGCAGGCAAAAGGAGAGCCACTTGGATCCCATGGGAATGTGGGGCTGCAGGAGGCTGAATCCTTAGGTCAGGAGCTCTGCTAGCACTGGGCTCTGTTGTCTTCTCATGCGTAAGAAAACATTTCGGCTGTGTCTGATGCTGTGCTGCTGAGTCCTGCCTGCCTGAAATCCCTGTCTGATCACTGAGCAACGTTTGGAACTCATGTTCCTGCCCTCACCCTTCCCATAAATTCTGGATTGATTTATTCAGCCTCCACCCCAAGTGTCCAAACTGCTTTGCTGTCTGGTAGTGGCTACTGGTCTCTCACAGGGCTCTGATCTTTTTTGACCATTTCCATCCCTCATCCCAGCAATGGGGCAGCTGGGAGAGGCAGAGGATTCCTTTAGGTATCTGTGCCTGTGGGAGCTGTGTTTGCACTCAGATCTCCTGTGGGTTGGTTAGTGGGACAGCTGAGTGTTGTTTGCACATGGTGTTTCCTGAGACAGTTTTTTTTTTAATGCTTCTGCTCAGTCCACACTGGAACCCCCACATTTTTTCCCTTTTCTCTCAGATGTGTTTGATCAGAGGCTTTTGTGACTGCTGGGAAAGGCCTCCCTCAGCAAAATGCCTCTGTTCTCAAAAGCTTTCTTTGAAGGTTTTAACACAGAAGATCCCTCCATTGAGCCATAGTCCTGGTGGTCCTGGGAGAGATCCTGATTCTGCTGAGCTTTCTGCCCTTGCTTTACCCGGCCAATGCTGCTTCTGTGCCCTGAAAGCCCAAGGTAAAGCACCAACCTCATTTAGGGCCAGGTCTGCAGCTCAGGTTTTTGTCCTTTGCCCCAGCAGTGTCTCCTGGGCACCTTTGGGAGGGGGGTGTGAAAGCAGCTGGTGGAGCAGCAGCTCTTTAAAAGGATCTCCAGTGCCTGGAATGTTCTAAAACAACTCCTTCCCAGAGAGGGGATCTAAGACCAAGAGTTCCAGGGAGTCTGGAGGGTTTTCCTCTGGCCTTCACAGACCTCAGAGCTCCCTGCAGGGAATGAATTTCAGGATAGTTGATCCCCCCTGTCCTCTGCCAGCAGGCTGCAGTCACTACCCCTTCCCGAGGACCAGTTTCTTGGGTGGCATTTCCAAATCCAGCAGAAAATCCCAAACTGCACAAGCAAGGAAGAGAGGAGAGCCAGGTCTCTATCAATCCCACTTTAAGGAAATCTGGATATGGACAGGAATGCAGCTGGAAATTCCCCACTTGGCTGAGTTTGGGCTGCGGGGGACATTCCTGCAGTGTCCCAGTACTCAGAAAATGATGACTGGGAGTGGAGTGGGAACTGGATCCCTGGATCCCTTTGGGATGGAGAGGCAGCACAGACGTGTAAATCCTCAGTGATGTTGCTGTGGGTATTGCCAAAGACAACCTGCCCATCCCTGACCACAGTGCTGTGAGCCAGGCTCAGCGAGGTTCAATGAGATGAGGCTTCACCCTGACCTGAAGCTTGAGACAAACCCAGTTTTGTTTCCAGTCTGCCAAAGCTGCTGCAGCTCCGCCTCAGCTGCCCAGTGGCAGATTCCTGCTGCTGCCATACGGAGGAGTCTCACGGAATTAAGCAACAAACTTTTCATTTCAACCAACTTCTGGCCTGAGGAGTCCTG
This sequence comes from Rhipidura dahli, assembly GCA_013399225.1. NCBI lineage: Eukaryota > Metazoa > Chordata > Aves > Passeriformes > Rhipiduridae > Rhipidura > Rhipidura dahli. The sequence continues at coordinate 139,017 of VXAC01008682.1, forward strand.
GACCTAAGTTAGAGGTCTCAGAGGATGTTGAAAAATAGCTAAATAAGGTAACTCTGTGCAGAGGGGCTCATCCTCAGCTGTGCCATAGAATCACAGAATGTCCTGAGTTGGAAGTGAGCCACAAGGATCATCCAGTCCAACTCCTGCACAAACATCCCAAAATCCCACCCTGTGCATTCCTGAGAGTGTTGTCCAAACACTCCTGGAGCTCTGGCAGCCTTGGGGTTGTGCCCATTCCCTGGGGAGCCTGTTCAGTGTCCCACCACTCTCTGGGGGAAGGACCTTTCCCTGAGATCCAACCAAAGCTTCTCCCAACACCGCCTCATGCCATTCCCTCGGGTCCTGTCATCTCAGTGACACTTGGATGCACATCAGGGTTTGTTTCTGCTGAAGTCCAGAGGATGTTTCTCTATTGAGCAACCTCATTACTGCTTCAGAATCTGCTTTTTACCCTCAGAAGCTCCAGTTTGTCAATTCTTTTTTTCTTTTTTTTTTTTTTTCTTTCACCCCCTCTACATTTCTAAGCCATTCTAGAGAGCAAGAGGGATAAGGGGACTAAAGCTGGTGGCTTGAAACTTGATAAATATTTTCCCTCTGGAAGATCCAGCGTTTGCAGGAGGTGTGTGATTGATTCCGCCGGTCACTTAATTGAAGCAAAATGAAAAGTGAATTTCCAACAAACGAAACCATTACTCATCCGAGATCCTCCAACCTGCACCCAGGCAGCCCTCAGCAAACCTCAGGCCCTGTGTGAGTTATCAGTGGGAAGGGTGGGAGGATCTCTCTCTCCTTCTTTCCTATGCTCTGGAGGTGACCGTGGGTGCTGTGGGGGCATCACAACGTGGAAGCGCCGCTGAGGATTTCCATTCAGCTTTGGCGGGTGCTGCGAGCACTCGGGTATTGCAGTGACAGAAGAGCCAATAAATACCCCGGGAGATGGATGGCTGGAGGGGAAAGTGGAGTTGGGAGTCCATTCACTCTGTTCCTTGATGTCTCGGGGGGAGTTTTGCTCGTGCCTGGTCGGAGTTTCAGTGTTCACTTCAGCAGAGCTGGGGGTTGGCGGCTGCGTTTCCAGCGCGGTGAAATGAGATGAATAAAAGAGAGGAGCGTGGCACTTAATTGCAGCTCCTCCTGGGACCAAATCTGTCAACCTTTAAACAGTGACACGACAGCAAACAACACAGTACTCCGTGCAGACGCAGCTGGGATGGGTAAAACACGCAGGCAGAAGCTGGATTGGTTTTTATTTCCGTTTGCATTGAGCCTGGAGTCCGGGAAGGCTGCAGGCACCACATCCCACATCCCTGCCAGGCACTGAGTGCCAACTGTACCTGGCCAGGACCCAGAACTGCTCCTCCTGAATTGTGTCATGAGAGAGGAGCTGATGATGAGACAGGGTGACAAGGGCTTGCCAGGAGGTTTGTGCAGCCAGGTAAAATGGCACTGAAGGGTTCCACAGCCCTGGAAGTTTCAAGGCCAGGTTGGATGGGGCTTTGAGCAAACCTGGTCTAGTGGGAGGTGTCCCTGCCTGTGGCAGGGGATTGGGACTGGGTGATCTTGAAGGTTTCTCCTGACCCAAATCCTTCTCTGTAATTCTATTACATGATTTCATGATTAGTGTTAATAGAGGGGTCCTCTCTGGGGGGAAATTCTGGGCAGCAAAGGATGGACTGTTCTCATTGAGCAGCTGCAGTTTCATGTCAAAGCCCACTATAATCCCTTCAGAAGTCCTGCTGCAGTGCATGTGGGCAGGGTGGTAACTTGTTAGGAAGATGATAGGAGTTTGGGGAGTAAAGTTTAATATATAGCTCCTATAAAATGTAATAAACGTGGCCTCTGCATGTGCAAGCCAACCCCCACACGTGGTTTGGATTAGTGCTGGGGGGTGGGTGCAGTGACCACGTTGGAGAGGCAGAGCACCTTCAGCATTAACATCACAACTTCTGAGCTAAAATATGATCCCAGCAGCCTTAAAAAAAATGGGATATTCAACTTTATTCAGAGCCAAACACACGTAAGGGATGCAATCCCAAGTCCATGGGTGCAAAATGGGAAATCTTTGAGCTGAATGGGGATGCCACAGCCAAAAACCCAACCTGCAGCAGTGTGTCAGTGATGGTATTTCTTACTGTGGCAAATGGATTGTACAGAGAAATCAAAGAAAATGCAGAGCCTGAGTCACTTGCTCACAGAATCAAGGTTTGCCTTGAACGTGAAACTGAATTTCTAGGGCTGGCTTCTGTCGTGCTGCCTTTGGCAACCATCCCTGTTCCTCTCTCCCTCTTTCCCTGCAGCATTCCAGTTCAGACTGCCAGGACATCCCACCCCAGGCGAGCAGGGCTGCCTTGCCCAGACCTTCTAACCACAGTCAGAGCAGCTCAGGAAGCTGAGGGGACACAGCTCAGGGATCAGCTGTAACCAGGGGCAGGGTGGCAGCAGCACTGAACAGCTCTGGCTGATCCAATTGACTTCACTCTTTGGTCATTGTGCTCATCAGCTCCCCTCCATTACTGATGTAAAAACACACCCTGGCAGCAGAGCTTCGTTTGGGGGTGGGTGGGGATGTGTTTCATTACAACAAGCCTCTCCTGCTTAGTTCTGATCCCAAAAATTCATCCCAGTGGTGCCAGAGACAGGTGAGCTGCTCGAATTGCTTTGCCATCCATGCCACTGGGAGCTGTTTTGGGGAGCAGCACAGGTTTCTCCCTGTGCTCCAGAGAGATGTTTTTTAGGGGGTTAGAGAGCGAGGGAAGGATCGTGAACCCCATGTGAGTGTAGGCAGAGGTGCAATCAGAGGGTACAGCCTGCACCACGTGTGTTTTTATGGGAATTAGTGTTTTACTGCATCTATAAATATTAGTGTGGTGACTTGCAGGTGGTTTTTGTTAAACAGATTGGGCTCGGAGAGGTCACACCGTTCTGAGGTGTGTTGTGGCTATCGGTGGCTTTGGCAGCAGATAATATTTTCATCCTTGGATGAGAAGGAAATCAAACCCCTCAGCCCAAACCCAGGCAGCCCTGTTTCCCTGAGCCTGTCTGCTCACTTGCTGTCTCCACAAAACCCACAGGCTGCTGAGGGAGGAGGAGGAGGAGGAGGTGAGTGATGGCAAAGTTAAGTTATGTTTTCCAGTGGCTTTCCCTCGGCGCCGCCGCCATCGACCTTGGCTGAACCCACAGCACTCACAAAAATGAGAACCATTTCTCATCACAAACCTGGGCCCCAGGCTCTGTCATTTTCTTCAAGAGAGATGCTTACACACCTACCAGGCTCCACGTGCTGAGGGAGGCTGGAGAGCAGGTCCAGCGACATCCAGCTGAGCTCCTGGGAGCTTTGGGATGAAGCAGGAAAAGGAGCTGCCTTATGGAGAGCTGCTGCCCTCAGCAAGGCCAAACAACTTGTCCTTGCCTCTGAAATTTGGTTCAGCAACCCGCTGGATTTTTCTGCCTTGTCCCAGCCAGCTCTAAATTACAGAGAAGGCAATGAAAATGATGCCTATTTTTAACCAGAGCTGCCCAAAATGTGGGCACAGCCCAAGGATTAATGCCAGTTTCATGCTCCACTGTGGAATGATGCTGCTGCTCAGCTGCTGTGGTTGGGAGGGAGCAGAAGTGGCATCCAGGGTGTCCTGCAAACCCAGCAGATTTCCTTCTCCCAGCCCTGGTGTGCCAGCATGGCCCATGTCCCCCAGAATGCATCCAAACGAGTGGGAACACCCACTGTGGAATCAGGGGCTGTTTTTGAATTGTTGAATGATTTGGGTTGGAAGGGGCCTTCAAGATCATCCAATTCCACCCCTTGCCATGGGCAGGGACACTCTCCACTAGACCAGATTGCTCCAAACCTGGTCTTGAAGAGAGGTAATAAAACCTGGGGGTGTTAGTGCACATTGGTTTGGAGAGGGTGTAAAATCATATCAACCCCAACTTTGCTTCTCCCCTTCAACCCCTGTGGAGAATCAGCTTCTGAGAGTGGCAGCAATCTCCAAACCCCACTGAGGTCCCTGGAGTCCTGGTCACAGCAAGACAAAGCTTTAGGGGGTGGCAGTGTGAGTCAGTGCCAGGTTATTCCTTCACTGCCAGGTTATTTTGTCCAGCCTGAATGTTCCTGCTGAGGGTGATGGAGTTTCCCCTCTTTCCTCCCACCTTTTGGAGAGTGTTTCAGGGTCTGAGAGATGCTACTCTCAGGATATTTTCTGTAGATACCACTCAAGTTTCTTCCAGACTTCCCTTGTGATGATCAGTCAATATCCTTCTTCAGAGCCATTTCCCTCTCCTGCTTTCCACCTTTGCTGTTTATCCGAGCCGAGCTCCAGAGCTGAGCCCTATTGAACTCCACACGCTCATTTCCCAGTCTGTAGAAAGCTGGATTAGCTTTTCAGTAGCCTGGGTCATCCTGTGAGAGAAAAACAGGTGTGTTAGAGGGCAACCAATTTATTTGTTTAATATTCTGAGAGCAGCAGCCTCTTGTTTCCTCCGTTGCGTGTGCCTGTGTATAATAAATCTTCTGGGAAGCAGGGGTGGAGGGATCTGGAAGTGTCTTTAAAACAAGCCCGTGGTGTGTGGAGTCATTTGATTTGCTGAACGCCCAGGCTGCAGCAGAGTGCACAGAAAAATTGCTCTGGCAGGATCAAGAGGTCTGAGAGGTTTGGCAGCAAGAGCTGTGGAGGGCAGAAAGTTTCCTGTGCTGCAGGTGGGAGGGAGCCTTCAAGGACGTCTCATCTCATAATGTTGGGTTTTGTGTTGGTGTCGGTGTTTGTTGTACAGTTTGGGATCACATCCCAATCTCCTGAGAGTCAAACAGGGAGCTGGACCCCTGGAGCATCCTTCATCTTCAGTTAACAGGCTCCCTGTGGTTCTTCCCTGTGACTGGCGTGGCAGCACATGACCCACTGTGCAGGTTTGGTTTTAGCCCAGCTGTTTCTGCAGCCTGCAAAATACCTACAAACTCCTCAGCTTAATGCCCAAAAGGATGCAGCCACACACCCCTCCAGTGGCACTAATAACATCATGTAAAACGAAATTAATCCATCTGCTAAACCCCAACATGTCACCAGATAATTATCAGCAACACACAATCTCCTCCAAGGAAGATCTTATTCTATTAAAGAGAAATTGGCCTACACTTTAGCTGCAAGAATGACAATGTGCTCTTTAGATGAGATTTCCAGTCTTGGAGTTAAAGCATACAGAGATCTCTGATAAGCAGCTTTTTTTTTTTTTTTTGCCTAGAAAACTCCGAGGTTTATTTTGAAATAAGGCGATTATAATTATTTTCAGTAATGATTGTCTTTGCAAACTTGCATCTGGGCTTTAGATGCCGTCTAATCTCACACAGTTAAGAGTTCTTGAAGGTCAGATCTTCCTACTCAGCGCAGAGCTCATGGTCTACCAGAGCAGTGAGTGTCTGCAGGGAGCCTGCAGTACCTCTGGAAGAGTTAATTTGCAAATCCCACCTGATCTGAGTAATTAAGGGATCCTTGATACACTCCCAGGGACTGTGAATGCAAGTCTTGGTGGGGAGTACCTGATCACCTAATGAATGAGCCCTGGGGCAATCCCTGGCCTTGCTGGGTGATGTGGGAAGGACTTTTTTGGCAGTGAGGATCATTTTGCTGTCCCTCTCTCCTGAGCACCCTCGTGGCCTTCAGCTGGTGAAATCAGCATGGGATGAATTTTGCTGGATTTATTGGAGTGATGGTACTACCCCACTGCACTCCATAGAGTTTTCTATGTGGATCAACTCAAGTTCAGTCTCATTAAGGGCCTTTAAACAAAATAAAACCTCACTTTACCCTTTTACCAGACTTTGTAGCTCTGTTGTGTGAGATCCAGCGGAGGAATGAGGCTTTTCAGACCCCTCCTCCAGCCCTGATAGGGCTCTGAGCAGCCTGGGATATAGTGGAAGGTGTCCCTGCCCAGGGCAGGGGGTTGGAATGGGATGACCTTTAAGGTCCCTTCCCACCCAAACCATTCTGGATCACTCCGAGACCTGACTCAGGACCCTCATGTTCTGTCTTCTCCTTTCCTGCAGCACTGCAAACGTGGATTGGCTGGACAGCTGTGGGATGCTTTGGTTGAGCTGTTTTTGCCCCAAAACACATCAGCATGAAGCCCTGCCCGAGGCAGGATGGAGGCTGCAGGGAGCTTTGTCCCACCCTGGCTCCCAGCATCTCCCAGCCCTCTGCCAGCAAAGCTTCCAGTGGTCAGGTGATGGATAAATGAAGGAAATCATCTCTATGTCCACCAGCTCTGACAGGAGGGAAGGACTCCAAGGTTTTCAGCTCACAGGAGTTTATGGAAGCAGGTGTGGGGATAGAGGAGAGAGCGAGACAAACCAGAGCTGTCACCTGGGGCAAAGCTCAGTTACAGGACACCAGAGGCTCCACGATGTGGGGCTGGCAGGAAAACCTGTTCTGAGGGAATGGCATGAGGAGTGGGCCTTTATAAGCTGAGCTTTGCACTGAGGTATTTATTTAATAAGCCTGTGGCCAGATGTTGGTGCTTGGGAAGGCAGAAATTCCCTTTGCACGTGTGGTAGGAGCAGATGAGGTCTGCAAAGCCCTGGAATTATGGTGAGAGTTTATGAGCCCTTCTCCAGAGACTCAGAAAAACTGACTTTAAACAGGTTTTTTTTTAATTTAAGTATGAAATTCTTGAGTGTGGGGACCCCTGTTCTGCCCCAGCCTGTGGGGTCTGGACAGTGAGGGGAGCAGTGCATGGACAGCGATCCCTCTCTCCAAGGATGAGATGGGATTTTGAGGTTTCCTTGATCTTGAATGCCTGGACACAGGGAGCCAGAGCCCTTCAGCTGTGGACAGCAACTCTGCCTGAGCTCTTTTCACCCAACATGCATCTCTCTTCCCAGGGCTGCTGTGCTCCCAAAATTCCAGAGCAGCCATGAAAGGGTTTTGGGATACTGAGGCAGAGGTCAGGTTTTACTGCTTGGACAGGGTGTTTAAGAAGAAGACACACGAATAACCTGTGGGAGCAGGTCCAGAGGAAACCACGAGGATGCTCAGAGGGCTGGAGCCAGGCTGGGAGAGCTGGAGGTGCTCACCTGGAGAGGAGAAGGCTCCAGGGAGAGCTCAGAGCCCCTTGCAGGGCCTGAAGGGGCTCCAGAAGAATCGGGGACAGACCTTTTAGAAGGGCTTGTTGTAATAGGACAAAAAGGGGATGGTTTTAAAGTGAAGAAAGTTGGATTGACATTAGTTATAAGGAAGTTTTATACAATGAAGGTGCTGAGGTCCTGGGACAGGGTGCCCAGAGAAGATGTGGCTGCCCCTGGATCCCTGGAAGTGTCCAAGGCCAGGTTGGACAGGGCTTGGAGCAACCTGGGATAGTGGGAGGTGTCCCTGTTTATTGCAGGGGGCTTGGATTAGGTGACCTTTAATTGTCCCTTCCAGCCCAAACCATTCTGTGATGGGTGGGAGGTTCCTGGATAATGTTTGTACTCATCCCACCTTCCCCACCCCATTTCCTGTAGGGCTTCCTCAGAACACCAATGGCAACCCACCAAAACACTGCAACCCCCCTGGAATCCCTGTCCCTTGGGACTCTGCTCCCGCAGGGCTCCGTGTCCGTGACAGATGCATTGCCAAGGATAACCTTGCACTCGGATCTTGGCCGTGATCAGAATCTTCCCCTGCTCTCCTGCAGAAAAGAGGGTCCCTCACGGCTGTCAGAAACGTCCCCCAGGTGGTGTGACATGGAGCTGGGCGTGCAGGCAGGGTGGGCAGTGGAGGGAGCGTGTTTTGTCCCCCAGGCAGGCAGAGCAGGAGCACTAAATTGATTTGGGAAGGTGCAGGGGCTCAGGCTCCAGCAGGCACTGTGGCTAATCCCTTTTCTGAGCACAGCTCACCTCTGTGCTCTCCTCCTCCCCTCTCCTTTCTCCTCAGTCACTGATTTCCATTCTCTTCTCTTCTCTTCTCTTCTCTTCTCTTCTCTTCTCTTCTCTTCTCTTCTCTTCTCTTCTCTTCTCTTCTCTTCTCTCTTCTCCCTCTCCTCTCCATTCCTCCTGCAGTTCTCTGGGCTTGCAGGTGACCTGTGCTGGGGGACAAATCCTTCTGGGACACTTAAAATAATGTATTATACACAATAATAATGATCAGGGACCAACAGCTCCCTAAAGGCCCTGGGGGTGGGGTACACCCCTGTGCCAGTCCCTGCAGCATCGTGAGGAGCACTGTGATGCTGTGGACTTTTTTTGGAGGAGGAGGATTTGGGTTTATATTTGTTTTTGAGGCAGGGCCACACAGAACAGGGACTTTTGAGCAGAGCATGGAGTGACAGGACAGAGGGGAATAATTTCAAATTGCAGAGGGAAGCGTTGGATGGGATTTTGGGAAGAAATTCTTCCCTGTGAGGGTGGGGAGGCCCTGGCATGGGGTGCCCAGAGCAGCTGTGGCTGCCCCTGGATCCCTGGCAGTGTCCAAGGCCAGGCTGGACACTGGGGCTTGGAGCAGCCTGGGACAGTGGGAGGTGTCCCTGTTTATCGCAGGGGGTGGAAAGAGATGATCTTTAAAGTCCATTCCAAACCATTCCATGATTCTGTAAAACTTTCTGCGAGGGCTTTTTGATTTTGATGGGGGGGCTTTGGTCCTAAAGAAGCAGCTACTTTGTCTTTGATCAGGAGGTAAAATTACATACTTTGCCTCTTTAAATTAACTTTTGCCTGGCCAGGAGTTTTTTTTCTGCCATGTTCATTTAAAGAAACCCAAAGGAAAGCCTCCCCATGGACAATAAAGAAGTCTCACTCACAGAAATTTTCAAATATAACATTTTATCTGCTTCAGCAAACACAAACAGAAGCCCAAACTTGTGGAATTTGCTATGAATCAGAAGTTGGGGTCCCACATAACTCTGGTTTCCCAGCCTCAGAGCACAGAAACTCAGGGCTTCAGACCCAAACTTTCCAGTGACTCAGGTGGGATTTCAGATCATGTCTGATTTGACAGGAGGGATCCTGAGCTCTCAGGCAGCAGCCAATCCAGTCCTGCTGGAACCAATTTTTTCTGAAACCTCAACCCTTGTCAGTGATATTTCTCCTCTTGGATTTCCCAGCTTCTCTGCTCCTTTTAGGCTGCAAAAAAAGAGCAGAGGCCAGGCTTGAAGGCATCATGCAGGGCAGGGAGTCAGTGTCCAAAACTCACTGCCCATGGCGGTGTCTTTTGGTGCCTGATCCCAAATGTCCCCTCACTCTGACAGAAGCCTTCCCCTGCCTTCAGCACGTTTCTCTTCCCGAGTTCAATCAGGGCTCTGCTAATTATTCTCCTTGATTAATTGCTTGGTAATGCTGCTGTGTGTGGTGTTATTTGTTAGTCCAACGATGCAGCAGCCGCTGTGTCCTCCTGCCCTGCGTGTTTCCCCTGGCCCTGCTCTCCCAGGAAAAGCAGAGGCTAAACGGGGCCAATCTGCTTAATGGAAGTGACACTGCTGGCCCCAGGCCCTGTGCTCACCCCTGCAATTAAACCTTAACGAAGGCCAGGCCTGGCTGGGCAGGAGATCAAGGCAGGTGCAGGGGATGGAGTTGGTTTTGGTGGGCTCCTAGGAGCATCCACCTCCGAATCTGAGGTTGCTGATGGTCGAGATCTCCCACCCTGCTGATGGCTGGAGCTGCCTTGGCTTTCCAGGTTATGACAACAAAGTCCACCAGGCACCAGCTGTGGCACATGGATCTCCCCCAGGGTTTAATTCCCAGCTCCCAGCTAATGCCCTGACAAGGTTTGGGGCAGTTTGGGCTGGAGTTCAGCCCTGGCCAGCAGTTCACTTCAGCCCTGGTAGGAGGATGGACATGAAGTGGTTTGGGAAGCAAGGGGAATATGAGCTCTGATCTGATTTATTGGTTTATCTATGGGTGTAGCCACCCAGTCCTCCAGAAAACACAGGGAAAAAAGGGTCTAGTCCTGCCCTCCTCTCTGCCTGCAGCTGCTCCTCAAAAACCTGCTGGGATCAGGTGTAAAAACCACAAGGTTTGGCTATTTTTAATGCAATTTCTTCACTATCTGGATGTCCTTCTCTCTGGTTAGTGAATGAATTGCCCTCTCCCCACATCCTTTTTGGAGAGTTAACTCACACTTGGCCAGAGGCCTGAGCATGATCATTGCAAGTAAAGCTTGCTCTGCTGAGCCTCCCGTTAAAGCAGCTGTATTTATTTAGAAGAGCAATTAAAGAACCCTCAGAAGCCTTATGAACCCTGGGAACTCATTGAATTATCCAGAAAATACTAAATGCTGTTTTCCATGGAAAATTTATCCAAAGACTTAAGACTGTTTTGGGCTTTTTGTTTGTTTGCTTGCTTGTTTTGCTGTCAAAAATCAGATATATGAGGGAAATTGGGTTTTTTGCAAGCGGTTCATTCAAAATCCCCATTCCCCATCCTAATAATGCTGGATGGGAAATTTTCAATTAGCCCAGATCATTATCAACATTTTGCAAATTAGGGAAACTCAGGCACAGAAGCGTAATCATTTGTTTATGGGCGTTGTGCATGTCAGAAAGCAGATTAGGGCTGTCCCCTGGGCGATTCCTGATAGCCTGGCCAGTTCCACTGGGGCCTCTGGCTTTGCTGGAGCCGCTGAACTCCAGGCAGGCTTGCTCAGAATGAGAAGAGGCTGTTTGTTCAAGACTGATTTAAATTATTTTTGTGTCTTTAAAGAGGAAACCCTGTCATGGATCTGGGAATCCAAGCTGTCCTTGCTTGTAGGTGTTCCTCCTGCTCAGGCTGGTCTGGTCTTGAACTCAGGTGACATGGCAAGTGTAGGATGTGTGATTTCAGTTTTCCAGTCAGACCTCCCTTCTATGGTCTAAGACCTTAATTGTGTTTGATCTCCTAAATTAAACTTTGAAATGAAAAGAATCTTCCAAAGCAGAGGGAAAAATAAGAAAAAGTCACCAAACTCTGCATGTCCTTTATGGTTCATGGGATCATGGAATGGTTTGGGTTGGAAAGACCCTTAAAGGCCATCTCATTCCAAGCCCCTGCTGTGCTCAGGCACACCTTCCACTAGACCAGGTTGTTAACTGCAGCACTTCAGAGCAGCTTTGATTCAAACCATAACATTTGGCAGGTGATCAGTCCATAAATATCCTAATTGCTGATAGGGTTTTAAATTAAATGTGTAATGAGATCCTTTTTTTCCCCCCTTTTCATCTTGTAAATTTTTTTTTTTTCACTACAGTTGCAGAAGGAATCTTCAAAGTCTTTTTTTAGCGAATCGAGTGGGGAAAGGGGGGAAAATAAAGTACAAAAAATGGGCTGCAGTTCCAGAGCTCGATTCAGCTCTGCTTAGTGCCTGCTCGTGGTTTGTTAATTGCGAGAGCACTGCTGCCCCTCATAGGTGTCGAGCTGGCTCCGAGTCCCTGGGGAAGCTCATCTGTTTGTGTTTTGTGAGGAAAGGCACGGCAGGGTTGTTTGGACAGATCCTGGGATGCACTAATTAGAAGTTAAAGATCCACATTCTGGCACGAGACGGGAATGCATTAGAGCAGGGAGCACTTTCTAATGCTTTGACTCCTCGGCAGCACACGCCGCATTAAAGCCCGTGGTGTTTCTTTGATCCACGCCACCAAAATAATTCCAGGGACGAACACAAATGAGGGATAATAACTAATTTAACTGGACTTATTGGAGAGCGACACTGCAGAAGATTAGGATATCCAGAGCAGACTGTAATTGCTGGGAGATTGGGGTCTGCTGCCTGTTTATCTATTCTATTAATCTCTCTCTGCATCTGTCCTTCTACTCCATCAGTTGCCCATTAGCCATCATTTAGCTCCTGCTCCTGTCTTTTCTGCCTTCAGTGTCTCACCCTTTCTGTCTGCTTGTTAGCTAGAACAGATGTAAGGAAATTGCATTCTGCACAGAAGGTAAATGGGAGCTCTAAATGGGCCAGATTTGGGTTTTGAACGTTCTGAGGTAACTTTGCAGAAGTTAAAGAAACTCTTCAGCGTTCAGAGTAGCACCATGGCAGCAAAATTGGTCCCTCACCAGTGATGCACTATTCAGTACCTGTTAAATCATCTCTACAGGATGCTGGTGGATGAGTGAGATTCCAGGTTTTAAAACATTGGGATCATGACTGAGATTGTCTCCATTTCTCAGGAAGCACTTTTCCCCTCTTAGCTGTTTCTTTCTCTTTTTTTGATTATCTTCTTGTGAGCCTGACCTGGTGTTGAAGTGCCTTTTCTAGGGGAGCGTTGAGGGTGAAGAGCCAGGACAGGTCAAGGCAGAATGTAGTGGAATTGCCAACATTTGCCATCTGATCATCCATCCATCCATCCATCCATCCCTCCATCCATTACCCTGCTGAGCTACTCTGTGCCTCTTCCAGTTCCTGCCTCTCCGTGTGCTCTTCTGTTATCCCTCTGCTCTTCTCCTCAGCCCTGGACTGTTCATTTAGACTCCATTTACCTTTTCACTGTTGATTTTGCTCATTAAAATCCCTGCCCATCTTTGCTTAGCTAATGGGGGATATTCACTGGATCTCATTTTGTAATAGGGTGTTAATTAGACTTTCCTAATGGGATCCCCTTGGAATCACACATTGCATCCATAAGTGACCTTAAAGCATATATATGTATATTTTTTTTTTTTTTCTTGTGGGAGCTGAAGGAACTGGACCTGTTTTCACTCTGGTCTTGAAGCCTGGCCACCAAGCTCCCAAAAAACAATGTGCATCTCATGAGCAGGGCAGTGAATCCCCCTGTCTGTCATCCAAAACTCCCTCAATCCCATCCGGGGGGGGAACACCCAGGACACAGGAGGAACAGTGAGATGGAATTAAAGAGATATATTGATGTGTCTCTATAAACCGAGGAAAACACAGGCCTTGGAGACCTCTGGGAATCTTGGGCTTGAGTATTCTTAAAGCTTCCATGGATTTTTGCCTGTGTGTTAAAAATATTGTTAACCCCTGAGGGAATTTAGTGCCCGGAATCAATGAACGTAACACACCGGTGCCTAATAATGGAAAATGGGATTGATGGGTTGGGCTGGTAAAATCACCCCAGCAGTCAATTCTGCTGCCACAACAAGCCCGTCAATAAAGCTCCCTGCTGATTCCTGCAAGGATTTAGGGATGCAGCAAGGCATCTGGGAAGACAAGAGCTGGGTTTGCCTCGGCAGTGTTGGAAAAAAAGGTGGGAATTCAGCTCCGGCAGGGAGTGTGTGTTCTCTAGAATAGGTCTGGGCACTGAATCAGGGACAGCACATGGCAGCACATCCCACTCCCAAATGCTGGAAAGATATTCCCCAAAAACCCCACAGCTCCAACCTCTCGTCTCCCTCCCAGCTATTCCTGGCTGCTTTGGGGCACGCTGACAGACTTTCTGATCTTTTCCAGGTTGGTAGATTGAAAGAAAGTTTTCACTGGATTTCAGTTCCCTCTGGATCTGACCTTGCACTGATTTTGGAGTGTGAGAAAAGCAATCCAGAATTTCATGTTTATCAGGAATGACAGACTCTGAGAAGGAATAAAAGGGGCTTTTCTTTGCCTGACACTTTTATGGTGGCACTGAGACCACGCGTGGAAGGAAGAGCGATTCATTTTGTGGGAGGCAGCATCTGGGAGCCTCTGTCCTGCAGGGAAACATCCCAAGTGATGGCACCTTGGGAGGGTGAGCTGGTGCCCCATCAGGTCTCAGCACATCATGGTCATCTCACTCTTTCTTGGAGCAGATCAAGTTGCTTCTGGGTTTCTCTTCAGGTGATAAAGTATCTGGATCTCTCCTGCTTCCCTGCCAGGCTCTGAGCTGGGATTTGCTTCCTGGGTGTGTCCAACACTCTGAGCCATGGAGCAGGAGAGAGAGCAGGATTGCACCAGGCTGGTGTAGCCAATCTTTGGGTCCTGTGCTCAAGGGTTTTGCCTCCTCCATACCACATGGGCGGGGGTGGGATTGGGATTGTGCCTGGAAAGAAAACCTCTGGCAGTTTTGACTTGTAGATGCTGCTCCTTTTTCTCTCAGTAATTTACTCCATCAGAGGTTTGGGTTGGACCTTTAAAGATCACCAGGTCCAACCCTGCTACCACATTCTTCAACAAGAAAAGGTTGCTCAGAGCCCTGTCCAAGCTGGCCCTGAACATTTCTGGGGATGGGGCAGCCACCACCTCTCTGGACAACCTGTGCCTGTGTTTCACCACCACCATCATCATCAAAAAATTGTTCCTTGTGTCAATGTTTCATGAGCCTGAACTCTTTGTTTGCTCAGAGGTTGTCCTTGTTTTGAAGTTGATCCTCTTTTTTCTTCCTTAAGCTCCGAGCTCTTGAGGCAATCAGCTGTTGGTTGCTAGGCTGCAGCGAGCCCCAAAGTGCTGATGGAGCCGGGCTGTGTCTGAGAAATTTGGGTCTGAGGCCAAATTTCAGACGCTCACAGATTTCGGGGCAATCTGGATGTGACTCTTCAGTTCTTTCCCTTCATGGGAGGTGAATCTCTAATCTCTTCCTCAGCTCTTTCCAGACACGGGGATTTTGGGGTTGCGGATCAGATCCACCTCTGTGTCTCTAAATAACAATAAGGGGATTATCCTGCATGGGGGGGTGGGAATTGGAAGGAGGAGTGGGCTCTGCAGGAGACTCTCTGGGACCCATATGTTGGGTGGATGGTTAATTTTTGCAGTAGGCCAAAGACCAGCAAATCTGCCTTGTGTCGACGCTGGGTGCCCCAGATCCTGTCCTGCCCGTGGTTTATTAAGGATCAGGAAAAAAAATTGCTGATGGTGCCCACTCCATGGAGAGAGGGGAGGTGTCTGTGCAAGTCTATTACATCTGGGCTTCCTTCCAGCATGAATAAAAACGTTCTGTATGTCCGGAGTTATCAACATATCCTTTTTTATTCCTGTCAATTAATCTGATCTGAATGGGACACTGCAGCTTGTGGAATAATAGCCTTGAATGTAAAGCCTTATTTCTCATCTGCTTTGTGGACTACACTCCAATGTTGCTGGCCCTGGAATGATGCTGTTCAATTATTTTGAGCTAAATCAAGCCCTCTTTGGCCTAAAAACCTGCCAGCCATGCTGAAGTAGCTCACTGGTGAGGAGGGAGCATCCCAGCTCCAGCCCAGTTCAGACACTGCTTTTCCAACCCCCTCCTGGCTCTTGGCACCTTTTGCCCTTCTCCCCGTGCTGTTTATTTTTCCTTCCCACAGATGAAAGGCAGAGAAGCAAACTGCACCAAGGCTAGATTGTTCATGGCTTATTGAACAATTAGTTTCAGCTCAGGGTCTAATCTTCCGGCATTTCTTTTCTTCCCTTTGTTAGGGAGCATGCCTTGGGAACTTGTTGGCTTCAGGTCTCGTGTGCTGCTGGGGGACTGGGCTCAGGCTTGACTCAGAGGGATGCAGTGCCCAGAGCAAAGCAGGTGTGAGCTGCTCTGGCTGCTCTGACAGGAGGAGAGTTGGGGCTGTAAACAAAAAATAAAGAAAAAAGGCTGCAAAACCAAAAAAGCGTTGCATGGTGAAGCCGCCCGCTCCGGCTTGGATCTGCCCCTCTGGCATTCCTCTTCCCGAGGTCTCTCCATCAGCTGGCTGAGGTTTGCAACCTTTTAACCCCTTTCCAAGGCTCTCCGTGGTTCCTGTGGCTGGTGGGTGCGTCAGGAGTGCAGGATCTGCTGGTGCTGGGCTCCCTGCAATGCTGGGAGGGCGCAGGGAGCCCAGTCAGACACCAGGACACGTCTTTGCAGGGTGGGACAGTGCCAACACCCTCCCCTGGCACCAGGACAGGGCTGCACGTGCTCTTAGCTGTCTCCTGAATGAGTGTGCCAGGAGCTGGAGTGTTTGTGCTTCTGGAGGGGAAAGGGTTTGGATGGCAGCTCCCAGAATCCCAGAGCCATCCCAGGGCTTGGGACTGGTGGAGAAACCTGACTGAGAGCAGAGCTGTGCCTCCTTTCTTGCCCAGCATCTTCCTCCTTTGGGCTCTGCTCTGTCTGACTCCAGCCTGCCACATTTCCCATCCTCAGTGTTTGTGGCACTGTTTATTTGGGTTTGGGTTTTTTTTTTTTTCCAGCTGTAGCAATTCCTGACCTCTCCCTCCGCAGGCTTGCACGCCAATGGATTTTTTTTCTCCAACATTTGGGCTCCTCCTGCCCTCCCAACCCGAGCTCAGCAATCTTGCTACTGTTCACTACTCCATAAAGAGGGTTCAGTTCACGTGACCTCCCCCACCATTAGCTGCTCCAACTAAAGCCTCAGGCAAATAGTCATTGAGGATTTATTTTTATTAAAAAAAAAAAAAAGTCGGATTAAGTATTCTGATGAACAAGAATAACATTAGCAGCTGTGCCTGCTCAGCCAGCGTGATCCCATCCCTCATATCATAAGCTGATTGCCTGGATGGGTCAGTGAGTTGTGCCAGCCCTGATAATGCTTTACATGTTGTTTTCATAGTGCATGAAGAATCTGGGGAGGGTTGTGATATCCAGAGAGGCTCCACGGGTGAAGAAAGCCCTTCCTCAGATGCCTTTGAGTGTTGTTGACCACATCTGAGGGCTGTGACTGCAAGAGAACACCTGGCAAAGGTCCCGTGCATGGCCAGTGTCCTCTCCCCATGGCACAGAAGGTTCTCCATCACCTGGAGGGGGTGATGGGGAGACTGGGGAACCTCCAGTGGGGAGAGGTGACCTGGGGCTTTCTGCTTGGACAGTGTGAAGCTTTTCCCTGGGCTGCACCTTCTGGTGGCTCAAAGGGAGGTACAGGGTGGAGGGAAGGAGGGAGCAAAGCTCCTGTCACACCCTGAGGAGCAGGGCATGAGTGATGCTCTGTCACCCCCTGACACGAAGCTGAACAGTTGCCTTGGGTCACTCTCATTTCAAGGTGCTCAGTTATTACCTGAAGCAGTAAAATCCCTTTCTCTGCCTCCCCAGCACCCAGAATTAGGGTTTCTATCCCCTGGTGAGCAGTCACCAGTCACTCTCCCTGGTGGCTGTTTGAGTTCCAGTGTTTATATTAATGATACCAACACTCCCCTTAAAAGCTGAACCCCGAGCTGCCTCCTGCTTCACAGGGCCTTGCCAAGAGCTGTGGGATGCCCTTTGAAGATGGGGAAGCAGGAGCCATAAAATTATGCAGCCTTATTAGTGGTGCTATTATTTATTCTCTGCAAACATCTGAGACTCTTCTTCATCCCCCCCGCCCCTGCTCCCAACTCCTGCAGCAGCTTTCAGGAACCTGCAATCCGAGGCACCACTCAGCAGCCCCAGACTGCATATGGGGATCCCAGGGGGGGTGAATTCTTGTCCCCTTCCCAGATTCATCTCTCCAGGAGGACCACGTGTGCCTCAGAAGCTGCTGTGCCACGTAGCTCTCCCTCCAGGAGATAAATCCCAGCATGGGCACTCAGCCTGGCAGAGGGGAGCATCCTCCTGGGATGCCATCTCTTGGGAGCTGGGCACCAGAGACAGAGGAGAAAGCTCAATTTTCACGGGAAATCCAAGGATTTCAGAATGGTTTGGGTTGGGAGGGAGCTTAAGGGTCATCTCGTTCCAACCCTCCTGCAGGGACACCTTCCACTATCCCAGGTTGCTCCAAGCCCCATCCAGCCTGGCCTTGGACAATTCCAGGATGGGAAATTGACAACTTGGAAACCTTTTTCTGACTGGAAAGTGGTCTATACCCTGCAGATCTTGCAGGTATGGGAAGGTGGATGAGGTCTTGCTGGCTTGCTGTGGTTCTTCACCCTCATTTTTGTTATTTAAGGCTTTGCCTGTTGGAAGTGGAAACTGCCACAGAGGCACTGCTGAGCTACATTTTCCTTGAGGGACTGATGCAATCTCCAAAAGACAGTTCCTACATCATTATCAGTAGCTTCTAGCTGAAAATCTGGGGTATTTTTTTTATTTTTTTTTTTTCTTTTGAAGGATTTTGTTAGTAAGTTTTACGGTGTATAAAGACAAGACTGTGACTTTGTCCATCTGTAGCTCTGGGCTTTTCGTTGTGTTTTATCCTGGAATTTATTATTTTAGGGCCTCTGTTTCAGTGCTTCAAGCTAGAAAAATTGCAAATATTACATTTCTGCTCTTTGTAATCTTCCAAGAATTTCTAGTGGACTTCCACCAGGATTTTCATCCCCATGACAGGAAATTTGGAGTCAGAAGATCTTTCCAACCCAAATGATTCTGTAATTCTGTGATTCCATGATGTTTTTTCTCCACGAGGAGGACACTCCTACAGGGATGAAGAGCAGAGTGTGTTTGTCTTCAGAGGGTGATGGATGTGGTAGGAAATTCTGCATGAAGATGTTGCTCCCCTTATTCTGCAGAGAAAAACTTTTTTTTTTTTTTTTTGTGATTGGAGAGAAGCAGCTGCTCTGTCCCAACAAAGCAGAGCTTCTCTGGTGCTTCAGGAAGTTGTTCCTCAAATATCCCTTGGTCCCTTGTGAACAGCACCCGTGTAAACATCGTGACCTGTGAGCTTGGAGTTGGATTGGAATTGAACAGGCAAACAGAGCCAAGAGAGGCTCTCCCAGGTGGGACAAACACCCCATATCCAACACAGAATCACGGTGGTGTTTAGGCTGGGAAAGTCTTTTAGAATCGTGGGATAAAATCATAGAATCATTTCGTTTGGAAAAGCCCTTTGGGATCAAGTCCAACCATTCCCTGGCACTGCCAAGGCCACCACTGACCCATGTCCCCAAATGCCACATCCAGACAGCTTTGAAATCCCTCCAGGAGTGGTGACCACGATTATGGGAATGGGATCAGAGCAAAGAGTGGCCCTGATGCCCAACCCTCGGCCTGCATCAAGAACATGAGGAATTGAGACAAAATGTTGCATTGTGATGGTCACGTTGAGTTGCTGTGGATGATCTCCCACCCCTGCACGTGTTTAACTCATTTTCTGACCCCCTCCCTATCCTGACCCCTCCAAATCCCACACCACTGGCACCCAAACTGCACCAGGGAAATACCTGTCCCATATTCTAGTGCGGGTGAGAATTGAAAGGGGGAAAAAAAATGAGCAGAAAAAGGAGCAAAAGACCCACTTCTGACACAGGAGATTAAATAATTAGCAAATGTGGCAGGAAAGACGATGCAAAACAAGTGCAATGATTCATGTTTTATGTCTCCTACTGTACAGAACACTTTAAAGTGTCAGCACGACAGTCACTCTTTAAAGCAAATTAAAGTTTTATAATAAATAGAAGCTTTTCATTTTTTTTTAATCTCTCTCTCCCCATGCAATGGTGATGGAGTTCGCTGGAGAGAGCTGGGTGATGCATTTGCCAGAAATCCACAACAAATGGGTACAGAGACCTGCTTTTCAAAAGCCTCTTTTATGCCAATTATTTACCTTCCTTAAAATCAGCTCTGGAGGGGAAAGTAGCCGTAATAATATCACATTTTCTCATTGTGCTTTTCATTCGAGGAGATTACAGCCGATAACCTGGAGAGGGCAGGGAGAGGGGCTCTCTTTTCATGCTCGGGCAAGGTGATTTTCGGGAGCTCGGAGAACAGCAGAGCAATACGTGAGCTGGCAGCTGATTTTGGGACCCCCATGGGCAGGGATTTCGTTTGGAGAAGGCAGGTTGCTCTGAGCTCTGCAGATGGAGGTGGGTTTGGAGGTCAGGTGGGGGTCCAATTAAATGAAGCAGGGTCATTTTGGGGGCCAGGAACAGCAAAGGATGCCAGAGAAGGAGCTGGAATTTATTTTCTTTATGAGCCATCTCCTCGAGGGAGACTGGTGCTTGTTGACCTCCTGGACTGGGAAGTGCAGTAAATTGGAGCAGCTCTGGTGAAGGCTGTGCTGAGGGAGGGCTCACTGGGGACTCTGGTTTTGTAGCTCTTTGTCCTTCCCCTCTTAGGTAACGTGGACTTGCACAGGATTTGTTTCACCAAACTCCTCCTTGGCTGCTCTTGTTGTGCAGCTCGTTGTTGTTTTGTCTTTGTATTAATGGTAATTCTTGACAAATAAAAAAAAAAACCAAATAAAAGGTTTCCCACCACTCCAGACTGGGGGTAAGATCAAGATCACAGCTCTGAATAAAGAGATCTTGCTTTCCCCAAAAAGAAGCAGCTGTGGATGTTGCTCCTCTTTGAGCCACCACGGCCTCTTCATCCTCCTCTCTCCCCATTTCATCTCCCATCGACAGCGCTCGTGTTTGTGCGCCTTTATCTCACGCATGCAAAAACACACCTCAAACCAACTGAAATATTAATCCAATTAACATCCAAAGGAAATGAAAGGACACTGAAATTGAAGGTCCCCCTTGCTGCAGCCACCAGTCTCCCTTGGTTGCAGTATCTCTGTGAACCTCCTCAGACTGGAGCCCGCGATTCCCCGAGCGGCACCGCTTTCATGTTTTGGAGTGGGCAGATCTCAGATGCAGCAAAACAGCCTCTTTGTTCCATATCTCCTCAGCTTTATTCGGGAGGGCGATGAAATTATTCCATAGCTTTGCTGCCAGAGGGGAGTTGGAGGAGCGGTGTTCCTGCTATTAGGCAAAGATCCCTTTAATTGGACAGAGTGAATATTCACTCTTTAATAACGCCGGGGCTCTAATCCTTCGTTAGGTGCCTGCATCCCCCCTCCCGAATGGTTTTTAATGACCCGTTGCCTACATCATTAATATCACAAGTGCTGACACCGGGAGGAAATGCAACAATCAAAGGGAGACCATCGGAGGTCTGGGAGCAACAAGGTTTTCCTTCTCCCCTTTGTTGTGGAAAACGTCGTGCACAGGGTGCCCTGCACCACCAAACCCGGCTTCAAGTTCTGGCCTCCCGTGGTGGGCAAGGGGAGGGTTAATTCCTGCAAATTGCAGGAGCTCAATTAGTTCAATTAGGAGCTCGATAACTAAAGCAGCTCTTCCTGAACACCGTCTAGGACCCGTGGGCTCTGCCTGCAGGCCCTGAGCACTCCCACACTGCCCCGTTCCCCAGGGCTTGCAGCTTTTGAGGGCAGCCTCTCTTCCAGAGGGAAGGTGGGATTCACACCATCTTTACTCCATCCTGGGCTGGAGCAGCTCTCTGTGGGAATCCGTGCCCTTACTCCAGCAGATTCTTGAAGGCAGAGTCTAGTCCAGAGAGTCCCAACTGGGGCATATTCCATAAATCAGAAGAAAAATGGTGAAATCCTTTTTTCCTCTCAATTTTTTTCAGTGTTCTTTCGAGTTCTCTCCCGGCAGTGCATGAGCAATAAGCACCAGTCACATCCATCCATCCCCAACTGTAATTTCTTTTCTTTTTTTTCCTGTGTGACAGCACTTGCCTTTTGATAATCTCAGAAGGAGACGAGGGGGTATTAACATAACAAATCTGTGGCTGTCTAGAGAGTTCCGTGTTGCTGGCACGTCACAGGATGTGTACATTGAGTGCTGCTCAGTTCTCATTGTTCTAAATCCACCCTGTGTATTAAGACCTAATGAATTACTACCTGACAAATTAAGCAGCTGCTGCAAGGAGCCCGTGCTGGCAGTGTCCTTCTCTCCCTCCTCCTGTGGCATTTGAATTTCCCAGCTTTTATCCTCACGCTGTCAGTCTTTGGGAAATGCTTTGGAGACTCTGCATTGTGAGTGTAGTGGATGCTCTGCAGAGACACTGAATTAAAGGTACACGTGGTGACACTGGGAGCTGGATGTGGTCAGTGTGATCCTTTGTGAGCTTTTTAGGCTTAAAATGGGTGGGTTTTTTT
Organism: Rhipidura dahli; assembly: GCA_013399225.1. Taxonomy (NCBI): domain Eukaryota; kingdom Metazoa; phylum Chordata; class Aves; order Passeriformes; family Rhipiduridae; genus Rhipidura; species Rhipidura dahli. The sequence goes on from VXAC01008682.1 coordinate 160,642, forward strand.
TATAGAACTGTAGAATATCTCAAGTTGGAAGGGACCTACAAGGATCATGGAGTCCAATTCCCTACAAATGACCAAATCTGGGAAAGGGTATTGGGAAAGGCTCTGGTCTATCCCACCCTGCTGCACCCAGGAGAGAAAAGCTGCTCTCCCTGCAGTGGGGGAACAGCCCAGCAATGCTTTTGACAGCTGTGGAGGGAGAGAAGTGACTCATCTCTCTGGGTTACATTAGATGAGAGAAAAGTGTTTGTCTAAGCTAGAATTTAATGAGAAAATAGGGGTTAATAACCTTCAAGTCCTGGCTGTTCTGGGAATATTAGCTTCAGTTTTCCTGTCCTTTTCTATCTAATTTATACCAGGGTGGGTACAGCTCACGGAGATGCCCCAGCTGTGATCTCTCCCTGATGCAGCACAGGGCTGGGCTCAGAGCTGTCATCTCCTTCCATCAAGATACAGCATGCAGCTCTGGGGAAAAAATTATGTTTACTCCCAAGTTTTCTTTCTCTTTCCAAAGTGCTAAATGATTAACTTCCCAGTCCCCTCGCACTGCAGACGGTGTTTGTGGAGCTTTTATTACCTGAGCTGCTCAGGCAGGGGAAGTTCTGTGCTCTGGGTGAGCCGCTCGTCCCTCTGGAGCGTCTCGAGCGGCCGCACGTCTCTCCTTTCATCCTCATCCCGCTGCTTCCCCGAGCTGCTGCAGGAAGGGAGGCAGACTCCTCTTGCAAACCACAGCAAGATGCTTTTCTCCTCCACCCCATCAGTCCTTTCATGGCTGGGCACCACCACAGTGCATGTCAACCCAACCTTTTTGTGGTCCAGCATCCTGGATTCGATGCCACGTGGAGACAGCCTGTCTCAGCCTGGCAGGGGGATGGATGGGGTCACAGGTGATGGGATGGGGACAGCTGCTTGTCTTTCCATGCCTGCTTGCCCCAACCTCTTGATTAGATCAGCATCTGCTTCCAGCAGCTTCTCTGCTCTGCTCCTGGTTACCGTGGTGTGCACTGAGGGGTGTGGACTGGAAAACGTGAGGAAGGTGGGATGTTGGAATTTAGGATTATGAGGTCTAAGTGTGATGCTGGATTTATAATTTGTTGTGTGTGCCCAGCACAGAGAGCAGCACTGAACAGGGAACAGGAAACTCCAGAGTTCCACACTGGGCACTGCAGGCTTGGAAAAATACAAAAGTTCAAACCTGAGGCATCAATCTCAAGTGGAATATGTCCAGATAGAGGGGCTGTGACACTGCCCAGGGACAGCTCCATGTGCCTCTCTAAGCACAGAACACAGGTGATACTGGCTGGGTTATCACCCCTTTTCAGACTGTATGAACATTATATCCTTGAAAAATGGACATGTGGATTCACAGGTACCTTATTACAGGGCTCAGAATAACCCCAGGGACTTGGTGCTGAGTTCACTGGGCTGTCAAGCTGCTCTAAGAACCACCTCCCAGGGCAGAAATACATCCCAATATCTGCGTACAACCTTCACACACAGCGAACATCTGAAGGCATGCTCTTCCCTACGTAGAGCTGGAGGCAGTCCTGCATTTTTCCCTGGCTCCTGGATCCTGGCAGGCTTCCCCACGCCCAAAGGCTCTGACTGTGCCTGCTTTACAGGTGCCACACGCTGTCTGCAAGCACAGACGTCCCACAGAGGGGTCTCGTGTGGCCAAGAAGCCCAGCTGTCCCCAGTGTGGGCTGCCCCTGGCAGGCACAGCGAGCGACAGCTCCTCCTGTGACATCAGTCACAGCCACCCTGAGCACACGGGGTGCTCGGGAGTGCTGCACGATGCAGATCAGCCTGGGAAACATTTGTGCACCTTGGGGGCAAAATGGGGATCTGGGAGTCCTTCTGGCTTGGCAGATATGGGGTAAGAGTTGGGAATCCTAAGGAATGCTTTTATGGCTTGCTGTTACTTCACAGATCTTTTTGACGCCTTCCATGCATGGAGTCAGAGAGTAATTTGGGTTAAAAGGGACCTTCCAAGGTGTAGTTCATCCCCCCTGCCATGGGCAGGGACAGCTGCCAGCAGACCAGGTTGTTCAGAGCCCGGTCCAACTTGAATTTTTCCAGGGATGAGGCATCTACCACCTCTCTCAGCAATTTGTGCCTCACCATCCCCACTGTAAAAAATTTCTTCTTCATGTTTAATTTGAAGAGCTCCTGCCTGTGTAGCTGGGCCTGAATACTCCTTCTCTTCCCAGTGCTCAGGGACAACACCCCCAAATTCACAAACTCATTGTCCCAGTCCAGCTGGGACCCTGCTCCCCCAAAACCAGTGGCAGGGGCTCCTTGGTGAAGGTGTTGCACCACTGGTGACTCTCTGGCAATGAGATGAAAGAAGATAATTGACCTTCTAAGAGCCTCTGGCAAAACCCCTGATCCTTGGAAGGAGTTATTGTAACTTTTTGTGATCTCTCAAGTCTAATAAAAGACCCAACCACATGAACAGGAACAGCTTTACAGGCCAGTGGGGGGCATTTTTTGATTTATTTACTTGATCTGCTGCAGACAAGTGTCCCTTTCCTGCATTTGATGGCACTTAAATGGTATCACCTTTTTTGCCAGGTCATGCTTAACCATAGCCAGCAGTGACAGCGTTTGAAAAGCTTCTTACAATTGATACACACTAAACCCAGCTTCCCAATATCAGTGCACTGCCTTCCCCTCCCAGTCCAAATTCTCTCCCCCAGCTAACCCAGTTTAACCCACTTGGTTATTTTTTCTTCACCTTACCCCCTCTCTCTACCCCCTCTACGTCCCATCTTCATTCCCACCATCCTTCCCTTTTTCCTTCCCTTCCCTTTGTGCTCTGACCCCGTGACCTGTGGCCATCCCTCCTCTGGTGCTGATCCCTCTTTGTCTCCAGTCATTCTTGCCTTCCCTCCCTACTCCATCCCTTCCCCAATCTGTTCAAGGCTCCGTTCCCGTAGCAGACACTCTCTCAGCTCTGGAACAGCACATGACACTCCTGGCAGTCATTCTGAGCTTGGCTGCTGTCCCCAAGTTGTCTAAGGCTCTTCTGAGAATGATGAGAAGCTGCTGTGTGCCTTCAAAGTCACAGCTAATTGCATTAGCTCCAGATCATGTAACTCCTGTAGATGACAGCTGCCAAATTTAGGAGCACTAGAGAGGTTTTATAGGAGATGACGGGGATGGTGTGCTGGATTCAGCAGAAAGGAAATCCTGGGTGTTTTCAAAGGCACTGGTGGTGGGCCCTGTGTTTCTCAAAATGGGTTATGCCCTCTTATTCTGTCTTTATGGGAATATTATCCATATATTATCTGTATTATTAATATATTATCTATTTATCAGCCCACTCTCAAGCCCAGCACTGCCCACCATCCCCACGGAAAATGGAGGGTATGAGGAATATAATCAGAGCAGAGTTCAGCAGAGCAGTGCACACCCCAGAATTCCACATGGAGCCAAGCTTGGCCTCCCATTTGGCCAAGTTAATCATGTGCCTCCACAAAATCTCAGGGTGCCACAGTGCAGGTGGCTTGGGACCACTCCTAGAGGACGTGTCCCAAGGGCTTGGGGAGCACCTGGTGTCCCTGTGCATAAATACAGCATTTTTAGGCTAAAAGCACCACAGCAGCACGACTGGTGTTGCATTGCTGGCATGGCTGGCACTGCTCCATGTCCTTCCCAAACCTCCCTCACCTCCCCATGTCTGTTCTCCTCCCTGGTTTTCTGGTGGTCTTTGAGAGCAAATTGTAGCTTCAAAACCATCTCAAACCCCAAAACACTTTCATCAGAGGCATCTTGGTGTCAAATACTGGCTTTGAGAGCTGCTTTGCTCATCTCTGTCTCAGTGCTTTTACATCCCCGTGTTTGCAGAATTTAGGAGAAACGGGGTGATATTCATCCACCTCCACCAAAAGCTTGAGGTGGTTTGGATTAATATTTCCCTCTCCCACGGCACTGAAGCCATAGCTGGGAGTTTTCTCTCTGTAGTCAGTCTCACAGGACCAGCTGCTGTGTTTTCCTCCTTGTGGAGGATATTAACAACATCTGAACTTGAGAACACAACTTTCTCTGGGGAAGTCACACAGAAAAGTTCACAGAAGGTGGCATCCTTTTTCTCCAAGATCATTGATGATTCCTCTGTGTGGAGCATTCCTCTCAACATGAGAGCAAAACAAGCATCCACAATGCAACAGGAGATCTAAACCCTGTTCTGGCAGTGCTGAAATAAAGTCTGTGATCACCCAGTCCCTGTAGCTGGAGGGCAAAAATGTCACAAGCCAGGGTGATCAGGGATAAGGCAGAAATTTATCTGCTGAGATCTCACACAGCTCTGCTCCTGTTTATCTCTGGAGCAGATAGGAACTCACACTCCAGTATCACAAAATCCTGTGCTTTAATTTGACCTCAGAAAAGACATTAATGTTGAGAGACAGGATTAAATACAGCTCCTGGCCAGCTGATTGCAAGGTTTCTATTCCTTCCTGCACTCGCACTGCTCCCTTTGGAGGAGGCCACAGGAGATCTCATAGCAAGTTTAGCTCTGGCCACATGGAAAAACCAAGGAAAACTTTTAAATCTTGTCCATTTCCAGGTCACCTGAGGTCTCTGAGTCCTGCCAAGCCAGGATGATTGGTGGGAAGGGATGAGCTGCTCGGTGTTTGCAGCTCATTTCTGCCTGCTCTGCCTGGACACTCTCACAAAGTGGTTTTTTTAACACTCCTACAGAGGATTTTTTTTTCAGGTACCACAGTTTATGTTCATTTTTGCAATGAAACTGGACTCTGAAAGGTCAGTTTATCTGGTCAGACTGAGAAATTATATTATGAGGACCGCACACCCAGTCCAAAGAACTTGAAATTCATTAGTGATCGTGTAGAGCAGTTGCATCTGATGGAAGGCTGCATCTGCAACCCAGGCAGATTAGGACTGAGATATTTAAAGCCACCTAACAGATTTAAGAGAAATGGGAAAAAAAACCCCAAAACAACCCACCCCTAAGTAAACCCTTCCTGCTAGTTTGAAGGAAAATGATTTTAAATCCCCTAATCGGCTCTGAGATGAACCTCTAAGCAACATGTTCAAGGTCAGATGGGGAGCCTGTCGCAAGGCGGGTGCTATTTCTATCAAAACCCAGATCTGTGGGGCTCCAAGCATGCAGCATCCCCTATTCACCTGCCTTAGGGACACAGGCAATCCCTCAGAGCAGAGTTTTCCCAGGGAGGAGGGACCAAAGCCAGCCTCCTCCCAGCACTCTACGAGGCCATTCACTCCACAGAAATCATCAGCCACTTGTGGTCCAGCTGGAAATAATTAAAAGAAAAAAAAAAAAAACAAACACCCCACAAAAGACTAAATCTTCAGAAATGTTTGCTGAGCTTTCCGTGGAGTAGGTGAGAGGGAAGACAGCAACTGTCCTGCCTGGCTGCAGTGGTGGATCCAGTGAACATCACTCTCATGCTTCCCACGTTTTCCAGCCAGACGGCTCAAGGCCGTGTTAATCTCCCTTCCATGCATAAGCCTTCCCCAAATCCCTGTGCTCACAATCCCCCCGTGGTCAGCAATCACCCTTGTTAGGGAAGGAAGAACCGAGGCACAGATCCAGCAGGGCACAGATGGGAACTCTGGGTATATCCCCAATTTCCCCGCTGAGAACTCGCAGGCGGAGCTCTCCCGTCAGTAATCGTGGGCAAAGGATAAATTCCTGATTTATTTTACACAGAGAGGACCAGAGATAAAAATAACCCAGCAGCTACAGTTGTGGAAACCAAGCTGGGGCTCTGGGCTGTGTTTGCAAGCAGGGCAGGGCACGGGGATGCTCGGAGGGAAATGTTCCGAAGGTGACTCCCAGCTCTCCCGATGACAAATGGCTGCAAACTGACCCAGCAGATTCTTCCCAGCGTGGAGCAGACTGAGGGATGCCAGTGGTGCTGGGAGGTGATGTGAGGGCACTCCATGCCAGGGGCTTTTCAATCAGTGCCCACTGTACTGTCACATGGACACAGAGCTGGTCAGCATCTCTATCAGGCACTGGGAGCTCGTGCACGAGATGCTGCCAAGGTCTCTTGACAGTTTACTCTGCATTCATCCTCCAGAGAGACACACGTGAACCTTTGGGATATTTGGTGGTGAAGCTAAAGTGCCCAGTTTGCCTCTGAGATTGTCAGGTTTGCCACTGAGCCAGATTTCACATCTGAAAAGTCTTCCTCGTGTGAGTCTGTTTGCTGTATCCCTGTTTCTCCAGGGTGCTCATGGATGCCTGAGAAATGCCAGGATATCCTTCAGCACAGACTGAATCCTCCCAAGCTGCCACTGCCAGGTGAATTCCCACAGGGAGAACAGGAAATGGGGTTTATAAGGGAGAGATTAAACACAGATTTAAGAAGATTTGTGCCACATTGGACAGATCTCAGAGGGTTCTTTAAATGTTGAGGACTCGGTTCTGCTCTGGTGACACACGTGAACCTTTGGGATATTTGGTGGTGAACCCAGTGTGCCCAGTTTGCCTCTGAGATTTTCCAGTTTGCCACTGAGCCAGATTCCACATCTGAAAAGTTTTTCTCATGTGAGCTCAGATGGCTCAACTTCTGGCTGAGATGGAGCTGTGAAGAAACTGTGAAAGGAAAAGCAAGGGAGTGGATAGGTTTGGAAACAGTCTCATGAAACAGAGGCAGCGTTGAGGGGAGGGAAAGCTCCTTTCCCTTTTCAGGTCAGCTCTGATTTTCCTTGTCATCGTCTGGCCATGGAAAGATATCACTGTCTTAGGCTGGATGTGACTTGCTGATGTCTCGTGTCCTCCAGTGCCATCTGGACCATGTTTAGCTCAGCATCCCCAGGGGTTTATGGCGAGCTGGAGATTGGCTGGGCAAAGCTTCAGAGGAATCACATCCTGGTCTGTGACAAGCTGTGCTCAGAAAGGAAATCCCACAGCTTGCAAAACCCCGATACCTTCGGAGAGGGCCACGGCCACGTCGTGTGGGCAAGCTGGCAGAGCTGGCCTTGGAGCTGCCTGGCCAACCTCACCAGGCATGGGGAGCATCCCACACTGGCAGAGGAAGAGGGAGATTTGAGCAGGGATGGACCAAATGAATTTGGAAAGCTGCTGAGTGGGAGGAATGAACCCTGGGATCAGGAATGGATCGGGATTACATGTCTTCTCTTGTGAGCTGGACTTGGATTTAGAATGTGAACTTTGGAGAAATCATAAGTGAAACATGGAGCCTTGACTGAGCTCAAAGGCTGCCCCTGCTCTCTTTAGGAAGCTGAATCCAGGCTGGAGCACATCCAGTATTTACCTGACAGCCCTAAAATCCAGGATTGACTCAATTATTAATTCAAAACTATAATGGAAGCTATAACACAGATTCAAATTTATGCTTCCCACCTCTGATTCCTCATCTTAATGAAGACCCAAGCTTTGGAGAGACAACAGGACCCAAAAACCTGACTTCTACCATCCACGCTCTGTCCTTTCCTTGAACCTTTGCTTCTTTTCTATAGAATCCTAAAACAGTTTGAGTTGGAAGGGGCCTTAAAGACCAACTCATTCCAGTCCCCATGCCTTGGGCAGGGACATCTCCCACTAGATATTTGCCACCTGCGGTCCAGAGACAGAGATTTCACTGGGCACAGTGGCTGTTTCATAGTAAAAAATTAAAAAATCTCATTTCACTGCTGTCTTAGAAATAAAGCCCAGGAGAGGTTGGATTAGACTGGGCTCAGATCTGAAACAGGAGACAGCGTGGAGAGAATATAATCCTTCTCCTAGTCCTACATGCTGACCAGGACCTCACTCTTCCTACCCTTCTGATGTTTCCCTAGACGCCCTCATCTCTCTTCCTAGGAGAGATTTAAGGACAGATCTTTTAACATGCAGCCTGATTTTTGGGTTCTTTATGATCTGGAAGGGTGGATGGGACAGTGAATCTCCCCTAATTTCTCATGTACACCCCTCCCAGAGCCTGTCTGTGTTCCAGCAGGACCTGCCGTGACTGCAGCCCTGCCTTTGGCTCTCAGTCAGCCTTGGCTCCCCTCCAAAGGCTCGCACCGGGTCCGGCATCGCTGGGACGGACTGCCAGAAACAATCCTCAGATCTCCCTGGTCTTCAGTTAATTCAGTGCTCTCCGTGGATTAATTCCAGAGCCAAAGACAGATACAGAGAGCAGTAATTACCTCTCTCCCACACGTATCTGTTCCCCGAGACGGCACACGATATTTTTGCGTCGCAGAAAGTTTCTCAGTGGCTGAGCTCCTGCTGTGCTGCCTAATGAATCTTGAAAAAAAAAAAAAAAAATGGGGGGGAGAAAAAGGGGAAAAAGTGAAAAAAAGGGGAAAAATTAAAACAGAGGGGGAAAAAGGAAAATGGGAAAGAAAAAGGGAAAACGGGAAAAAACCAAAAAAGGAAGGAAGGAAAGTTCAGGATATTATTGTAAAGAAAAGAAGGAAATCAAAATGGGTGAGAACGTACACCTTAGGTTAACAGTTGGACTTGATTTTAGAGGTCTCTTCCAGCCTTAATGATTCTATGACCAAACTGTTGTTTCCAGCTAAAAATCCCACCATAAATCCCCATCCCAGTTTGCTTCTTTGTGATCTGAGCCCCGTGTAAAAGCAGTTTAGGTGTCAATCTGAAGTGCCCAGCCACAGTGTAGGAACCCCAACACGAGACTTGAAGCATGGAGAGAAACTCCAAGGAGGCTTGATGGCCTGGTGAGCTCCGTGGGTGGAGGGAATGAGGATTCTCCCTGCTCAGCTGCTTCCCCTTGGGGGAAAATCACCCTGCTTGGCTTTACTGGGTGCCCCGTGGCTGGATTGGGGCTACAAAACCACGTCAGATGCCCCGGTGGGTGTCCAGGTGGCCCAGGCAGGCTGATTCCAGGCTGCTTGGAGAGGGAGATGCTGCTGCAAGCAGCTCCCCTTCCAGGCACACAGGCGGGCGGCTGTTTTTAGAAGCGAGCAGATGATGTGCTAATTAGAAACAGGGCCAGAGCCATCCGGGCTGGTTTCAAGTGTCGCTCCTTTCATCAGGACCCAGACAGGAAAAGGAGCTCCCTGGCTGGGGAACAGAGCATCTCCCTTTGTTGGGAGGAACAAAAGTCCCACAGAGAGAGCTGGGAAAAGAGCACCGGTGCTGGAGGCAAAGAAAGGCCACATCAGTTGTGTCAGTGCTGTGGGAAGATGATGAGGAGGTGGAAGCTGGAGCTGGGAGTTTGGGGTTGGTGGTGTGACCCCACGGGGAGTGAGAGTTCCAGGGTGCACTCTTGGACTTGGTCCTTTGCACGAGGGCAGGAAAACACCTGCCTTGGGAGCAGAGAGTTGCATGGGTTTGGTTCACAGGACATGGTTTAGTGGTGGGCTTGGGCTTGGCAGGGCTGGACTCGATGTTCTCTGAGGGCTTTTCCACCTTTAATGGTTTTGTGACTCTGCGATTCGTAGGACCCATCACATGGGTCAGTATTTAAGTCAGTGCGTGGTACTGGGTCAGATGTGAATGTGAGGGGTGTCCTGGCTGTTACTCCAACCTCATGAAGGAAAAGGCTGCCCATGACTCTTTCACATCTTGGTTTTCACTGCTGAGTTTGCTGATCCTAACCAAAGGCAAGCACAGAATAAGGCAGGGGAAGCAGGGGGTCCAGACTTTACTTAAATCTTAAGCCTGGGCTCTGGGGTGCTCCAGAGTCACTTTTACTTTGCTTTATGGATAAACTCCAAGAGTCACCTTTACTTTGCTCTGTGGATAAACTCCAAGCTTCCTTCCAAGTCCATTTTCCTGGTGCCTCTCCTAACTGTACCATGCAGGACCAGCCCATCTGGGGAATCCCTGCATATCACGAATGGAAGAGAAAATATTTGCTTCAATTCCTGCAATTTTCAGTTTTCTGTCAGCACAGAGAAGTGAAAAACTCTCTGTGGGCTTTGTCTACAGCCCTCTGAGGTCAGTGGGAAACTCCCCTTACTTTGGGAGGCTCCAGGCAATGTGCAGAGTAATTTTCTTGCAGCAACATTGGGTGAGTTTTATTCCAATCCCAAAAATCCTCCTCTCCTTTTGCAAAGGCACCATCTACCTGTCACTCCCTCCGTTTCTTCCATGGTGCCTTTTGCTCTCTCTCTTTCATATTATTCATATTTTATTATTGTAAAGTCTCACAAACCACAGGGGGGTTTCCAAACACACAATTTGAAGCCTTGCGGTCAAGAAGAAATTTTTTTTGGCAGACCCTACTGAGGCAAGAATCAGATTCAGCTCTTACACACAAGTTTTCTTGGTGAAGGGTTTGGCAACTGGATGGTGGTTCCACACTGGCAACTCTGGGAAAAAGGGATGGGAACAGAAAATCATCAGGGATTGAAGAGGGTTGTGCCCTTTCATAGTGCAAATTCATGTAGAGGGTCTCAATTTACCATGTTCCTGATTAAAAAGGCAATCCCTTTAATCTCAATTCTATGATTTTCCTGTCAGGGTCATGGTGGGATTCTTGGGGGTGTCCTATGCAGGGCAGGAGTTGGACTCGATGATCCTTGTGGGTCCCTTCCAACTCAGGATATTCTGTGATGGACCCAGGGAGATGAATGAGGAGCAGGAAAAGCAGCTTTGCAGCCCAGACCACTGAGCCAGCACCTTCCACAAATCCTCAGTTCACTTTGCCCTGAACTCTGGAGCAGGTTGAACTCCATCTGCCCCCCTTCAGAGCAGTCATTTGCTCCATTCCCATCCTCTCCCAGAGAGCTGCACAAACCGTCTTCCCTCCCTGCTTTAAATAAGTCTCTGTTGCTCTCTGGGCTAATAACTTTCCCCTCATTTTTGCAGCTGTGAGGTTGCTTGATGGAGAGGATAATAAGTATGTCTGAGCTTTCAACTAAAAACCCAAACCAACTGAAAAACAACCCAACCAAAAACGAAAACACCCAAAGGAGATAAAAAAGAAATCTTCACTGGAGAGAAGTGAACTAAAGTTTCCCATGCAGAGCAGCAAAGCAGCTCTGCAGCCTTCTCTCTGCCACTATAATCAGAAAAGCATTTCTTTTTTTTCCGTAGCAGCGTGCATATCAGCACTTAAAAAGGGAAAATAAATTACGAGGAGTGGAGCTGGAGGCAGGAATCATCTTCTAGGAAGGAGGAATGAAGCCTGCAGCTCCATTTAGTTAATATGTTTTCACGAGGCGGGGGTGCTTGAGCGTTTTATATGAGCTCCTAAGCCGGCTGCCACCGCTAGCAGGGAGTTTCTAGAGGTGGCACCACAGAGAGTAAGTCACTTGGAGAGCAGGTGTTATTTCTAAAACAAAGATTATGGTTTATGGCATTGCAATTACAGACTTCTTTGCAGCACTGTTATTGCTACTGCTGTTGGCTTCTGCATTCAGGCAATGTTTGGGTTTCATTTCAAAGGAGAAATTGATGATGCAGTTATTATCCCTTTGATGAAATCCCACTCTCGTATAAAGGATGCATAAAGTTCTGCTCCCTGAATACGTCTGGCAATCAAACAACGGGAGTAAAGTTGCTTGTGGTTCCTTTTTCTAGTTAGCACTTTGCCTAAAAACTTTCTCTCCACCCTTCCAGCTATCTATGGGGAGCCCAGCCTGATTTCTTTATGTCTCTGGCACTTTGTCAGATTCCCCAGTACCTGAATCCACGTGCCTTCCAATTGGGCTTGGCCTCTGGGGCTCCTATTCTGACACTGCACATGGACTCAGTTTTGGGCATTGCCTTCTACTTTGCTTCTCTTTTCCTCCCTTTCCTGGGTGCTGAGCAAAGAGCAGTTCTCAGGCTTTCCAGATTTGATGAGGTTTTCCTCAGGCCTCAGTGCATTGTTATTTATAGAGGTTTCCAGGAGGAGAGCTCGTAACTGGTGTTCAGCAGAGCAGATGTTCTTTAGAGAGGGCTGTTGTCTGCAGACAGTACCTAAAATATTGGTTACTTTGAGGGAAATCTGAGGGCAGATGTTGCTTTTTTATGGACTCGGCGCTGTCACCTCCACTTTTATCAAAGTAACTCCTTGCCTGCTGGTCAGCTTCCAGTCTGGGAGGGGGAGGAAAATTCAGGCAGAATTCGGTGTTTCCAAAGTGCAGCCATTTGGAGGAAATGGATTAGATTTTTGAGATTTCAGCCCACATCTGAGCAATTTTATCCCACTGGGATTTGGCAGTACACTGCCTGGAGGGAACAGGAGTGAAAAGACAGGATATGTCCTGGCAGTGTTGCTTGCTGAGAGCAGGAAAGAGCATTTATTTGTGCCCTCAATGATTCGCTTGAAAAATCAAGTTACTAAAAGGGGAGCTTAAAGCATGTTGTAAACACTAAGGGAAGGACTTGCCTGGCTGTGCAGGCAGGCAGTGCAGGAGCCTCAACTCCCCACAGCTTCCAGGAGTTTTAGTCTTCTCTTGTTTAACAGAGACCTGAAGGTTTCTCTGGGAAATCACAAGCAGAGCCCGGCTCCTAATGGTCGATGATATCAGAACCACGGTTCCAGTTCAGCGGCACCAAACATTCCACATCTGATAATGGAACTTCCTGGTGCATTCAACCAGAAAAGTAGAAACCAGATTGAAATAAAGATGCTCCTGCCCCTGCCAGGCTCGGGGAGCGGGGTTTTGCTGCGTTCTGCCCTGGGATACCCAGCCTATCTCAAATGCACCTGGACTCTGCTGCTGGTGTTACTTCATCGGAGCGTGTCCGGCCAGAGATTGAATAGCTGGGTACTGGTGAATGCATCATGCTGGCTTCTGACTCCTGGGTTTGACTCTTAAACAGGTCAAAAGGAAAGAAAATGCCTTTTTTGTGTGTGTTTTCTAATCCCAAGGGTGGAGTTTGTCTGCATCATGTAACCAGGCTGATGATTTGACCTCGGTGGATTCAAGTGTGCGAGAGGAAGCCAAGGCTGTCCATGCATGTGAACAGAATCAGGCTCTGGATCCTTCCTCTAGGATTTTATAAGAGCCAGTCAAGCAGTATCTGCCTAAAATAGCTTCATTCCTTATTATTGTTATTATTGTTTTCAGCACAAAACCAGCTTTTTTACTGAGCAGGTTTTATTTTCAGAAGAATGTGGACTGTGCAGAGATTTCTGGTATTTCTATCAAAAGAAAAAAACAATGGAAATAAAGGAGGAGAAGAATACTTGAAAAGAAAATATACCAGCTGGGATTGGTGATTGCTGTGGTTTGGTTGCTTGTCCTCCTCTGCTACACAGCAGCAACAGCCCCAGATTTTGCCAGAGAATTGCAATTTTCCTCTTTTTAGAGCGGATTTGCCAATTCCCCCCATTTGCCAGAGAAAGACACGATGCCGTATTTCCTGCCACTCACTGTGTCATGTGGTGCGGGGTGGTGTTCATCTGGAAACCTCAGGATGCACAGGAACATGGGATGTGAGGATAAACTTAAACTGCAGCTTTGAATGAGCCACCTGCATGATAGAAAAGCATTTTTTGGGGGGGGATTTCTCTGGATACATCCAGCATCTTTCCACTCTCCATAGCCAAAATCTGTTCCTGCTGTGTGTTTTTCAGCAGATCCTTTTGCCTCCCTCTGCTTTCTGTAACCCTCTTGGAAAAGTTCCAGTACCCTGGGTGGGGAGATCTCATGAAGCCTAGGTTGTCTCCAAAAGCCTTGTGATGTCTCCATAGGGTGCAGTCATCCCACACCTTTTTAGGGGGAGGAAAGGGAATTTCTGGACAGAAACCATCTCGTCCTAACTCAAAGAGCTCAGGTGGATGGTGCCCAGAGCTGCCCATTTCTCTGTTGGCTGAGGGAGATGAGTGACCAGCTCAGGATGAAGGAAAGCACAGTGGAGCCTGAGTTCAGGGTTTTTAGACAAAGCTACGAGGTCTGAGGGGTCACTGAGGGCTTTGAATATCTACTTCCAACACCCACGTGTTCATAAGCAAACCCCAGCAGGAGCTGAGAACAAACCAGCCCCACATTTCCCTCCTGATGTCTGAGACCAGGGGGCCTTGAAGGTGTACAAGGCCAAGCTGGACTGGGCTCAGAGCAGCCTGGCCTGGTGGAAGATGCTCTTCCATGGCAGGGAGGTTGGAATTAGAGGTTCTTTAAGGTCCTTTCCAATGCAAACCATTTTAGGGTTCTATGGCCATTTCCACCGACCCACCCGGTGCACAGCTCCACTTCCATTTCTGATGTCTCCAAGCTGAGCTTGTCTCCTGAATTTCAGAACCCCTGAGACCTGCACGGGCTTTGCATGCGAAAACAAAGAAGTTTAACCGCTGGGTGGTGAGACTTTTTTTCTCTGATTGCCTGCAGTCCTTCTGCCAGCCTAAAAGGCTTTATATCCTCCCTGCCCTGCTGACCTGGCCTCAGCACCTTTGCTGCAAAAAGCCTCCCAAATATTGATCAGGAACACGATGAGGACACTTCCCTGCCTGTCCCTTCCTGCACACAACACGTCCACACGCACACATTGACATGCAGGGTTTCCATCCCTGGTCTTAACCCAGGCATTTACAATTCCTCTCGCGCTCCTTGCGCTTTCTTCTTCAAGAAGGCAAATAAAAGTGTGAATAATCAATTTCCTAACTGGAATTAAAAACGGCTCCAGTTAAAATAAGGGAAAGCGTGAACCAGCATGTAAAGTAGGATGGAGGGGTTATCTGAGCCCCGATTAGTATCCTGCTCATGTAGGAGAACAATTAACGTGTGCATGAGAACGATTAAGCAGAAGGTAAATTACACGGAACGCACCCATTCAACAAACGGGAGGGCTCGTGGTCGGGGCTGGTGTGAGAGTTTTTTATGGCCCAGCTGAAACAAGTGCCAGAGAAAAACCACTTCCCACTCTTGCTCAGGCCTGCAGACCAAAACAGGGTGATAAAGATCCGGTCTCATCTCGGGCTTTTATCAGAGGTCGGGCTGCTCTGCTCTGAATAAAGGCAGAATTGGGATGGATTTAAAGAGCTCTTTAAAAAGGGAGATTTTAAGTCCTCGTGCTTGTGGAGCATGATGTCAGTGCTAGGCCAGGAGCTGGGAATGGGGTTTTGTGTGTGACTCACCAGTGAACATTTCCTGGGGCAAATCTTTGCCTTTGATTGTCTCCTGGGTAGAGTGATGAGGATAATGGCTCCTTGTCAGCTTGGGATGCTCTTTGAAATATTCCTGTGAAAAACTACCAGACAAATGTGAGATGTGGGCCTGCCAGCTCGGAAGCTGAGGGATGCAGGAGGCTGGGTGTCCCCAAACCCTGCGCACAGCTCCTCAGGGACGGCAGAAGGGGTCATGGCTGCAAAGTGGCCAATTTAAGGAAGGCTAAGTCCAACCATGAAAGAGAAAATGGCTCAACAGGAGGTGTTCGGTTGCTTCTCCATGTGGAAGATTTCCAAGATCTCTCTAGTGAGGGCAGGTAATGGATTTTGAAGGTGATCTCAAATATAAGAACAACTCTGCTCATTAAAGTCTCCACAGCCACTACAGCAAATCACAGCAGACGCCTTCCAGGAGTTTTGACAACAGACATCAACCATCAACAAGGATAAAATAAGGACAAGTCAAAGGCTAGTATTGATTCCAGGAGCCTTTGAATTAAATCCTCGTTGGCCCACTCAGCATGCGGAGCTCAGACCAGTTTCAGAATGCCTGTTCTTTGTGGCTGTGAGGCTCAGTGATATATATCCATTAAAAAAAAAAAAAAAAAAAGAGGGGGAAAAAAGGGGAAAAAAAATAGATCGTCTCTTGCTGTAATCAATAAACAGAGAGAGGGCAATAGAAACAAAGTGGTAATGGGAGAAGCGTGTGTAGGGGGAGCCACTCTACTGGTATTTGTAACAAAAGAGGGTGATAAATGAAGAATAAAGATGAGATAGTTTTCAGTAAAAAAAAAATATTAAGAAGCAATAAAAAGCAAAAACTTAATTTTTAAGTGGAAAAGTTCTCCTAATGCGGGCTTTGTGTGCAATAAAATGTTATCTCCATGCTGTCAGATAAAGGTAAAAATGTAATTTGGTGCAATTTAAAGAAAAGTCACAATTTTTAAAAGTCTCCCCAGTCTTCTAATTTTTTTTTTTTTTGTTGTTTGCAATTAAAATTTTCCTCATGGGTCTGGAAAACTCTCTCAGCAGTACAGCTCAGATCTGTTAGAATAAGATCCTGAAACGACTGAAATCAGTCAGGCTCATCTTATTATCCCTGCAGAAGAAAGTGCCCAAAGTAACTCAATCCCAGCACTGCAGAGAGGGAGAATTCAGATGCCAAACTCGCAATTTCACAGCCTGGTTGTTTACAACTTTCTCATCATTTATGGCTCATTAGGATGTGATTCAGAGACTGCCTTGTCCAGGTGATGTCCTCATCCGTGGCTTTAACTAGTGTTAAACATCCAGGAGTGGTTCTGGCCTCTGGAAGGGAAATGTGCCCTTTTCTTCTTCCCAGGGATCTGGGTAGCTCCTTTTTCTTTGCTGAATTTGGGGTCTGTGTGCAGCCTCTGCTCATCCTCTCTCCTGGGGGGTTGTTGTATGACTGGTGTCACGTGCAAGGCTTTTATAATAATTTTATAAGGGGTCAAGAGGCAACGAGGAAGGCTGTGGACCATCAAACTCACAGGCCTGACGTAGTGAGCTCTGTAATAAAACTCAGCCGTTTCCCTTTCTGGGAATCCCAGGGGAAGAGGAGGAAGAAATGAAGGGGAAAAAAAAAATATAGAAGAAAAATAGAAACCAGAAAGAGCTCTTTCAAAATTCATGAAAGAGGAAAGTGAGGTTTTGTTGACATTCATGTTTGATGAAGAGCAAGCATGCAGGCAGGAGGAGATCCCCCGTAAGCAAACACTGCTCTAGGCTGCATCCCGCATTCCCTGCTCCAATCAAGTGATCTAATTAGCTCCCGGAGACTTCAAAGTCTGGGGGGCAACAGCAGGGGGATGGAGGGGAGAGCTGCTCCCTGTTCACCAGGTGGGGTGAAATCTTAGATGGCAGGGGAAGAGAATAGTCTTGGGGTGGCACTTTGTGGGTGGGAGAGGAGAGGGGTAATGTGAGGTCTGCACAACCTGAGCACAATCAGAGAGCGGAAAGGAGCTGATTTCATCCCTCACTATTCCCCCACGAAGAATGAAAGGGCAGGAGATGTTAAGTCGAGTCCATTGAATCAGATTAAGGGAGATTAGCTCTTATGCTCTTGCTAGACTGGGAGATCAGTTGACCAGTTTTTACTAATTTTCCCTCTTGGGGTTCAGCGTTATCTGAGATTGATCAAAACCCTTGGAGCATTTTATCTGGAAGGCAACAGCCTCCCGGGCCTCAGATCTGAGCTGTGCAATTCTGAGTCTTGATGAGTTGCATCTTTGCTCAACGCCCCTTCGGTTACAAAGCCTGTGTTCACTTGACACGGCTTGAAAGGTGCTCATTCAAAAAGATTTTCTTCCTTCCAGATGTATTTTGAAGCAACTCTGAATGAGTTGTTTCAGCAGGTTGATGGGGAATGCTGCAGGCTCGGGGTACCCCATTGTGTCTATTCATGTAGGAAATGGAAAAAGGGATTTTAAGGTTGTCTTTGTCTGAAGCCATTATTTTTTAATTTTTTTTTTTTCCTTTTACAATCAGGGGGATAGGAAACAGTTATCTTTAATCATTTTTGCTTAGCTGTTGACAGATGAATGTTCTTCCAGAGCATAACAGAGTGTGAATTTAAAGGCAGTGAGTTTTTCCAGAAGACAGGTCCTCAGGGAGGCAATGTTTCCACTGTTTTAATATAAGTGGATGAGCCCCTGGTTAATGCTTTGGGCTGCAATTTAGGAGTTCAAGGTGCAATTCCCAGCTCTGATGTAAAATATCTGCAGCTTTTGATGAGTCCCCAAAGGTCCCATCTGTTGCTGACCAGGACCATTTACAGAAGCACAACGTGGTGTAAACCACACAGACCAGAGGGTTTCTCCTTTGCAGTAATTAATTGCAGCTCTGCAAGGAGCAGGATGGGATTTCACTCTGAAGACCATTGCTCCCTACCTGTGACATGAGATAGTCCTGCCCTATTTTCACCTTTGTCCACTTGGTATCTTCAGAACACTGAGTTATAAATGGCAGCTGCAGTTTCACACAATCATGGAATATCCTGAGTTGGAAGGAACGCAAAAGGACCATCCAGTCCAGCTCCTGGCCCTCCACAGACACCCCAACAATCCCACCCTGAGAGCATCACTGGGAGCCTTGTCCAAGCACTCCTGGAGCTCTGGCAGCCTCGGGGCTGTGCCGATTCCCTGGGGAGCCTGTTCAGTGCCCCACCACCCTCTGGGGGAAGAACCTTTGCCTGATCTCCACCCTAAACCTCCCTGACACAGCTCCAGCTGTTCCTTTGGCTCCTGTCCCTGGTCACAGAGAGAGATCAGTCTCTGCCCCTCCACTGCCTCTCAGGAGAAACCTGCAGCCCTTGATGAGTCTCCCCTCAGTCTCCTCCGGGCTGAAAGGACCAAGTTGCCTTTTAAAGCTGTGGTTCTGCTTTTGGGAAGTATTTTAGGCTGTTATTTTCTGCACCATCTTGGTTCCTCTTCTTGCAGTTGCATGGAGGGGCAAGCAAGAAAAGGTGATGGATGTGGTGTTTTTCTCCAGGACAGGAGGGAGGCTCAGGAACATCAGCTGGATGGGGGGAGCTTCCAAATTAGCCTGGCTTCTGCAGGAAGCACTGAGGGCAGCACGCCTTGGATTTCCAGTGGAGACCTTCTCTCTCCACAAGCATCTGTATCTTATTGCAAAGTAACACTGGAAGCAGGAAAACAGGACCCTCCAAGTCCTCTGCCACAGACCCTGACATTTAACCCTTCTCTGCCTCATGGAATCACCAAATTGTTGGGGCTGGAAGGGACTGCTGAGGATCATCCAGTCCAACCCTGCTGCTAAAGCAGGATCACCTGGAGCAGATTGCACAGAGTCACATCCGGGCATGTTCTGTTTATCTCCAGACAGGGAGACTCCACAACCTTCCTGGGCATCCTGTTCCAGTGTCCTGAGCTCCCCACCTCCACGTGCAGGATGGTGTCTTGCTGGCTTCATAGAGGAGGTAGAAGTTCCCTCAGGTTCTCAGAAACTTTGTGGTCAGAGAAGATGGGTACTCAGGATTTGTCACCTTTTCTTGCTCGGAAACCAACCAACCTGACCCCAGTTATTGCACTTTAAATATCCCCACCACACAGTCCAGGCTCTGAGAGAGCTCCTTTCCCCCTGTGGCCTGGTCTGAAGGGACCTGTTTTGACCTTGACTGGTCAAAATGAGCAGTGAGTGCAGATCCAGAAAGTCCTGCCAGTTAATCCCGGGCATCTCTGGCTGTGAGATCCTATATTTGGAAGGCTGCAGCCAGGGACAGAAATTGCTAAGTCGATGCTCAGCAGGGCACCACAGATCCATTATGTCTTGTTTAGCTGCCCCCTATGCTCTCCCTTCTGCAGCAACAACCTGGATCTGCCTCCTGGAAATGTGTGGAGGAATAGCACAGGGCAGGAGATGTTGCAAATAAAATCAGAACTTGGCTGGACTAAGCTTTACAACCAGAACAAAGAATTTCCTTCAGTGCTGCATCAGCTCTGGAAATGCCTCTTGGTGAGCTGCTCTTAGGAACATGCAATTTACTGGAATACATCCTTGATAACAAACCAAGAAAACCAAAAACCAAAATGCTCTGATGCTCTCAGGTGGAGCTGTTGCAGAGAACATTTCTCGGTACTGAAATCCATTCAATCTCAGGAATATTTCTTAAAAGATGTGCTGACTGATGCTGTGTGACAGAGGATCACCCTTGGAACTGTAAGTGAAATCCACTTACGGAATCGAATGTGACAACAGAAATGAATTCATCAGGACCAGTGATCCTAATGAACGTGATATCCCTATCCTGATGAAAACATAAAGGAGTTCTGTGGGCAGTAGAGCTGGAGAGGTTCACAGAAACAGAAACCCGTGAAAATAAAAATAATTTTAAAATCCAGCCAAAAGGCAGGAAATCAATCATTTGCAAAAACCTTGAAACTTTTTTTTTTTTTATTTTGAATTTTCATTTCTTTGTTGCTTCCAACAAGGAAAAGTGAGTGTTGATTGTGTTCCCTCTCTTCACAGCTGCATGCATGTCTCTTTGATTTGGGCTGGCTGGATCATTAATTGAATATAGTAAGGTCTTTTCAGATCCTGGAAAAGAGAAAGAAAGGGAAAAAAAGGGAAGAGCTTTTTATTGCTGTTTATATTCCCCATCAGGGTTTGACAATCCAGCCCGTCTGTTCCAGAGGGCTCGGACCACCTGAGTCTAAGTTTAGATCATATCCTGCTACATTAAACTCCACACATAATACGTTGGCCACATGGGAAAATTTAAGGAAAATGAGATTTTATTAAAACCAGGAGACCGCCTGACTGCAGAGGGATATAATAACAGTGTTATGAGGTTCTTATCTCACATGAAAGTTTCACATTTCCCTGGTTTCCTTTCCTTTATGCTACTGCGGCCTCCCCCTCCCCACAATTCCACATGGGTGTCTCATTATTTAATGCAACAGCTCAAAAGGCAATTAATAACCATATCACCCCAAATGTTTGATTGTTTAAAGAAGGTCCCATAGAAGTTTTAAATTAGCGCAATGGCATCAAAGATTCCCATCGGCATCCCAAGGGCTGGTGGGTCGTGCACTCCACCTTCCCAGAGGGAAGCAGATGACATGGGGCAGAGCAAAGTGGGTTTGTCTGTCAGGGAGAATGTTTTGGGTGTTGTGCCCAAATTCCTTCTGCTTTCACATTTTGAAGATGTTGTTCAGTGAGGTTTTCCCAGGTTCTGGAGAATGTTTGGACTTCGTGGTCAGCCAGGCATGTTGTGGTTTGCTCTGAAAGCACCACAGGTCTTTTGCTGAGGGCTGAAGAAATCTCCCTGTGCAGGTTTGCTGGAGCTGAAGGTGACATCCCCTTCCTGGGGATGGAGTTCCACTCTTTGATGGCTCCATGCAGTTCATGTTCACACCTGGTGCCCTGTTCTGCCCTGGCCATGCTGCTTGTGTCCTGGGACATCAAAGGATCTCTGGCAGCCTTGGCTCTCCTCAAAAAGGGGCTCTGGTTGGACTCCAGCAGATTTTCTTTAGCTGAGGATGTGGTGGAGTTATCAGAAAGGGGGACAAATCCAAACTGGCACTGACTGTTGGAAGTTGCAGATAGAAATGAATAAACTCCATAATTCATCTTCCCTGATGAACTTGTGACCTTCCATCGTGAAGCCTGAGGATTCTTCTGGTTGGTTTTTTTTTTCCCCCCTTATTTTTATCTCCTTCACTCAGATAATTGTGCAAATCACCAAAATTCACTAAAAACCGTGCACTTGATCAACCCAGTCTTCGGAGACTCACCTCACCCTTCCCTAGGGAACATCCCTCCAGCACTTCCCACAGGTGCTGTGATCCACACATCACTCTGCCTCGAGTTTGCTGCTTTAATTATCCTCCTGAGATCCATCTGGTGGCTGGGAGCTGTGGGAAGGCTCTCCAGAGGCAGCAACAGGGAAACCTCTGGCATTCCCAGACAGTGTTCCAGATAGGTGAAGTCTGAGGAGGATTTTCTAACACAGCTCTTTATTTCTTCTAGCGAGGAAGGGTTTTTTAGCACTGCTGGATTACATCTGCTCCTTCTCAGGCCATTCCCAGGGCTTTGTCGGGAACAGATAAGATATTAGATTAGGCATTCTGGAGAAATTGTATGAGAACTAAATGCTTTTGATGAGTTTTATATTCAAAGCAATGCATTCAGGGCAGGGAATGAGCGTTGGCTCCACACTTTGCACAGTTATTACTTTTTATCAGTTCGAGTCACTTATCGCTTAAATGATTTCTTTTATCCTTTCTGGGTTACTCCACTCCTGGCACTTTGCATGGCCCGGTGGGATCGTGTCTCAGGGACAAAAATGCAACTGCTATGGCTTCTCCAGTCTCACCTTGGAGTTGGGGAGACTTTTTCTGGGTAGCCCATCTGGGGAGTCCTGGGTTGCTTTCTCTGGGGATTGGCTGTTTACAGAGCAAGCAAGGTATTTAATTATGTTTCTTGCACCCTGGTGGTTTGCTGGGAATTGTAATCAAAGAGGAGGCTTAGTGCAAAGCTTAATACAGCCTGTGCAAGTGATTTTTGCCTGAGGGGATGAGGAGAGTTGAAAGGAGCAGCAGTGGTCAGAAAAACAAACATACAACTCAAACTAATGAGACAATTGCCTCTTCCTGTGCCAGAGCTCCTGTGGAGACCTCACTGTTTCTTTCCGAGGTCCATGAGACCTTCTCAGGGTGTAAGGTCATTTCCTTTTCCTTCCTAATGAACTTCCAGATTGGATAAAGTGGGGAAAATGTATCGCTGTGCTTTTCTGGGGTCTGTGCTATTCTGAGCACATCTCCTGCATCAGCCTCCTGGGCTGTTCTCTCATGGCCCTTCTCTCCCTGGGATGAGCTGGATGAACTCTTGGTGTTAGAGATGGATGCTGTTTTCCTTCTTGCACCCTTCTTCCCTGTGCACCTTGGCTGGGCCTTCCTCCAAATGGGACCACCCGAGGGCAGGTTGGAGGAGATGTCCAGGGATGAGACATCAGACCATTCATGGAAGAAGAGATTCACCTACTCCCTGTGCCTGCTTTGAGTGGGATGAGAAACCAGGGAACCAAATTGCAGCAAAGGTGCTCTTCAAGCAGTGGGAAAATCCCCCGGGGTGGCAGCAGAGTGGAAAAGCTCCCAGAGGGACAGGTGACCTGGCGTGTCCCAGGCAGCGGGAGCTGGGCTGGCTTTGGCCACCAGCACTGGGAGCAGCTGTAGGTGTCAGAGGGCTTTTGGCAAAGCAGGGCTCCCCGATGTGTCTCCTCTTTGTTCCACGTGTTTCGGAGCATGAATATGCAACGACCAAAATGCTAATGGATTCCTCCCACTGGCGGCCCTCCCTCCACACCCACGGCCAAACAATTCCCAGCCCATGTGTGGATGGATCACCCCGAGCCTCTCAGAGGGGAGAATCACTGCCTTGTAATCACTCAGCTTTTAGTCACTCCAGCCCTGCCAGTTCCGACCCCGACAAGCACCCAGGCTCCGCTGACACAGGCTGTGGCAAGCTGTGGGGTTGGTGTGACCCCTGTGGGGCAGGTTTTGGGTGGGGTAATCCACGTGCTGAGGTGAAAACCTGAGGACATCCCATTGCTTTTTACGTGGAACTGATGGTTGCTACTTCAGAACTTGGATCCCGTTAAGAGAAAGTTGTCTGAAGCTTGTGGCTCTTCTGCTGAGTGTTGATGGGTCATGAAGGGCTTGTGTCCCTGCCTAGGTGGCATGAAGGATTGGGAAATGTCTTCTTCACTCTCTGTCCACTCTGTGGGTTACAAATGCAGTGGTCGTTGGTGGAAGAAAAGCATATTTGGGGAAATACAGGCACTTGTTCTGCCCTCATGGTGTTTGACTTTACATCTGTGGGTGTTTTTCCCAAAACAGGAATCCCCAGTTCAGGGAGGCATTAACCCACATTCTCAAGCAGGTACTTGGGTGTGTAAGAAAGTCCTTCCCTTTGGATTGTAGCATTTAATTTGTCATTTGGACAGGAGGTGGACACTGTGAGGGACTATGTATCCCTAAAGCTGGGACTTCTGGTTGGCTGGAAGACACAAGACAGCTACCTCAAAACTTGGGAGGGGAACACCTGGAAAGAAGAGGGAGGAGAAATGGCAGCAGCCATGGGAGGATGGGGTTGGGATGAAGGATAAACCTCATCCTCTTTTGTGTCTCATCAGTGACCCTTGTCCCAAAGGCAGATGAATTGCAATGCTACAGGGAGCAAAGTGAAGGCTTTTGAAAGCAGAAATCTTCCCTATTTTTTTTTTCTTTTAAGATTAGGGCTGAACACTTTAAAAATTCCCACTCTTAACAGTTTGTAATTTGTTTCTAAAGGTTCAATAAAGGCGAAAGGGCTGTCACAGTTCCTAATTTGCAAATATAGATGTGTGTGTGACCCTGGTCTAGTGGGGAGTGTCCCTGGTCATGGCAAGAAGGGTTGGAATTAAACGATCTTTGGGGTTCCTTCCAAGCCAAACTATTCTGTGATTCTATGTGGACAGTGGTGCTGCAACCCTGGAAGTGCCCAAGGCCAAGTTGGACAGGACTTGGAGCAACCTGGGACAGTGGGAATTGTCCCTGCCCAGGGCAGGGGGTGGAACTGGATGAGTTTTAAAGTCCCTCCCAGCTCAAACCATTTGGGGATTTTGTGACTTGTCCAACACATACGGCTGCAGAGCTGGAGATGGAAGTGGACTCATGCTTCCATTTTTCCACACACACCAGGCAGCCTGGGATCCAAGGGTTGTATTTATATATTTATATATTTATGTATTTGTCTCCCATGGGAGCTGCCTGTCTCATGCCAAGGAATGCAGCTCCAGGGCTGCTGAGAGGCAGAGTGTCCCTGTCCCCTCTGAGGCAGATAAAGTTTGCACTGGTGGCCACAACAGCCTGGCTGCGACGGGATGGGGGCAGGGAGGGGAGTCAGCCCAGTAATTCTGTGTTATTGGAAATATTGCTTTTGCAGCCCAGCATTTGGTTTTCATTTGGTGCCTGTGCTCAGCTCATTTCTGCTGGCGCTTCACTTCTGATCCAATTGAGTTATCGATGCAGGCAGGGAGAAGGAGGCAAACAAGATTGGTGTCACATCTTTTTTGTGGCTTTTTTTGTTTCCCTACCTCCCTCCTTCTCGCTTCTTTGCTTTCAGAGATCAAAAGAGGACAAAATAAAACTTTCTATATAATGAAACACAGGCAGAGGGAAAAATGGCAGCGCACAAAATTGTTTTCAGTCTTCCTTTAAGGTTGCTGTTGGTATCTTTGATTTAGGCACCAAGGCTTTAATCAGAGTGTTGGAGACGACACAAAAATTATTCATCTAACCAAGTTCCCCTCTCACACTCTTTCTCTCTGTTTTTCTATCTTTCTTTTTTTATTAATGTGGGTTTAAAAAGATTCTCAAACTACAGTGCTGGCTCAATTTTGCTTTCCCAACTAATAACCCAAAGCAGGATCAGCTATTTTGCAGCTGACAGATCTGTCTCTAAACTAGATTGTCTTTCTTGCTGAGTTCATCCATCATGTATGAAGTAAAAAAAAAAAAATAAAAGAAAGAAAGAAAGAATAAAAAAATATATTTATTTTCCATAGGCTCATCCCTCCCTACAGCAGCTATGACCCCAGCTCATCCATGCTTTGACAATCCCACTCCCAGCCTGGGATAACCAGGACACCACTGCAATAGCACACGTTTTTTTGGCATGGTTTTCACGCTCCCAGGGCAGAGTGGGGGCTCAGTGGGGCAGTCTGTTTGTAGGATATTTTCTAAGGCATCTCCATGGAGCAACCAGTGCTGCCTGTGCCTCTGAGGGAGAACTGGAGCATCCTTGGGCAGTTCTGTTGTCACTCTGTCTGCACCCTCCATGGCACTTGGAGCAGGGCAGGGATCCTTCCCCTGTGCTGGGCACTGCTGAGGCCACACCTCGAGTGCCGTGTCCAGTTCTGGTCCCTCGGTTCAGGAAGGACCTGGAGAGGCTCAGAGATGTCCAGAGGAGGCAGCAGGGCTGGTGAGGGGCTTGGGACACAAACCCTGTGAGGAACAGCTGAGGGAGCTGGGGGTGCTCAGCCTGGAGAGAAGGAGACCCAGAGGTGCCCTTGGCACTCCCTACAGCTCCCTGCAGGGTGCCTGCAGCCAGGGGGGGCTTGGGCTCTTGCTCCAGGCAGCAGCTGACAGAAGGAGAGGACAGGCTCCCAAGCTGTGCCAAAGGCAATTCCGGTCGGATCTCAGGAGGAAGTTTTTCCCAGGAAGAGCGGTGAAGCGCTGGAATGGGCTGCCCGGGGAGGTGGTGGAGTCCCCATCCCTGGATGTGTTCAAAAGAGATTGGATGTGGCACTGGGTGCCAGGGTTTAGTTCAGGTGTTGGGGCAGGGCTTGGACTCGGGGATCTTGGAGGTCTCTTCCAACCTGGTGATCCTGGGATTCTGTGATATTGTGATACTGTGACCTTGTTCTGGAGAGGCCAAAAAATGTTGGTGGTGAGCACTGATGTGCTTAAACTGCACCATGGGGCACGTGCTGGAGATGCACATGGGAACTCAGCTTAATAATCCTTGTCCTGGATATCCTGTGAACTTCCAGCAGACGGTGGTGTAGGGACTTCTCGAGATGAAGGTTATATCCTGAGCAGTGTTTAATAGCCCTTAATGGACTCATCCTCCCTCAATCATCTGAGTTTTAATTTATTTTTTCTTTAATTAATTCATATTTTGTTGGCCTGCCTGACATCCTGCCCAGACCAGTTCTGTAATTTAATTACACACTGGATGAAAAAGTGCTTCCCTTCTTTTGTCTTCAACCTGCTGCCTGCCGCTGCCTTTGCCAGATCCCTTTGCTCCTGTGTGCTGGAAAAGGAAAATATGTTTGCTCTTCCCTGTCTCTGATCTGTGATTTCACAGACACCTCATCACTTCTCTCTTCTCCAGGTTAAAAGCCACTGGTCCAATATCTCCTTTTCTGAAGCTATTTTGTACTTCTGCTTATTTAGTGCCCTTCTTCTGCATAAATATAAAAAGTAAATACGAGGCATAAATATGAAAGCACCTGTTTGTGCCAGACCTTCTGTCATGCTGGGTGTAGCAGATCAATTCTGCACGGTACCAACCTGGAGCGATGTGAGCCGTGTTTGCCCCTCTGAGGGACAGGAGTTATCCGCGGGGATATGAGGAGAAGGAAGGGGAGAAAACTAACAAAGAGGTTTTCGAGGAATCCTATCAAATATCCAGGCAGCAGGGGCTGTGAGAGGGGAGAACATCCTTCCTCGTGGGGTAGGAAGAGTCAGGTCACAGTCTTTAACCCAAAGTTGTCAGATCTTTGTGGTGTTCGCTGAAGTTGGTTTCTCCTTTTCTCTAAAACCTGTTTTTTCCTCGTTTCATTTCTTAGTTAACTCTTTTTTTTCTTCCTGTAATCTCTGCCTCTCACCTTCCAGGACAGCACAAGGGCCAACAATGTTTAGAAGATCAACGAGAAATTCCAGAAGGGAGAGGAAACCCCCAGAATTTGGTGGTAGATGTGCACCGTGAGGGGAAACCAGGACATGGTATCTCTAACTGCAGGCCCCCATAGGGAATATATTTGTTAAACATTATAATTACCCTTCAGTGCTGAACTCCAGAGCAGTTGAATCCACGGTGATGCACATTATCATTTCTGAAATGATGCTTTCATTTAGATAAGGCATGCAATTATACATCTTGATTAGGTCACTGTTCCCAGGAGCTGCAGCTTATTTATGACAAGTTGCCCCCTTTGGTAAATCAAGTGGTGAGGCTGTGAATGGAGACATATCCCCTCCCTCTGCTCCCTTACCCCTTCCTTCTCCTCCACAGACCCTTTTGCTCTTCTTCTTGCCTCAGTGCACACTTTTGTGTGGCAAGTCCAAAAACCCAGAGAGGGAAAAATGCCGTGGACATAGTGGGGACATTGCCACAAGAAGGCAGATCTGGGAGTTCTGCTCATCCCTTGGTTTCTCTGCAGGACCTGCTGGCTTTCCTAGTGGGGGTGTTAAGGCTGGGATTCCCATCCCTGCGTTTTATACCTCTAAAATTGTCATTTCTTTGCACAGCAGTCAGCTCGGTGATCAGTGGCACCTCCTGAGGGTGCCTTGTCTTAAGCTGTGACCTGGGGACGTGGTTTCCAGCCAAGCCCATGAGCTGTGGGTTCTCCAGAGCTCAAATAACTGCACTGGCAACAGGACCCCACAAAGGACTCCCCTTCCCTCCTCACTCCACAGCTGCATTGAACCACTGCTGAAACCCCCACCCCAGGGTCCATAAGACAAGTGGAAGTGAAGTTGCTCCCGTTGCTCAACAGGGTCACGTGGGGAGTGTTGACTGAGGCAAGAAAAGTGGGATGAGAAAGTTCCCAGGGAAGAAAAGTGATGTGGAAAAAACCAAAGAGCAGCAGCAGGAAAATGCTATTCTTGAACTGCTTCTGGAGCAGTTCTAAAGAGCACCTCCCTGCTGGGAATGGGAATGGTGTTTTGCTTCTTGGGGCAGTTCTAGTAAATCCAAGTTTAGGAAGGGAATATTGAGGAGGCACAGCCAGGAGGCAGCCAAGCTGCTCCTAGGGTATCATTCTGTATAATAAGGATCTTATCATAGAATCATTTAGGCTGGGAAAGAACTCTGAGTCCAACCATTCCCCCAGCACTGTCAAACCCACCACAGAACAACATCCCAAGTGACACACCCACATGGCTTTTGAGCACTCCCAGGGATGGGGAGCTGTGGCAATGGCAGCTCTGCAGCTGTGCCAGTGCCTGACCACTCCTCCACTGAAGGAATTTTCCCAATATCCAACCTGAGCCTCCCCTGGCACAGCTTGAGGCTGTTTTCCCTTGTCCTGTCCCTGTCCCTGCCAGCAGAGCCCGACCCCCCCCGGCTGCCCCCTCCTGTCAGGGAGCTGTGCAGAGCCACAAGGTCCCCCCTGAGCCTCCTTTGCTCCAGGCTGAGCCCCTTTCCCAGCTCCCTCAGCCTCTCCTGGGGCTCCAGACCCTTCCCAGCTCTGTTCCCTTCCCTGGGCACCCTCCAGCCCCTCGGTGGCTTTCTTATCATGATGAGCCCAGACCTGCCCCAGGATTTGGGGTGGTCCCCTCAGCAGGATGGTCACTGGGGGATGGTCCCTGCTCTGGTCCTGCTGGCCACTCTATTCCTGCTAAAACCCAGGTGCCATCGGCCTCTGGCCACCTGGGCACACCTGGGGATGTCCACCCACTGCCACCAGCACCCCCAGGGCCTTTTCCATGTTTCCAGCCCCTCTGCCCCCAGCCTGTGGTGCTCCATGGGGTTGCACTGACCAAGGACACAGCACCTGGCCTTGGTGAACCTCATCCAATTGCTCCCAGCCCACGGGTCCAGCCTGTCCAGATCCCTCTGCAGAGCCTTCCCACCCAACTTGGTGTGATCTGCAAACTGACTGAGGGTGCCCTCAGCCTCCTCAGCCAGATAATTGATAGAGACATTAAGGTATTAAAGATAACTGTTAACCCAAATATTTCAATTTTGGTCATTGCCAGGGCCCAAGCAAAGGCAATCCAGAGGGTGTCTGGGTACAGGAATGAGAAGTGGGACAAATTCACCAGGGTCAGTGAACAGCGAGCAGGACCTGAGCAGTCCTCCTGAGAGGCAAGACAGTGCCAAGGATAATCCCACATGGTCAGGGGAGAGAAGGGCTGCTATTGATAGGATTTTAAGCAGCTCTCAGTTGCCTTAACTGTTTCCATCTGCCACCTTCTAAAGCTGCCTTGGGGCCAAAGTGGAAGTTGTGTGAAAGACCCATCCCAGATAACCCGGAGGCTCTTCCCTAACTCTGGCTCCTCTGCATCCTCAGTTCCTAGAAGAATACTGCACATCTTAAGCAGATTAATGTAATCTTGATCTTCCTCTCTTGCAGATCTCTGATCCTTCCTCCCCCTCTGTGCATCCCAGCAGCTCGTAATCACCTTTAGGGGCATCCCTAAGGTGTTTTCACTTGGTGCCCTTGGGCAACCCCACTGTCCCCTCCCAATTTTTAGAAGCAGAAGCAGGGGGAGGAGAGGTGCTGTCAAACGGGACATTGTTTCCTGTCGGCAAATATTTATTTGCAATAATTATCCCTCTTTTTTTTGAGATTAAAAGAGCTATTCACATGTGCAAAGCAAACTGTCTTATCGCTCTTTTTAAATAATATGTTTAGAAAGTTTGACCAAGCATGAAAGTTCATCCTTCAATATTGCTACTTGTAATCCAACAAGAAATATTTACTGTGTTATAATTGGCATCATTAAGCTTAGGTGACGTTATTAATATTACTAATTAAACTGCTATAAACCTAGTTTGCAGTTACATAAACACAGCATCTCCTCAACCGCCTGCCTACATGTTTTGGCATTGGAGGGAGGGGGGGTGGATAAAAGCAAATTCAGATGCAAATGATATGAACACACTTTAATCAGAGGATCAGAGAAATCAGACACAGGGAAAGCTTATTAGGCTCCGTTCTCCAGAGTCAGGGCTGAGATTGTCTCCCCGTGGAGACTCCCAGGAGCTTTGGCTGGTCTGACTCTAAATGCCCCAAGCAATGGGACTTCTCCTGTGTCCCAGGAGGGAGCTGCCTGCAGACTGACAGAAATGGGACTCGATATTCAGCCTCTGTTTTCTTGCTGAGGCAGAATTCAGCTGCAAAACAGAGAAAAATCCATTCCGGAGTCTTGAGGGAGATCTTGAGATCAGATCCAAGGGCAGAGGGGAAGAGGAAGGTGTGGGTGAGGCATCTCTAAAGCTGTCTGTCAATGCAGCAGGGCTGAAAAATCATCTCCCTCCTCTTGGTTTGGGTTTCTGGCAGTGCTGGGCCAGTCCTGGCACCGCTGGCAAAAACTGGGCATAGGCAGCAGTAGAGCACCCAAAAGTTCAAATGTTTGACCCATTTTCTCTACAGCTGGGAAATCCATCTTCTGTCTAGAATTTCCCTGACTTTGGCTATGTCAGGAATATCATGAGGACAGCATTTTCCCTGATCTGGTGGTATTTGGGTCCCATCTGGAGCCAGAAAGTGCAGAATCGTGTGGAGCATTAAAAACAGGAATGCCCCGAGGAGGCAGCTCCTGCTGGCTTTGAGTTCCTGCTCTCTCCTCCTATTCAATCACCTGTTTCTCACTGGATCAGAAGGGTGTGGGAGCATCTAGGGCAGAGACCAGAGCCAGAGCAGCCCTTTCAGGATGGTGTTTTTCCAGAGGAGGCATATCTGAGCAAATTTATTGCAGAAACCACTTTAAAGCATTGCAGGTCCATTCCTTGGCCTGCCTGTGGCTCACCTGCAGAGTTCCACAGATCACCAAAAACTCCTAAACCTCCCAAATGAACTTTTCTCAATCCCAAGTGAGGGGAAAAGATATCTACAACCTCTGAGAAATCAATCCCCAAAGCAAGGGCACGTTTTCCATGATGTCTGCACTACAAACATTGCTCTGTTGTTTGCACGTGAGGGAAATGAATAGTGGAGGTTGCTCAGAGAGACTTTTAGGTCTCAAGTTCACAGCTGTAACTCTAAACCAGCAAATCCTCTTTATTCCTGATATTCAGTCGCAGGTTGGGGTTCCCAGCTTTGTTTTTCCTTCCTCTGGCTCCCCTGGGCACTGCAGGGTGAAGTTACCTGGGCTTTTCTAATGGACACAGTCAAAGTCAAGCAAAAAGATTGAGATTTCAGCGTACTCAAAGGGTTTTGGCCACTTCCAGCTACACTTTTGTAGCTTTTACTGACCACTGAGTCATCCCTGAATGGCAGGTAGGTCCCACACACTTCAGACTGGGCCTGGTGAGTGTCAGGGAGCCAGGAGAGCACGGATAAAACCATGTCCATTCAGACCATTGGGAAGGGATGTGACAGCAAAAAGTTTGTGGCTGTTGGGAGCCACAGAGCATTTCTGGGCTGTGTTGCCACCCTGGATCCGTGAGCCCCACTTGGGCTGTCTGAGCTCCCTAGGTACATCTTGAAGCAATCCCCAGGCTGTTAGAAAAGGAATAAGGTTTGTTTCATCAGACAAAAACCGTAATCTTCTTGGGCAGCTCAGTGTTTGTGCTAATGGGCTGCAGCTGCAGAGCTGTGACATGTCAGATCTCACCACACACACACCCCCCACACATGGACAAATGCACCCACATCTGGAATGTGATAGAACTAAATTTCTCCTAAAATCCACTTTATGAAAATGTTCATCCCCACCTGGGAGCATCCTTTGAAATTTCTTTGAAGAGGAGCACCAAACCCATTCCTTTTCTTAATATTCCACTGGTGATGAACATGTGTGTCTAGTGACTGTGGGATGGTTTGGAAGGGTAGTTTTGGTAGCATCCTTCAAAATTTAAGAGGCTGTGGGTTGGGAGAGGAAAGACTCTAAAGATTATCTAGAAACTCTGTGGCCTTGGAAGAGTGGATCTTGAAGTGTCCTGTCAGGAAACCCTTAAGTTTGGCTGAACCTGGACTTAAACTGCTTTGCTCTTGCAGGGTTTACTTTATGAGACCCCCATCCCTGACACAGCCAGATGTGGAGGGGTTGGTATTGTAAAAATTGGGTTGTTTTTGTTTAAAAAGATTGTCACAAGATGTCACCAGGGTGTGGATCAGCTCCTAACATCCAGTACCGATGTACAAAGTAATATTTTCATGCTGGAAGGTTCCCCTGTGTCTCTGAGGCTTCAGAAGGGCTCAGATGCCTTTTGGTAGAGCCATTTTGGCCCATTTAGGTGCCAAAAAAGGGACCTCTCTCAAGGTGCAGGCTGAATGATCACTCAGCCTCCGCCCCTGTTAAAGCCCAGGTACCCCACTGAGTATTTGAGTTTTATTTTCTCTTTCCCGAGTTTCCATGTTTCTCTCCATATTCCACATGGGGTGGGTGACTCAGGGGCAGACAGAAAATAAAACATTACTAATTCCTGCAACAACTTCTTCAGTGGAGAGCAGCCCGGGGACCGCTGCGCGCAAAACCCGCCGCGTTTCACGTGCCAGGAGTGTCAGACCTGTCTGCGCTCGTCTCGGGGCTGGTCTCAGGTTTTTTTTTTTGGGAGAAGGAGGGAAGTGTCACAGAGAGCCCCTGACCTGTGAGCTCCTGAGATCCTCCCGTGTCTAATCAGGGGCCACATGAAACAAGGCAGGTCACGGTGGTGACTCCTGACTCACACTCGCAGCACGGGGGGACCAGCGGGGTTATGTTTTCATTACTGCCCGTGCCTCTGATGCTCTCAGCTCTTTGGAGGTTAAGTCAAGGCCTTGGCTTTGAGATTTTTTTGTTATGATAACCTTTCACAGGCAAATACTTCATGCTGAAGTCTGGCAGGCAGGCTGTGGCCAAAGAAATGCCATTTCTGCCCGAGCTGCCGGAGAAGCAGAGCGCTGGCCGGGGCAGCTGGGCTTTGGCTAACAAACGGTGGTGAGTGCTGTGTTTTGGCAGCCAGCTTGCTTATCAAGTTGATAGAGGAGCCCATAAGCAATTGCATCTGGATTTCAGTGGGTTACCCAGCCTGCTCGGCTGCTTGGGATCCACGCCAGGAGAAAGTAGAGGAGTTGTGAGAAGAATACCCAATTTCCCTCTGCGAGGACTGATTTTAGTTTAATGCAGCCTCCTCGCCCTTAAATCCAATTAAAGGCCTATATTATGTCAGTGGAAATTTATGCCAATCCTAATATAGTCTAATAAGCCTTAAAATAGCACTTTGCTAGTGAAAAGTCCTGTGGTTTAATTTGATTCTGAGCCTAATAACAAGCTTAATATGAGGGAATTGGCCCCTTTTTCTTTTCTAACGGGGCTCCACATGCCTGCTCCCTTTTTAGGAATGAAAAGGTTCTCTCCAAAGCGGGGACAGGAGACAGCCCACCTCAGCAGGTTGCCTCTCTTCCACTTGCTTCATTTCTTGGCTGTGGGAAGTCTCTCTAAAGACATCCCAGGTTGGGCTGTGTAACAAAAAGCAGCAGATATCAGCCTGCAAAGGCTCTGGCTTCACTTTCAGGTTTTCTGTGCCTTGCTTTTTTTAGGCCCTGTGGTCAAAATCATTACTTTGACCGTCACTCAGTCCCAGCTCAGGATCTGACCTTCAGAACAAGGTTTTTGCAGGTGCCTTCCACTGACAGCTTCAGAGACACAGCCCTTCCTATCTATCCACACCCCTAAAACTTTCCCTGGCCCCATCCTTTTCCGGGTTTCCTTTGCTAAACCTCCCTGTGCCCTCCCTCTATCCCAACATTGCAACATCCACTAGCAGCCCATGGTGCCTTCTTCCCTTGCTTGCTTGGGAGATGTTCATTCTTTTCCATAAATTTAGGATATTTCAGAAAACTTCTCTCTGATGGCCTCATTATCATCCCACAAATTGTTCTCTGGGATAAACTACATAAATCCCTGATTCCTTTAGGCTTGTTAGGCCACAGTCTCCAGCATTAACACTTCATAGAATCACAGAAACACAGAATATCTCAAGTTGGAAAGGACCAAAAAGATCAAGTCCAGCTCCCTCCTCCTCACAGGCCTACCTGAAACCAAACCATCTGTCCTAGAGCATTGTCCAGGTGCTCCTTGAAATCTGACAGGCTTGGTGAGACTTCCTTTCCCTGAAGGGTGTTATCAGCAGATAAAGACTGCAGTGTTTAGGCAGTGGTCAGCCTTGGGGGTGCTTTGAAGAGGCTTGTTTGGGTGGGAATCTGATCTTTCCAAGGTGCTGATTAGAATCAGAGAATCACGGGATGGGTTGGGTTGGAAGGGACCTTAAAGCCCATCCAGTGCCACCCCATGCCATGGGCAGGGACACCTCCCACTGTCCCTGGTTGCTCCAAGCCCCATCCAGCCTGGCCTTGGACACTTCCAGGGATCCAGGGGCAGTCACAGCGGCTCTGGGCACCCTGTGCCAGGGCCTCCCCACCATCCCAGCAGAGAATTTTTTGGTTCTATTTAATCTATAAATGCTTGGAGCTGCTTCTGGCTGCTGAACTCTTTGCTCAGCCCATCTGCTCTGAGGTAACATCTGATTTGGAGGGGGGCTGTCAGCTCCAGCCTCACACCCTGCTCCCCTGCCCTGGCTGTCCTGGGCTGCTGCTCAGCTTTCCTGCACACAGTTACCCAGCTGCTGCTCTGCAGTGCACAGATGACTGAATTTCGGGGGTGGGCGGGGTGATTTTGATATAGCACTTACTAAAACGCGTGGAGATAAAAGCCTCGGCAGAAACATAAAAGGCCCTTTGTACTCGCGAGTTGTTCCTGTTATTTTTCGATTAAGAACAATAGTAAACAGAGGCCCTCGAAGCTGCCTTCGGGAAAAAAAAATAAAGGGGGGAAAAAAAGAATGATTTGATCTTAAAATAAGAGAGAACACTTATTTTGGAGCACCTAATAGATGTAGGTGCCTAAGCCCCTTTGAGTCACACAGTCTGACACCCCAGCTGGCACAGCTCGGCTCTCCTGCCTGAACCAAAGGCCATAAACCCTCCCCATCGGGTCCAATTCATCTCTGGGTGACTCTCTTGGCATCAGACAGATTTATGCTGGTAGGAAATTTGGCCCAGAGCCCTGATGAGCAGCGCCATGGCTCGGCAGTCCCAGGTGGCAGTTTTGTGTCTCCAGGACCTCTTATTCCTCCGCTCCTTTGTACGGGAGGCGACTCCACGCTGCCACTTCTTTATCCCTGTCCCTGCCCAGCCCAGCCCTGTCCCCCATCTACCTAGGGGCAGGCTGGTGGGTTAAGGGGGCTTTGTTAATGCCCTAATCCTCACGTGTCCTCAGCCTCACAAAGCTGCCTCTCCGCGGCCCCGGCCGCGCTCGCGGATCCGTAATGTCCCGTGTCCAATCGATTGCCGCGCTCGCTCCGGTTGCCGGCTCGCGGCAGCTTCTCCAGCGAGGGCCAGATTGCTCTGGCAAGCTCATCCATCCTTCAGGGATGGGGGCAGAAGGTGGAGAGGTGGAGGAGGGGGGGGATGGATGCCTGGGATTGGGTATTTGGGATTGAGGGGGGAGGGAGAGCTGGGAGGCAGCGAGGAAAGGAAAGGTTGGAGTAGGGCAGGAGCTGGTGATGGGCACTGAGTTGTCGTCTTCTTCGTCCCAAAGATGATGATGACCCCAAGGCAGATCTCATGGAGCACGTGGTGTTTAATTGCACCGCTTCTCATGGCCATGGAATGCTCAGCTGACCCTTTCCTTCTCATCCATATCCCTGAATTGACCCCCCAAACTCTTGTGCATCCAGTGGCCAAGGACACAGAAAAATGAAGTTAATTTGCCAAGGTTTGTACTTCCCGTCTCTGCCCCTAAGTCTGCAGTTTCAATTCCTTGCCTAATCCTTCCTGTAGCTCAGGACAGGCAAGTTTCCAAAATTTTTGGGCCTAAAAATGTCTTTATATGCGAGATGGAGCAGTGGAAGTTCTCTGATCCAAGGGACTGGGTCTGCATTAGGAAGTGTCATATTTATTTCTAATCCTAGAAGCATTTAAATGCTAGATATAAAAATGTGATTTTTTTTTTTATGCATAGTGAAGCTGTTCAGTATTCTATTCAAGGTTTTTATGGCTCCTTCTCTGCTCTCCACATTTAAGCCCAGGGTGACTCAGTCATCCAGTTTCATAGAGGACAAGAATCCCAGTCCCAGTAAATTGCTTTACAAACTTCTTGAAAGGTTACTAAAGTTTCTTAAACGGCTCTGGCTTACTGAGGCAAGATAAAGGTATAGGAGAAGCAAGGGGGAAATGGATTTATTTCCAAAGGCCGTGCACTGGGAGCCTCACATGTCAGGAAATTGCGTTCCCATCCTCGTTTTTAAAGCCTTGTGCAGCACCACACTCGTGTTGGTGTGTCCTGTGCACCTTTTCTGCACTGCTCTGTCCAGGGATGGGCTTTGGGGTGCTGTGCCTTGGGATGTGCCTTTTCCCAGATTTGGGAAATTTCCATTCCACTTTACCTCGGCTTTCCCCAGCCCTGATGCTGGGCATTTCTTCTATCCCTTATTTATCCCTCCTGTCCCTTCTGTCTTCTATCCTCTCTTCCCCCAAGGCTTGTGAATGCAGCCCAGCAGCAAAGACTGACCTGCCTGTGGCTCCAAGAGAGCTGGAGAGGGACTTTGGACAAGGCTCTGGAGAGTCAGGACAAGAGGGAATAGCTTCAGACTGACAGAGGGCAGGGCTAGATTGGATGTCAGGAGACAATATCCTGGTTGATAGGAAGGAAGATGTTCAAAGCTGTGGTTGCCTCCATAAACCTTTCATGGAATGATAAAGCAGCCCTGAGAGGCAGTGGCCATCTGGGACCATCTGCTGTGCACCCCCTCAGGTTCTGAAATCATGAGTCAGGCATCAAGAACCATCAGATTTTAAAAATTACTATAAATTTGAACTTTTTTGATTGTCTTATACGTTCTCTGTGTTTGTGCTGATTTCCAGCCTCCTTTCTTTATCTTGGTTTCTCCTGAAACCCTCAAGGCAGCAATTTTTGTTGGGTGCTGTACATAAAATGGGGGGCTGATTCAAGCTGGCCCTCCTCAGTTTGAAGTAGGTGAGGTGATATTTTCAGGCCTCGCCCACCCAAGAACTCAGGATTTCCTTTTACCCAGAGAAGCCAACACTGGGATTCCAAATGAATCACTGGAATCCAGAAGCTGGAGAATCCAGAAGCTCGGAAATATTTGATCAGGTTGGATGGGGCTCTGAGCAACCTATTCTAATTGAAGACATCCCTGCTGATTGCAGGGGGGTTGGACAAGATGACCTTTAAATGTCCCTTCCAACCCAAACGGTTCAACGATTCCACAAATTCCGCATAAACTCCGAGCTGCTGTGAAAACCTCCCTGGAATCAGAAGGACCAGACGGGGAATAGTTCACACCAGACAGTGCCTTGGACAAAGCCAAACTCGCTGGAAGGCTCCAGGTCAATCCTTGTTCCGTGGTGGTTTAGTTGCCATAGAGACAACCAGGTCTCCCTTCATCCCCCAGCACTGTTGCTATTCACCGGCGACCCCACCGGATTAAAGTTGGAGTGTTTTGGATCATTCTCTTTATTTTATCAGTGCTGTAGCACACTGCCTAATCCTAGATGTACCTCTCAGGAAGGGGAAAAAAAATAAAAAGAAAGAGACAAAAAAAAGCCAACCTCCTTCCCCACCATTTGTTGTAGAGGCCAATTATCTGAAAGGGTGACAAGTAGAAAAATGAATTAACCAGAGCTTTGTAATGTCAGCGTTATTTATCGCGTCTAACTTTGCCCAGCTCAGCTGTGGATCAGCAGAGAAGTGCTTTTATTCTTCCCCCCTCTCTTTGATGCTGTTTATCCCTCTCCTCCCTTCCCTGGCTTTCTGTAGGTCCTTTGCTTTGCCACACCGCCATTACGGAATCTTTTCCTCCTGCTCCAAACCAGGTGGGTTTCCCAGATGAGATGAGGGGCTGGGGAAGAGATGCCCTGCAGGAGGTGAAGGAGGGGGTCTCCCAGCTCTCATCTTCCCCATCCTTTCCCTCTGCCCCTGTGATAATCAAACCACTCCATTGGGTTTGTTTCCTTTGATCTCTAACTCACACAAAAAGTAGGTGCTGAGACTGGAACTGGCCTCTTTCACCTTTTCTTTCCCCCCCTCTGCCTTTTCCCGTGCATATTTTGCTGAGTTTACGCCCTCTCCCACCTGCTGCAGTAAAGACTTTCAAAAGGAAAAAAAAAAAAA
>VXAC01008682.1:198840-281894 GCA_013399225.1 Rhipidura dahli
AAAAAAGAAATGGCACTTGCTGGCAGGAGGCAGGAAAACAAGGGACGTTCAACCGGGATCCAGCCTGAAAGCAATGCCCTGGCAAGAAGCCCACAAACACTTCAGATGTGAAGCACCAAGTCACAGAGCAAAAAGGCAAAAAATGCATCCTTGTAAAGCCATGGTGAGGCTGCACCTGCTCAGAAGGGCTGTAGCCAGTACACTGTGACACTTCAAAGCTGCCAGGGAATGAGATACTGGAATAAGATACCCCTGGCAGGGTGTAAAAGTAGCCAAATCTTGCACTGAGGCAGCCGGAGTGCTGCTTGACGTAGGGAGCAAGCCTGGAGGATAATATGTGTGTATCCAAATG
Organism: Rhipidura dahli; assembly: GCA_013399225.1. Taxonomy (NCBI): domain Eukaryota; kingdom Metazoa; phylum Chordata; class Aves; order Passeriformes; family Rhipiduridae; genus Rhipidura; species Rhipidura dahli. The sequence continues at coordinate 199,193 of VXAC01008682.1, forward strand.
ACAGATGATGGGGAAAGAAATAAATTATCCTGCAGTGTGTCTGTCCCTGTATGAGTGTTGCTGGCTTCCCTGCATGGATTTCGAGACCATCTTCACTGTGAATTTCTCCTTCCAACACCCACAGCCTGCAGATCCTACAAATGCATTAATAAATCAGTCAGGAATCAATCAGGTTATTGGCTCCAGAGGTGATAGCTGGGTTTGCTGGTTCAGCTGGGCTGGTTTTCTCTGTTTAAAATCCAGTTGTTTCCTCTCTGAAGGTATCTTGGTGGGGTAGGCTAGCCCTGATCCAACAGCACATCAGGAATTCTCCTGGAGGAGTGGGCAGCTGCACCAGTGTGGCATGCAGATTATCAGCTGGCAGTAAATCTGCTTCGAGCTCTTTTGTTGTGCCAAGCAATTGCTGAATAACTTCTCTGAATTACTTCCAGTCGATATCTCTTATATGAAAAGCTCACAGAAAGCTTATTATGTTCAAAATTCGGCAGATAGGGATTCTCACAGGCTAAACATCCATTAGCAGCTGGATAAAGGCAACTCTCAGGATCACATTTCTATAGGGACAGCTTCTCACAGACCTGCAGGTGAAGTTGGCTTTGTGTGAAGCATCTCAGATGCATTCTCATACAAGTGAAAACAAATTCTTAATAAAATCTGGTGGTTGATGCCAGGTGTGAGATGGGCAGGACTGCAGGCAAAGCCAGAACACGTTGTTCAATAATCCTGAAGACAAATGGAAAATTCAGTTGTTTGTAGGTGATTTTTAGCACCACACTTCAAGGGTTAATTTTGGAGAAGTCAGATCTTTGAATGATGATAGGAACCTCTCTGTTCTTGCTGCCTGGACATGATCTCAGTGCACTCCTTGCCACGAGGCTGCTGAGTGGACGTTTTGGTGGATTTTTTTGTTTTAAATGTGAGGTTACTGTTAACACGCTGGGTAAAATGTCATGGCAGGATTTTCTAATCCTGCACAGGGCTGACACTTCTCTAATCAGAGATCCTGGGATACTGGGGAAGCAGCAGAAATGACCTGTCCCAAAACAACCCCTTCCAAAGCAGCTGCCCACAGTCAGATTGTCACTTTAGAAGGAACAAGAGGCTGTACAGCTGGATCCCATGAAGGTGAAATTATTCCCTCTTTGTCCTGCTGCTAGAAATGTCTTAAAAATAACCAGTTAAGTCAATGCACCACTTACTCTGTGGTTACAACCTCCAGAAGGTAATTCAGATCTCAATTGCCCTGGGAAGGGATCTGTCTTTTTCCTGTTGACTGGATGGGAAGCCTGAGATGACAATTCCCAGCTCAACACTGTGGCTAGCTAAAGCTCAGTGAGGTAAAAACCAGTCACAACTCTGGTTTTGACTTCATTTTTCTATGCTAGGATCATTTCTTGTGAAGGGGGTTGTCAGATCTCAGGAAAAAAAAATAAAAGGGAAGTGTTGGAAAGTGTAGAAAAGTAAAAATTAGTAATTTATACACCTTTCAGGGCCTCCAGCTTGAACCAACTTCTGTTTGAAACTAAAATTATCTCTGTTAGACTTGATATTGACTATGATGGATTCAAAGCAGAGCACCAAAATCTCCAGTCCTTCAGTTCTGAGGAGCTTTCAGTGATGAACCTGACTATTTGTTTGGCCACTGCAGAGATGATGTCCTGCATGAAAATCCACCACCCAAACTGCTGCCAAATCTGTGATTTGAACTTCTCAGAGTTAGTCCCTACCATTTTCTTCTGAGAAGACAACCCTTGGGATAACTTCAGGCTAGGGCACAGCTGAAGAGACCCTGAGCTCAGCTCAGTTGGTTGGAGCATGATGCCAATAATGCCGAGATTGAAGGTTTAGTCCCAATATGAGCTATTGGTTTAAGAGCTGGACTCGATGATCCTTGTGGGTCCCTTCCAGCTCAGAATATTCTGTGATTCTGTGTGATGGTTGTGGTGAAAAGTTGAATTTGGCTACAGTGAAGAGGGACATCTCCTCTATGTGGTCTGGTGGCTTGAATACTCAGAGGGTCTGTGCCCTGGGAGGTCCACCCAGGCTGGGTGACCAATTGCTTTGACCTGTTCCAGCCAGATGAAGGTTCCACCTTTTCCATCTTTTGCAGACACCTCTGGTCTCACCCTCTTCATGCTCCAGGCCACCTGGACATCTGCCTGCCACAAACTGGAAGCTACAGAGTGGTGCTGGTTTCATTTTCATCCTGTGGCTGTTGATGCCACTGCGAGCCCAAAGCAGGGACAGTGGTGGCAGCAGGGACTGGGAGGGGTCTGCTGTGATATCCTAAATCACTCTGAGTGTGTTTATACGCCTGTGTGTTCATTCATCTGGGACAACAATCTGAGCTGAACCCTCATTAACCCCTGAGCAGTGACCATGGGTGACACCTGGGAAGGATGTCCCTGCACCACTGCTGGCTGTAACCTCTCGTGTCACCGCTTTGGCTGCGTTGCCACAGAGATGGCAGGGAAAGCAATGAGCAGCGATTCAGGCCAGTAATATTTGGTACCATCCAGGCTCTTTGCCAGCAGGGATTTACCCAGGGCTGATCTTCCCTCTGCATCCAGCGGCTCGAGTGATTCAGCCGGTGAAGCGTCCCAAATCCCAGCATCACCTGATGGATTTTATCCATCTCTCTTCCTATCTCTTCCCAGTCTCCTGTCCTTTCATCCTCCTCGGTGCTGGCAGAGTGGGACTGCAGGCTGCCATGTGAGCAGCAATCTCATGTCCAGGGGAATTAAAGGGATCTCAGAATACGGGATGCTCCCTGGCACTCCTGGCCTCGACTCCCCACTGCTCGGAGCCGGACGGTGCCGTACCTCGCAGGCAGAGGATCAGAAGACATCGTGTCCCTTGTCAGCGAGCTGTCACCAGGGTCCTGGCTGCAGCTGGGCATATGGGCAGGATGGGATTTATTCACTCATTGCCGAGGGTTCATTAGTGCCAGCCCCCATTCAGATGGAAGTTTGCAGGATCCCAGGGGAAGCCAGTCCAGCTCAGCAGCTGACACGATGCCCTGGGCAGGAGGTGGATGGCAGCATCCCTGAGTGCACATCACACGTGGCAGAGGAGGAGAGCAGAGGGATGAAGGAGCTGGAAGCATCCGTGGCAGGAGGGCTGGGAAAGGACATTGCTCCAGTTTCCACAGCAGATGTGCCAGTGAGAGCTGGACCTGATAAATGCCTGCATTTATCACTGTCAGGGTGATCTGTGGGCCTCCCAGGCTCTTCTGAGAGCAAGAGGTTGCCCCATCTCCTCTTTCCAGTTGCCACCACCTCTGGAGAGCTGGGCTGCCCAAGCCCTTAGGGAGAGCACCCTCCAGTGCTTGTGAAATCCCCACTTCCATCAGCTGCATTCCTCTGATATCCCTAAAAATGCCCTCTCTCAAGCCTTGCAGGGTTGCATCACCAGACTGGAGATGGACCAAGCACTTGGGACCTGCTCTAGTTCAGGAGAAATGGATCTCACATCCATTATTCAGATCTCCCCATGCCTGGGCATGGAGAAGTGTGCTTAACACATTTTGCTTGCTTGGTTCATGTTGAAATACACCTGTTCTTCCTGACATTTCTATCTCCACAATTCCCTGGCAGGATGTTGCAGACAGCTGGGGGTTGGTCTTTTTTCCCAGGTAACAAGTGATAGGACAGGAGGAAATGGCTTCGTTGAGCCAGGTGAGGTTTAGATTGGCTTTTAGGAAAAAATTCTTCATGGAAAAGATTGTCAAACATTGGGACAGCCTGCCCAGGGAAGTGGTGGAATCACTGCCCCTGGAAATGTCCCAAAACCACGTAGATGTGGTGCTTTGGGACACATCTCAGTGCTGAAGATGGAAGTGTCAGATTGATGGCTGAACTCAGTGATGAACTCAATGAACTTTTCCAGCTTTAATGTTTCCTTGATTCTATTCTTTGATGGTGGCTCTGTGGTTGTATCAGGCTTGGTTTGAAGCTGTGGCTTTGTTTGCACATTTACTTTTGCCGTGTTCACCGCTCATTTAGGCACCCTGGGAGCGTCTGTGAGAATTTCAGAGGCTGAATAAACTTTCAGTTGCTGTTTGTTGTGTCTCACCCCAGAATGAGCAGCATTTCTTCAGTGGATTAAGTGATTTTCTGTACTTTCTAATTGATAGCAATCTTGAGATTCTCAGATGTGTGCTGGGTTCTCCCCTCACTCATCCCTGCTGTAAACTGGGCATGAACTTGGTGCCCAAGAGGAGCTGTCCTTGTATTGTCTGAACGTTCTACATGGGCAGGTGCTGACAGGACAAGGGCTGAGTGTTTAAAACTAAGAGAGGAGAGATTTAGATTGGATATTAGTTAGAAATTCTTGATGTGAGGTCCTGGCACAGGTTGCCCAGAGGAGCTGTGGCTGTCCCTGGATCCCTGGAAGTGTCCAAGGCCAGGTTGGATAGGGCTTGGAACAACCTGGGACAGTGGGAGGTGTCCCTGCCCATGGCATGGGGTGGCACTGGATGGGCTTTAAGATCCCTTCCAGTCCAAACTATTCTCTGATTTTAAGAACTTTCCCATCCACCTGTCTCTCTCTGGTGCTCTGAGAGGAGGAAACCACTCTGATGATGCTGTTTAAAATCACAACGTGCCCACCTGAAGCATAAACCTGGCAAACTGGTGCATACTGGTTGATTCTGAGCATTGTGTGTATGTGCTGGCTGTAAATCCCCTGGAGGAACTTGGCATGGAAGTTCCTTTAACAAAATAATCAGTGCTATATTAAGTTCTCTGTGGAAACAGGTGCACAAGTTTTGGCTTCCTTGAAATAAACCCAGAGGCAGCAGTTTTGGGTGTGCTCTGTATCAGGGCAGCAAAGTGCAGGGGAAATGTGAGTCCAGAGCCTCGAGGAGTTAAATGAACACTTTGGAGCTTAAGAACCTCCCGATGCTTCATGGGAAAATGGGAAAATATTCTATTTAGAGACTGTACTGCTCACACATCAGATGTTTTCTCCAGTTCTCTCTCTCTCTCTGTGTAATCTTTTTTTTTTTTTCTTTTTTAAATTATCATCGGGGGCAATTTGCATGAGAGGGATCTTTGTCTGTGAAGTGCCCATCTGCTGTGCAGCCCCACCTCCCCCCTGACGACACAGCCATCTGCTTTTGACATCACAGCCACGCGGGGCTGCGCCCAGGGAGCCCCTGGCACTTGGTTAACACCTCTCCTCGATGTCACCCTGCTCTCTGGAAGGATTCCCAGGTGCTTTCCCTGGCTTTGACACCCCAGACAGGGATGAGCTGGCTCAGGGTGGTCTGGGCTGGTGAGTGGGAGGTGCAGACGACCAGAGCCACGGGCAGTTTTGAGCAGGGACTGTGATTTTTGATTTGCCTTTGTGTCACACGTCATGTGAAGGAGAAGTCCCCTTGTCTCTGCCTCCTGGGAATTGAATAATAATAATTATGAGGATGATGATCACTCTTATGAAGCAGTGTTTGATTAGCTTCACTTGCATCTGCTTGAGACACTTCTAATTACACAGCAGTGTCCTGGTGTCATTCATTCTCCAAACTAAAACTGATTTACCCTTCAGAGCTCGTCCCACCTCAGTCAGTGATGCTCAAAACCAGACACAGAAGGCAGGACATCCACTGCAGACCTCACTCTTTGATTTACCTGCTCAGGGCTTAGATACTACATGGATAAACACAACATATCTGGAAAAAAAAGTGTATCCAACAGCCCAGATGGTCATGGCTTGGTGAAAACAGTGGCACCTTCCAAAATGCCAGCACTCGTCTGGCTGTGAATTAACCACTCCATTCACCACAGTGTCCTGCTGCGTGCAGGAATTTGCTGTGGTGAATTAAGAGAGTTGCCTTCAGGTTAAAGCCCTGCTGCATCTGGATTTCTGGGCATATATATTCATTTTCCTACCTAAACTCCTTGTCCAGGTGGTGTTTGAGGTCTGTGGTTTTCATGTGTGGTTTCTTCTTGTTCTTTGTTTTGTTTTTTTTTTTCCCCTTCCATGTAAATTTGCTGTGGGTTTCTCTCCTTTGGGAAGGAGCAGAACCACTGCAAAGCCTCTCTGGTCTGGCTGCCATCCACACAGAAACCCTGGGCACCTCCCAGGCACGTGGAGGGATCAGCTGGAAATCCAACACGTCCGGGAAGAGCTGTGCAGAGCAGGCTGGGAGCAGGCTGGGAGATCCCACATCATTTCATGGAGCGTGGAAGTGCTGCTGCAAGCTCTTTTCCCTGGTTATTTTAATCACCCAAAAGTGCAGGGTGATGCTGACTGAAAACTTGTATCAATTTCTTCCTTTTCTTTTTTTTTTTTTTTTTTAATGAAAGGAATCTGCAAGCAAGGCTTGGATTGGAATTTGGAAAATGTTGTGGGTTGAGGGTTTTGAAATGAAACTTGTGAATTTCTCCTCTGGGAACCGAGCTTATCTTCAAACTTCACTGAAACAAAACAGCCAAGTGTAATATTATTGATTAATATCAGCATGGTGGTGACATTGCTTTTGATGATAATAATAAAAGACCAATACAAGAAGAGGGAAAAAAATACGTTTTGTTTCAGGTCAAACAAGTTGTTTTGTTTTACCTGACCCATTTCCCTTCACTAATCTTTCATTTAAGCAAGAAAAAGTGCAGGAAACGAGTGGTGTGGATTAACCCTGACCAAAATTAAGACCAACAAGAGATGTTTTCCTTGGCTTGCAACCAGGATGTTTGATCCTGGGAATGACCATGGTGTTAAATGTGTGCACAGCCACTCCTCACCACACTCCACATCAAGGCAGGGAGGTTAAATCCTGGAGTGAAGTGCTTCTGAGCAGGTTCCCAGCCTCTCCAGCCTCTCCTGCTTTGCATGGGAAATACCGATGCACGACCCTAAATTCCTCTTGAATCCCAGACCTATTCTTCCCCCTTCTGCCACGGCCGGGGGGGGAATTGAAAAGAAGCAGCAGGGCAAATTGTTCCCCAAAGTTTTCCTTGCCTGTCAGCAGGTCCATTAATCTCATTGCAGAGCTGCTGCTGCACCAGGTGCACAGATTATTCTAATATTGCCACCGTCCCTGCCAGGAGAGGCTCGTGCTGGATGATAACACTCCTCTAATCCACTTACTGGAGGTGTTTTCTCACTGCGGTTTGAATGCAGCTTCTCCCTCTGATCATGTCTCTGTCAGTGCCGGCACCACTCTGAGCCACTGGAAACTCTTAATCCTTTGCAAGCATCTGTCAAATTCTTTTCCCATCCGGGACCCCTCTTCTGGCGAGCACTGAGTTCCGTGGGAGATGAAAGCCAGCAGCACCTCGCGGGACCAAACGCGCGTTTAGGAGCTGCACAGGAGGTGCATGGGAGCTTTGAAGGGTGGGGAGGAGTGGGGAGAACAATCCTTCCCAAATCTTGTAGAGGGGCATCCTGATGATGGGACAAACCCACCGGCAGTCAAACGCTGAAGCATCATCCCCCCACCCCTTCCTTGTCCTGCTCAGGCAGACTGGAGCGCCCGGAATGCCGGTGCTGGTGGGAGCTGGCAGGATGCCGGGGCTGCACAGAAGGCTCGGGGGGCTTGTGCCGGGTGGGAGCCGGGCAGACTGGCAGCAGCTGTTGGGAAGTCAGGGAGTTTGGGTTTGTTTGCAAAGCGGGACGTGGCGGTGAGAGGCTGAGGGGGAGCAGACAGCCTCCCGTCTCCCCCTCTCGAGGGTGGCGTTGCTTTTTTCTTCTGAACGTAAGGAGGGTTTTTTTTTCTCTGTGCCCCGTGAAATGGGGCGACGATGGAGTTATTCAAGTCTATTGAAAGCTGCGCACAAAAGCTTCCCCGGGCTGCTTCGCTTCGTGGGGCAGGTCTCCACCCAACGGGCTGGGGGGCTCGGAGGCATTTTTAGCTTTATGCTGGGGTTTTTCTCTACCCACCCTTGTTGCTGGTGCCTTTCCATGCTGGGGTGGCCTTCGCCCAATTTCCTTAGTTGGTCAAATTAATTGACGCTGTTTTATTAAACAACTCATAATTGAAGTATTGAAGGCTTTTGGGTTGCCTTAAAGCCTTGATCTATTACTGTGCTCGTCATTGTTTAAAACATAAAATGTCTCAGCTAACCCTTTCTTCTTCTTGGGAAGTCCAAAGGAGTGAAGCTTTGCAGATTGTGGATGTCACAGAACATCATACATTTGTTTTCCCCTTTTCTAGCAATTTAACACATTGTGCTTTTGCAGAGGTTCAAAAGTTCGCTCGGCAACAGTTGGTTCTTGGAGCTTGCTGCAAAGGCCTGTGAGGAAACATAAAAAAACCCAACCAACACCATTCCATGGCTGCAGGACATAACAGCAACAAACCACATGCAGTGCCCTTAATATTACTCAAATTATGCAAGAATGCAACCCCCAAGCCCCAGCACACGCGTGTTTTCTGTTTCTTTACCATATGTCACCGTGTTCTGTGAGTAGTTAGAGGTAAAACCCGACCTTTACGTCAGGCGCTTTCTGACTTTCTTTTAATTTGACCCAGCAGCTGGGATCAAAGCCCTGGTACGCTCGGCCAGCCTGAAAACATAGAGAAATCCTGTTTGTCCTTCAGCACACTTTAGTATTCAGCTGGAGGAGCGCTGTGGAGAACGGCTGGGCGAAGGGCTGGATTAGCAGATGTTGCCCACATCACGCTGACAGCGTTTGTGATCGGTGCCACTTGCACATCCCGGAGCCAAGAGTTGTGCTCTGCTCTCCTAAACACAGCCTGACAGATGGAACCCAAAATCGTGCGGGGTGCACTCAGAGCAGTCACTGAGCGGGGACGGCTGCTGGGGGCAGATGGGGTTTGATGGGTCGTGGGGGTGGGTCACGAGGCAGCTGGAGGGAAATGGGGATCCCCTCCTTGATGCCTTGAGAGGCCACCTAAAAACAGAGCCCAGACAGGAGGAAGGGAATAAAGGTGGGGATTTATTGGAAAAGCCTTCAAAGGTACCCCTGGGGAGCCAGAGGTGCTGCCCAGATGGGCCCCGAGATGGACCCTGAGAGGCCACGAGTTCTTCCCACTTTTCTAGCTTTGGTTCATTTGCATCTCAGGGTTGATTCTCCAATGAAAGCTGCAGTTAATGCTGGAATTGCCCTCAGCTTGCCCCCCTCAGAGGCTCTTTGGTTTGTACTTTTTGGGCCCAGTTTGGGCTGGGTGTCCTTGGAGAGCAGCCCCGGAGAGGCTTTGTTGTGTGTGCCCAGCACAGAGAGCAGCACTGAACAGGGAACAGGAAACTCCAGAGTTACACACTAAGCAATACAGGATTTAGAAAAATATAAAAGTTCAAACCTAAGGCATCATCCTGACAGGAGAGGTGAACAATGTCACGATGAACTCACCGGCTGTTTCCTGGCTCTGTTGGTTGTGAAGGATGGCGAGCAAAGGTTTCTCCTCAAAAGTGGGTTCAGGGAAATAATTAATTTACTGGGTTTTGCCTTTTTCTGAGGTAATTCAGGACTGGGCAGCAGAGCACGGACTGCCAGGGAAACTGGGATGAGCTGTGTGCTCCTGGGGAGGGATTTTGCCATCTGGGAGGGCACTCAGAGTGATGGGGCCAGGCTCTTCCTGAAGCTCCTATAATGCCCATAAAGCATAAAAATTATAACAGATCTGATGAGCAGCCCTGAGTTCATTAACATTGCCAAAATCAGGCTTTGATCCCGATCCTTATAGGGGAGTTGGACTATGTGACCTTTAAAGGTCCCTTCCACCCCAAACCATTCTATGATTCTGTAATTCTGCAGTCAGGATTTGAGGGTGCCCATGCATTTATCCCCAGAATGTTGCACGCAGCAGTCCCTGGGTGCACTCTGCCATCCCCTCTTGTCCCAGTTCCAGCAGAGTTTTCCCCTCAGGCCCCTTCTGCAGCTGTAAAGGAGTCCCCAGAGCATCCCAGCGAGGCTGGTGACACTGGGGGGGGATCACACCGTGTGTCCCCAGACCTGTCAGCAGCCCACAGGAGCATTTTGTGCACAATGAAGGTGGCAGACTGTCAAAGCTTTAGCTGTGCTTCCCTGACTCCTCAGCCAGCTTCCAGAGAGGGGCTGCAGAATCTTCTGGGCTGCCAGCCATGCCAGAGAGCTGGAATCCTGGAGCCTGTCTCTTGGCACTGCTGCTAGCTGCTGTGCCTCCTCTGTCTGCTGCTGCTGCAGGCAGTTTGCAGGTTTTGTCTCTGGGAGGATGCTAAACACCATCCCTGCCCCTTGGATGGCCACTCTGTTTAATTGCCAGCCCATTTGCCAATGTGGTTTTGGCAGGAGCCAATCTGTGGTGTCTCAAAGTGAAGCCCAGAGCTGCTCCAAGGGTTAACAGCTCCCAAAACCCATCCTTAGTAAGCAGAGCTGGGGTAATCCCCCTGGTTTGGGTAGCAAAAGGATAAGAAAGCACAAACCCAGGCTGTGCCACGTCATTTGGGGAGAGCAGAAGTGATTGTGGCTCATTTTATATTCCAGTTGGGAGTTAACAAAAGGAGCCAGGATTTGCAGTTTGACTTCTTGCTCGGCAGCACCGCGGTGCTCCTGTGCTCCCCGGAGCACCTTCCTCCAACAGAAACACCAGCAACACCTCCTTTGAGGAGATTCACGAGCCAGCAGGGCTGACACCACTTTCCTCCGTCCCTCAAAAGGCACAAGCACGGCCCCGGCCTTTATTTTTTTTTTTTTTTCCCAGCGTGGAGGGTCCCCTTAATGGCGATAAACACGGCGTGGCATCGAACTTCAAAGGGAGCAAACTTCTCCAGTCTGGTGCCACATGGCGAGGAGGGGCAGGGCTCGAGTGACAGATGCAGCCACAGATGCACAGCCAGGGGACAGATGTGCCCTTGGCAAGGGGCAGGGCCTTAGGAGAAGAGATGCAGACCCCAGGTGTTGTTTCACCCCCCCATCCCTGCCCACAGGCCACCCTGTATTTCAGAGGAATTTTACCCTGATGGAAATTTAGTGGCCCCTGAGCGAAGGAAGAGCAATTCCTGCTGTGGGGTGGAACCTGTTGGGTGTGTTCCCATCTTCTGGTTGGGTTCTGGCCCGGGGGGTTTTTAGCTCCTGTGGTGTGACCTGGCGAGCAGCACGTGGTGACAACTGGGGGATGTCGGTGGACTATGTGACCTTTAAAGGTCCCTTCCACCCCAAACCATTCTATGATTCTGTAATTCTGCAGTCAGGATTTGAGGGTGCCCATGCATTTATCCCCAGAGTGTTGTATCCCACACCCTCAGAGCATCCCCAGCTCCAGTCCTCGGGGTGGCACGGAAACAAGAGGATTGAGATGGCGTGAAATAAATGCCATTAATTTCCCCTTAAATAGAGATTTCTTCCGCTGCCCTCTCGCAGCACTTTCTCTGCAGAGCGGCTCAAGTGCCCACACACGCTGCTCCCTCCTGGGGTGCGCTGTGACCCGCTAATTCCACCCTGGAGGTGCTAAACTGCATCTGCACTAGGTGCTAAAAGGTGTTTCCTCCTGTTGACCGTGCGGAACCAAAGGAAACACCGAAAGAAAAAGCACTTATTTCTCCTGTCTCGCCGAGGTCTGTGCACTCTGTGTGGCTGGGCCATCTCCCTTGCTGCTCTTGGTGTGTTTCAAGTCTGGAAAAACACAGAGAGCAGGGGTTTGTGTGTCTGTGCAGGCAGGAATTCTCCCATAGCCCGGCAGTGAACCTCTTGGTCCAGGCTGGGAATGAGCTTTATTCTGCCTGCGTCGTCCCCGGTTTGTTTTCCGTATTTTGCCATTTAACTGCAAATCCTGGTGGACCTACCTGACAGGAACACTAATGCCGTGTGCCCTGCAGCCACGCTGCTGCAGCTTTTCCACAGCACGTTATCCAGCATTGCAGTGCTGGGAATGCTCTGACTTCTTACTGGAGAATAAAAGTGGAGGAAAAGAGGCGGCTTTCCTTGCCCTGTTCTCCGTGCTCATCTCCCAGGTGTCCACAAGCAGGTATCCACCACCTTCCCCGGCTGCAGATCGACTCGCTGCCTTCCTGGCTTCTCCTTGGACTCGGGAGCCTCCTGCCTTTGCTCCTCGGGCAGAGGTCAGGCTGCGCAGGGCTGATCCTTGGAGGCTTCTGGGCAGAGCTGCATCAGTCTTGGCAAATCTGAGCAGGTCCAGAAGCAGCTCCTGCTGTTATACCCCAACCTGCAAACACCCAGGGAGGCAAATAACCACAATTCACAACAAAACAAAGCCATTAGGATTCTCCTTTTTGGCGGTAATGAAGGCAATTAGGCTTCGTGCGAAGAGACAGAGGTGGGAAGGCACCGAGAGCAGAGCGTGATTTCGCCAGAATATGATTTTCGTGGTTTCCTTCTTTAGACAGGATCTTCTATCCCTAAACAGGGTGAGGGAAAGGGGCGGACAGGAAGGGCAGAGCTCATCCAGGGTTCTCCGAGATGTGCTACAGATGCAACAGGTTGGAGAAAGGGTTTTTAGGAGAGGGTGTGAACCGGGATCTTCCTCCTCTCTGGAGGGGCTTTCCAGCATCAGTGGGGCCGAGTTTTTCTTTACTGCGGGTGGTTCCTGCCCTGACCCTGCATCTTCCCCCACCTCCGTCTGTATCCATCTGGAAGCCTGGGGACAGCAGGGTGTCCTGTCTTTCCCCCCTGGCAGGCAGGGGGTTGGAACTCGCTGTTCTTTAAGATCCTTTCCAACCCAAAGCAGCTGTACAGGAAAAGGGGGATGTGACTTCTTTACCACAGCGCAATTTCTCCTCCCCTCCAACAAAACAGAAAGAAAACCCCAAACCACCAGCCAGCAAATAAATAAAATAAATCGGTGTCCCATTGTGATGATGGCTGAGGGTAACGAGGAGGAGGAGGAGGAGGAAGAGACTTTCAAGGCAAGTTGTGCCAGTGGATCCCGGTTAGCGGAGCCGTCTGGCGCCTGAGAGGGATGTCTGTGAACGAAGGGAATTTGCGGAGCTGCTGCCACACGCTGCAGATGAGGCGGCCGCACTCGCGTTCACTCCCATCTCACACCCAAACTTGGGCATTTCTGTCCCGAAGGCTGTGAAAGCAGAGCCGCGGCACAATGCGGCTGCCGCGGTCTCACCTCATTGTGGATTCCCGCGGAGTGCAGGATTCGAAGGGGGAGCAGGTGCACGCTTCGGAGGAGGTGGGACCGGCAATTATCAGCCCGAGCGTTAATTGTCGAATTAACATCACACTGCGTAACACGAGTAAATAAGAGTCGGCAGTTTGGGTTTCTTGCAGAAACCTTCATTCCAAGGGCTTTGTGTCTGCTCTGATCTCCCTTCCACCTCACGTTACAGAGCCTGGCAGGAGTGCCTGGTGGCGTCTGAAACAGCGTGGAAGGCTTTTCCCCGTCTTGCACTGCAAAGCAGGATTCCATGTGGGATGAACATGCAGAACTGGCCTGGACGTAATTTCTGCGCAAAAGTGCCTGTATTAACACAGTCTATTATCCTGGCTGCAGATTGGGCGTGGGTGGCTCTCTGTCCTTTCGGCAATTTCCGTGGGTTTTCTGCTGGTAACTTTGACCAGAAGCTGTTAAAAATCCGCTGTACATTCCACACTCAGAGGCAGCTGAATTTCAGGAGTGGAGTGGCAATCAGAGCCGAAACCCCCCCTTTTCTCCAGGCATCTTCATCTGTGAGGCACTGCAGGTCCTTCGGGATGATTATAAGGTATTTATAGTTGAGGAGATGGATGACTTAGTCCTAACAGTCTGAATGATATCGCAGCGATGGCAGCCTTAAACACAGACAGCTAGAGGTCACATTTGATTACATAAAAACTGGATTTCAGCCAAAGCAGCTGGGAGAGATGTTCCTCCCTCCTTGAGAAATGACAAGTGCAAAAAAAAAAAAAAAAAAAAAAAAAAAAAAAAAAAAACCCAAAAAAACCAAAAACCCATCCTTCCTGACTCGGGTTCCTGAGGCAGCCAAGAGCAGAGTGCGGGGTTGGGCGCCAGTGGCTCTGTTATCCTTGGCAGCGGGAAGCAACTTGTTAGTGGTGGTGGCACAGCCCAGCTGGCAGGGTGGGGAGGCCGTGGCAAGCCGAGTGTCCCCAGCATCCATCTCCCTGTCCCCTTCCAGGGAGTGCATCGGTCTCGTTTCTGTGCCAATTGCTCGCCTGCGCCGTTAATTTGTGGCCGCATAAATTCCCGCTGCTGTTACACAGTGAGGTGATGCAGAACAAAGCTGCTGATTAACACATGGAGGAGCCATGGATGCTCCCAGGAAGGGACAGGGACTCAGCTCCAGCCACTGCCAGCTGGGCAAGGGGCTGGCCAGTCCCTCCAGAAGGAAACCCCAAAGGCTCAGGCATCCCCCATGCTGGGGATGATGGGGTGAGTTATGGACTTGGCACTTTTTCCCCCCTGTGGCCCAGAATAAAATGTACAGGTCTCCTGCCCTAAAGGAACTTGTTGGCATCTTCTGTGTGGTCAGCCTTTCTCACAGCCTGGCAAAAGGGACTGCTACAAGTTGGAGGAGACCTGTTTGCTTGTAGAGAGGGGCAAGAACAAAACAGGAGAAGGGACGACAGGGTGGGAAGTGGGAAGAGAGACCCAGAGCTGAAAGACCAGAAAGCTCTGCTGGTTTGGAGCCAGGCACCTGCATGTGAGGGGAAAAGGACAGGTGAGAGCAAGGTGGGGCTGGCTCTGAGCTGTTGAGGTTTCCTAACTTGGTTCCCCCTCTTGCAAAGACAGCACAGAGCAGAGCAGATCCATCCCTGGATGGATTTTAGCCGGATGCTGCTCAGTGGGACAGCTGCCAAAAATAGTGACTAACCCTAGGAGAAGCCAGGATTGGGTCTGGGAGGGATCAGCTCCTGCTGAGGCACGAGGCCAGGAGCCACGTGATTTGCAGTTGCTGTGGTCCTCTGGCTTTGCCACATCATCAAAACCAAAGAGGCAGAGGCTGCATCCGTGTGGAGATGAGGGCTAGAGGTGCTTCCAGCCAGGAGGGTAAAGGTGGTGTGATGGTGTCTTGCTTATCACCTTTCTCCTTTCCCTGTCTGTGTTTTCCTCACTCTCAGCCCCTAATTGCTGCAGCTCCAGCCCTGCTGCAATCCTCCATCCCCCTGCAGTCACTGGTGTGGTGCTCAGCCAGGCTGGGCTTTTCCAGACCCCTTTCCAGGTGAGCCTTGGTGTCTGTGAGTAAGGCTGAGCTAAAATGAGAGGGCTGGAGGTCTGGCTCTCCTGCCAGAGCTGAACAACGATGGGGAAGGGAGGTCAGACCTGGCTGTGCAGGCAGAGCTGCCTGGTTGGGGAGCAGGAGGAAACACACCAGCAGCAGCAGCAGCTCTTTTATGTCCTCCTGCCCTCGAGCCTGAGGAGCAATGGCAGGCATGAAATTCCCCATGCCCTCCTATCAGCTGGATGGACAGAGTAGCCCCTTGCCCCTCCTGAGGGTGTAGGGAGGCCAAGAGGAATGGAAACGAGTCATGCCCAGAGGGGAGGAACAGCTTTGTGTGTCTGGGGTCCCTTCTGCAGCCACTGCTGGGTTTATCTGGCACAGTTATATCCCCAGTGTTGGACACAACCTCAGCTCTCGGCGTCACAGGGTTCATGGACATGAGTTCTTGCATTTTGTGTGTCCCTGTGGAGGAGGAATATAGAGCACAGCTCTCCAGGCTCCTACACCATCACCTTTCCAACAGCTACCATTGGTCTGTGAAAGCTGAACAACTTTTTCTACACCTTAAGCAAACCCAAATTCCTGTCAGGAGCACAACCCAAGTCTCTGAGGTTTGGGAGAAACAGACAAAACCCACTTGGAGTGAGCCCAGATGCTGAGCCCATGTGTGGGATGGTGGCCACATGCTGCACCTCTATGCAGATCTTGCTGTCACCTGTAATAACACTCGACACTGTGAAGCATGAGGTGTTAATCACAGCAATGTGAGAGACCTGAGCCCCACCATCTGTGCAATTATCCAGCCCTCCAGCAGTGGTGTTTGACCCACCACAGACAGGGAGATGTAGCTGTTGTAGTCAGGGTGCAATACACCTCTTTTTTCCAAGCTGTCATTCAGTTTAGGGTTGTATCACAGAGCTGGTTCTCCACAGCTGGAAAAGTATGTGTTGGGTGTCTTGATGGAGGCCCAGGTGGTCCTGAGCTGGTTGCCTCCAGCTTTGTGTATTAAACCAGAATTAATTAAACCAGAATATTTGTGTATTAAACCAGAAACCCACCGGTGCATGGGCACAGGACCCACTGCATTCACACTGACAGACTCTGACCCGTCTGCTTGGCACTGGACATCTGCATCCCACTGGGAATGGAGTGACTTGTTCAAAAGTCCTGAGGGTTTTCAGCTTGGAGCACTTGGTGTCAAACAAAGGAGTGGCCCCAGACCTCACAGAGCCATAGAATGGTCGGGGTTGGGAGGGACCCTAATGATCCCACAATGAAGTTCCATGTTCACTGGTAACCAGATGGGCAGCAATGTCCCAAGGTAGGGCCCAATAAATGAACCCCATGCTGTGGTAATTCCTTGGTGCTGGACAACCATCGATTTTGGTTAAGTTCTTCTGGCCAAAACCTCTGGCTGATGTTAAAATTTGCTTCCTGAGGATTCAGTGTCCAAGTCCAGCTCCCAGCACTCCGTCACTTACTGCTGACTCTTGAGCTCAGCGGTTTTGCTGCTTTGAGAAGTTATTCCCAACATCAGACTCTCTCAAAATGATCCTGCCAAGATGCTCTGACTCCCCCTGTTAAGCAGCGGGAGAGTCCAGGCTGTGCCTCAGAATAATTATGCACAAGGCACAGTGTCAAAACAAAGGTGGAGGATCCTGAAACACTCACGGATGTGCTGTGCTGTTCCCATCCGTGTCCTTGAGACACTTCAGTACCTTCCAGAAAAAAGAAGTATCAGGTGCCAAATGCTGGCTGCAGTCCCCTTCTCTCCCAGGTGCTGTTTCTCAGGAGGTTTAGACTTGCCTGGGAAGAGAACAGAGGTTATTCGAGGCTGTTTGCTGCAGGATGCTGGGGTGATGTTGGGACAGGCTGTGGCACTGGAGCCTCAGAACGGGCCCCCACGGGGTCTGTCAGCACCAAACTTCTTCTGTGGGAAGGCTGCAGGCTCTCCTGTGAGAGAATGCTGACAAAGAGGAGCCAAGGTCCTTGCAGTCTAACCAGGAGCACTTCAGATCCCTCCTGTCTCAAACCCCAAAGTCTGTCTGTATCTGCAGCTCTCTGCTTTGGAAGGCGAGCCACAGCATCCTGGAAATGCTGGCTCCAAGACCATTTGGAATGTGAAGTCAGGTGACAGCACCAGATCTTTGGGTTGCCCTTACATCAGCTCTTTCCTCCTTTGCCTGAATTCCCACACTTTTATTGCCTTGATTTTATAGAGGACCTTCTGAGGGAGGTCCAGACATGAGGCTGTCACAGAGCAATGATCCCCCAAAGCCTGCAATACCAAATCTTCCAGCTGGCACCATCTCCTTGGGGTGAATTTAGTGCTCCTTCCAGCCCATCCCCTACTCCTTCCCTGTTACCACTCACAGGAGGATCTTTGGAAGAGGCATGGACACTGCCCAGACATTTTCCAGGCCATTCTGACATCAGGCAGTGACAAAGGAATCAGCAGAGCTGTTTCTCTGCAGAATGCCCCACGGGGATGGGGTTTGGCTCTCCCTCCTGCTCCCACGATCCAAGGCTGCTGGTGTCTGGGACAAGCCAAGCCAGCCAAGAGAGGCTGATGTCACTTGTGGCACCACGTTGTGCTCAAAGCTCTTCAGCCTGAATTTTCAGCATGGAGGCAGCTGGGGCTGTGCCCCACTGGCACAGATTCCCTGGGTGGATCCATCCTCTCCTGCTGCTGAAACTGGGGCCAGTACAAGCCGTGGAGCTGCTGAGCCACCAGTTCCTTCAACCAATGTTCTCTCCTGGGGCTTCCAAATGTGGCCAGCCAAGGTGATTTTCAGGCTGCTTAAAAGCACCAAATGTCTCAATAATTGCTGTACTGTCACTGTCTGAGGCTCTTTGGATGCTGAAAGCATCCCAAACTGGCTCTCACTGGAATCCTAGTTACAGGTTAAGCTGGGCATCAGCCTGGTGAGCTGGGTGTGGGACCACCATGTACTGGCAGATCTGTGCACCAAGGGGAGACTCTTTGATCCAGCCTATTCCCCTAATCCCTTGGGGACACACTCCTGTGTCTTTGAAGGAGATTTGGGGTCCTGCAGCAGGGATCATCTTGTGGGATCAGGCAGGGGACCAAGGAGGGGGACGGTGCCTCCGTGCTCCCGGGGTTTCCAGCTGCCTGTTGCTCTGCTCTGATGTCAGGGAGGCAGCTCTGCCAGGGAAATCACAAAGGCAACCACAAGTGGGACTTAAAATAACTCTCCAAGCAAGGCAGAGGGAGGGGAAAGTGGCGGGGATGGGGCTCCGCCTGCCACATTGACAACTTTCCGAGAAAGGCTGGACTCTGCCTGCCAGCGCTCTGCGTCTTCCCGAGAGGAAAATCCCGCCGGGGAGGAGGAATCCAGCGCCTCTTGGATTGTGCAAACCTTCCTGTGCAGCGGGAGGTTTCCAGCCGGCTGGGAGGAGGGAACAGAATCCAAGTGGCATCGCGGTGGAGGAAGAGGGCCAGCCCCTCCCTGGCTGCCGGCTGGGTTCATTCCGGAGCCAAGCCACCCCCTGCCCACAATCCCGCTCCTCCTGTGGCATCCCTGAGATGGCAAAGGCACCGACTCCCCGGTGCTTGGCTCGGCCAAGTCCCTGCAGATGCCAAGGTTGGAGGCTGCAGGGATAAATGAGGTGGCTGCTCAAGGAGGGAAAGTGGCCACCACACCGAGGGCTCTGTGGCTGGGCAGTTGTGAGGGTTTGTGCTTCTACCTGCTGGGAATTACGTGGCGGAAGCACCACTGTGCCTGTGTTGGTTTTTTTTTGGGAGGGTTTGGGCAAGGGAGTGAACTGTGCAAGCCACGTCCCAACCCCAAAATGTTGGAGGTAGGGTTTGAAGCCCTGTCCCACCCCTTGGGAGCTCCCCAGTCACCTGAAAATCAGAGTGGATCACAGCTGGTTTCCTAGCAGGGCGCAGCACTTCTCCAGACAGCTCCAAGGGACAATTTCCTAACCCAACAGGTCACACCAGAGCTCTCCCACCCTGTCATCTCCATCAGGGTGCTTCAAGTCCAGCCCATTTTCCCCTGCCACAGCAAATATCAGGTGTGGTGGGGAGCTGTTGGTTGGCAGGTGGTTCATCCTGTTCAAAAATAGCTGCATGGAGCTGATGGGACGAAACACCTCCAAGAGGTGCTGTCTCACTTGGGTGATGCCACTTTTGAGAGGTGTGAAGTCAATACCAACACATCTGGTGGTGTCTGAGCTGAGGACATGTCCCCTGGAGGGGTGGCCAGCCTGGGCACACAGCTGTGCTGGCAGGGGCACTTCATGGCCCTTTCAGGTATTTGCTGCACTCCTCTTTGGGAACAGCCAGCAGATAAAATGGCCTTGCAGCCCCCTTGGTTCTGTCTTCTCCTCTCCTCAGGCTGGCAAATCCAGAGCTGCTACCCCACCCCTCCTCCAACCATTTTTTTTTTTTTTAAATTTTTTTTTTATTTTATCTTTCCTTTTGCCAAGTTGCAACCTGTGTCTTGTAGTCGTGCTGATCCTTGTCTTGCACTCATAAATATTCAGCGTGTGCTGCAGGAGGCTTTGGGCTGAAGCGTGTCACACAGCTGGAATCCTGACTCTGCTGGGCACACAGCGTTACAGGAGCTTCCCTGACCCTCCTCCCGGGGGATAACACTGCCACACTGCATGTTTGTGTCCTTAAAATGGGGAAATTCAGCCAGACAAACCTTTGGTAGATCGGGGCTGAGTGGGTTTGTGTTGGTGGCGTGAAGTACAACGGTACAGAGAAATTATGAAGCACCCCATGTGCTCTGAGATAAGGCATCTACCCTCCACATGACTCCAGAAAAAGCACCTTTTCCTTTACCACTGCCCCAAACCCTAAATGCCCTCAGTCTGTGCCATCTGGTTCATGTCCCCTGAGCTCCCAGAGCGGTGCCAAACTCGACCCATTCCAGCCTGGCTGCTGGGTGCTCCCCTTGGCAAGGAGGTCGGACAGGACACAGGGCTGGACGTGGCTCATGGCAGTGGGACATGTGTGCAGCCTTAACTCAAACAGGCTGTTCTGCTCTCTCTCCCTGGGCTGGGGCCCTCATTTGGGGATTCCACATCTGTTATTACCCCACAGCTTTAAGCTCATGCGAGGCTGCAGCCAACTTTCTGCTTCGGATTAAATTTGCTGGGGGTTAAATAAGATTGCTGCTCTTCTCTATCCTGTGATCCAGCCTGGGATTTGGATGTGTCACAGAGTCACAGAAAGGCTTGGGTTGAAAGGGTCTTTGAAGATCATCAGGGACACCTTCCACTAGACCAGGTTGCTCCAAGCCCCATCCAACCTGGCCTTGAACATTTAAAATAGATATTTAGAGGGGCATAACTCTCAGGCTGCCTGTCCTACCTCCCCAACCTGCAGTCTAGGGACTAACTTGCCTAAAACAAATCAAATTCTCCCTCAGGTTTCCTATAAAATGACACGCTTTGGGGAAAGAATGGGGAAAGAGCTTTTATAACGTGTCTGTACGTGTGTGTGCTCAGATCACACCCTGGGCAGGGTGGCAGGTGTTGCTGCAAGTGCCTCTGGGCTCTTGTTCCACCTCTGGGCAGCTACAGCTTCTTCCCATTTATCACGGATGGAGTATCCCTTCCCCTGTGCTCTTGTTCACCCTCTTGTGCCTCCAGGCTCCAATTTAACTGCACCTCCTGCAGGTAAATACCAGGAGTGTGAAATACAGCTTTGTTATTCCTTCTCTACATGGCCCTGGGCTGATCATCTCCTTCCAACCTCCACCTTCCACTGTCCCAAGTTGCTCCAAGCCCCCCAAACCTGGGCTTGAACACTTCCAGGGGTGTTTATCTCCTGATGCTGCTACAGTCTGGTGTGGCTCAGCCTGGGAAGCAGCCTTGTTCGTGCCTTTAATGCTCAAGTTTTCCAGTTTAATCTTCTGCATTTCTCAGTCAATGCCCAAGGAGGATTGGTCCTAATTTCCTATCATGTCCTCATTGCTTTTTGCCTCTTCCACACCAGGAGTGTGTGGAACAGCAGCTCTGCTGCCAGCCAGGGGAAGGAAGATGTTCCCCACTGCCTTAATTACAAATCCCTGTGCAGACAGGGACTCGGGGATGGCCACAGGGGTTAAATGTGAGGTCCCTCTGATGCCACGATGATTTTTGTCTTTTCTTTTAAACCCCTGTTAGACCTTTTTACAGTTTCTGTACTCTCAGTGCTTTTTGCCTCCATCCTTGGGCTTGTTTGTCAGGCTGGGAGACTGAACATTTCAGCAGCTTCGCAGTGAGGGATCAGTGTGCCCAGAGCCCAAGGGCCTCTCCAGAACACATTTTGGAAACTGAGACAGAACCATCCAGGGGAAGGTTCCTTGGGGAGGGGGGGCTCACTGGAGCCTCTCCTTGGGGAATCTTTGATAGATGTGCTAATTAGTGACACCTCTAATGGGATCCCAGATCTATTGTGGGTGGGCACTGCGGGGTGCAGGGAGGGGCATTCGACCTGGGTGTGGTGCACCTGAGGGTCCTTCAAATAAATCCCGAGGTAAAATCCCTTTTTCCCTTCTCACAGTGTTTGAGTCTTGATTTTAAGACCAGGAAAAGGCATCACTTCATCTGTGCCTTTGTCTTGTCTCTAGGATCTGCCATCAGGAGGTGTGGAGAGAGGCTAGAAACAGAGCAAGCAGCTGGGCTCGATGGTCCTTGTGGGTCCCTTCCAGCTCAGGATATTCTGATTGTAGGGAGTTTTTAAAAGGGTGTGGTGTAATAGGAAAAGGGAAAATGGTTTTAAGCAGAGAATAGGCTTAGATTGGATGTTAGGAAGAAATTCTTGACTGTGAGGGTAGAACAGCTTGCCCAGAGCAGCTGTGGCTGCCCCTGGATCCCTGGAAGTATCCAAGGCCAGGTTGGATGGGATTTGGAGCAGCCTGGGACAGTGGGAGGTGTCCCTGCCCATGGCAGGGGGGTGGCACTGGATGATCTTTAAGGTTCCTTCCAATCCAGATTCCATTATCTGCTCTGACAAGAAGTTTTCAGCAGCTTCATTTGGAGTGTGTCCACTTGTTGGAAGTCTTGGAGCTTGAGCCTGCTCCCTCCAGGATGGGAATTCAGGGCACATTTATCTTTTCCCCCTGTTTTTCTGTCTATCCAGAGAAGATAGACGGAGAAGTTCTGCTCATTTCTGATTTTGTCATCTTTGTCTGTAGCATTTAAAGTGTGACCATCACCCCTTCCACACCCACTCAGCCCACCTGGGTGAGAGATTTGTTCTGCCTGGTGTTTGGTTTTTCATCTCCAAATCTCCTTGCTTGGGTCCATTTTGCCTTTTAACGAGGAACAAGCACTTTATAACAACTGCAGAGATTAAACTCTGCTGGACCCTCAAACCATTCACTTGAAGGAAATGTAACAATTAATTAAATGTATTAATGAAGCTGCACAACACACTCTTGAATTTGTCAGGTTAATTGTACAGTTATTAACAACAAACCTGACTGAACATGATCCACCAGCCAGGGAGATTTGAGAGGTGCAGGTGGGGATGGATTTCAGCATTCCTTCTCCATCTGTGTGTCAGGATGGAGGTTCTTGTATGGCCAACCTGGGTAGTCATCCCTAAATCCATCACCTGAGGTGAAATTCCACCTGAATAGATTTACCCCATCTCTGGCCTGACCTAAGAGAGCTCCTGTGTGGCTGCTGTGTGTTTTCTGGGGACCAGGAGATACTGAACTGTCTCCCAGGTGTTGTCCACAGTGTTAGAGAAATCCCAAAGGGCTTTCTGCAGGTGGTGTTACCTTTTCCATGGATTGTGCTGGGAAAAGGGCCTGATGGTGTTTTTGGTGATGGACTCTGGGGACTGGTCTCCATTGCCTCTCGTTCCCTCTCATGGACAAAGATCCTTTGGTGTGCTGGTGCTGTTCAGTCACCAGGTGGGATGCAGACAGAATAGGCTGGAGCAGAAACCTGTGACAGCACACCACCACATCACCCTCCCCCCCAAAAAAACCATATTTTTCCCCCTTGTGCACAGAAAAAACACACCCCATGTGTGCCCAAGGAAAGAAGCAATTAAAAAATGCTTGGTTTTCCTGCAGCACCAAGAACAACAGGGTGCAGCAGGATGCAGCCCATGCCTCAGGATAAATGTCCTCAGGAGAGCCATGGCTCCCTGGAAGGGCAGGTGGCTGCTAATTTGAACAGTATCCACCCTTTGAATGAAGCCAGCAGGGGTGAGGAACAGGGATTTGTTATTTCTAGGAGGTGGCTTTGGGTCCCTGCCAGCTCAGTGGGGTTGGGAAGCTCCTCTCATCCAAAGCGGCAGCTGCAGAGTCAGCCCCAACCAGAGCCTCTCCTGGGCATGGGGAGCCTCTCCATAACCAGGGGATAATTGGGGTGGGAGACACCTGAGAGCTTCTCCAGCCCATCCCACTGAAGGTAGAAGTGACTCTTTGCTGTACCCCACTTGACAGAAACTCCTTCAGCCTGTTCATTGCAACTTCCAGCCCCCCCAAACCACCAGAAAGCTTCTTCAGTGTCTCTAAAGCCAGCCTCCCCACTGTTACCCACAGACTCTCCACCCCAGACAGGGAGAAAGATTTATTTTCTTCATTTTTCTGCTCCACATTTGAAGCTGATTATTCTGCTTCCATCCCTAAACAACCCCAGTTCCTCCTGCGTTGCCATGGAATTTCAGGCTCTCTGGGTTCCCCTTGAGTCTGGTGTCCTGGAGTGCCCTACTCGTGGCCTTGGCAGCACCATCAGGGCAGCTGGACAGTGCCATGTGCCCGTTTTCTCTGGGACTGGGGGCTGTATCTCCTGCAGCAGCCCAGCACTGCTGATTTAAGCACATTCATCCCCCTTTTGCCTCAATCTCACAAGTCCTGCTCTGACTCTGTGCCCTCAGCTGTTCTCCCTGAGAGTATTTGCCCTCCCCAAGTCCAATCCTGTTGCTTCTTCCTTTTCCTCAATCACTCCTTCAGTTCATCCAGCTCGTTTTGTGTCCCAGGCTCTCCAGCAGGCTCAGAGCCTTTTGTGACTGAACAACTTTCTTCCTTCATCCTGGTCACTCAGGGAATGTCAGCCAGCCAGAGGGTTTGGATGTGTCTTCCCACAGCTCCCAGGAGCTTGATGCACCCTTAGAAAGCTCAGGCTGCCTTAGGTTGGTGCTCTGGAAAGGAGGGATTGAATTCCCAGAGGCAGCAGGAGGGTGGGATCTCCTGGAGATTGCTCACCTACATTTCCTTTTCCCTGCATCCTTGCATGGGAAGGACTCATTCCCTCTCCAGCAGCAGCCCATGGCATCCAGGACTCTGGATCCACACTCCCAGCATCTCCCAGGTAGCGGACAAGCAAGGAAGGATGGTTTTGAGGCAGGCAAGAGGATCTGGGTCAGGGATGATGCTGAAAACAATGAAGAGTTTTCCTCAGCGAGGTGCCAAAGACCCTTTGAAGTGTCAATCACATCTTTTGGCATCGATTTTTCTTTAAAGATCTCCCTGCTGCTGCCCTCCCAAGAGCCAGGCTTTCCGCTGACAGGCAGCCTGGCACGGGAATTTCGAGGATGTGCAGTGCAAAACTTGCACGAGCTGCCTTGGATTGGGGTTCCTGGGAATGGGGCCACTCCTGCTCCCCAAATGAGAATGTTCCCATATCCTGCTGCTGCACTGGCTGTGAACTGGGCTTTGCACCAGCAGGGGCTTGGATGCCGGGTCCTGGGGGCTTTTCTTGGCAGGGAATGGAATTTAGGAGATGATTTTGCCGTTGATGCTGTGGGATAAACCCAGAAAACTTTCCCATGGCACAGCAGTGGGATTTTCCCCGTGCCCTTGGATGGCATTAAACTGACAGAGAACAGGTGGAGATTTCCTATGAGGAAGAAATTCTTCCCTTTGAGGGTGGTGAGGCCCTGGCAGAGGTTGCCCAGGGAAGTTGTGGATGCCCCAACCCATCCAAAGTCAGGTTGGATGGAGCTCTGAGTTAGTGGATACCCTGGGATAGTGGAAGGTGACCCTGCTCATAGCAGAGGGTGGAACCAGATGATCCTTAATGTCCCTTCCAACACAAACCATTCCATGATTTTATGATTTTGGTTTCAATATTTTTCTTTTTTCTTGCTGGACTTACATCAAACCTCCAGATCCGTGTCCTCTCCAGGACTTATTCAAATTACTTTTCACATCTTGTAGCAAGGTTTCTACTTTTACTTGAAGCAGTGGATGTCTCTGTATTTAAATAATGATTTTTTTTTTTTCCCCTGGGATGACAGCTGGGAAGTTCTAGGTGGCTCCAGCTTTATAATTACCTCTGTCTGTCTTGCCTGTGTGTTCACGCACACTCACACGTGCACTTGTGCTCAAGAGGAAGCAGTGAATGCAAGGAACAGCTGGATCCAGTCTGTGACACGTCAGGAGGAATTGTTTTTCTTTGAACGTCTTTTTATCTCCATCTCAGTGCTGCTCTTCCCGGCTGCAGCATCTTCTGAATGAAAAACCCTGGAAAACCAAATGGAGGTTTGCTAAATATTGGTTCAGTCTGCCAATATTTAGCAAAAATATTCTTTTGCTAATATTCTTTAGCGAAAATGTTCTGCGTGAACTTGGCTCCTGCCTGGGGACTGTGTATCAAGAAGAGCTCCCCAGGGACTGGGCTCCTGGGACTCTTGTGAGGAAGTTGCCTTCAGGTTAAACTTCATGACAGGCAAGGTAGAACAGCACTGGAGATGGCTGGGATTGAACCAGAATTGTGTTTGTGCAGCATTCCTCTGCTTCCCACTGTCCTTTACACTCCCTGCCCCATCCCAGATGTATGTCCTGGTTTTGGACCAAAAATATCCTCTTATCACAAAGATAAATTTCCATCCATTTTAAATTTTCCATCTTCAGGCACATGTCCAGCAGAGAGAGAGAGAGAGATGTCTGCTGGCCATGGAGATTTGGCCAGCAGAAGCTGGGGGTGAAATTTTGGGAATGAGAGGTTTCCCCATCAACCTGAGAGGCTGCAGAGCGAGGTTTGGAGAGGCCTCATTTCGTAGTCTGTTTCCTTTTCCTTTTAATGTGTTTGCTCTCTAATGTGTGTTGACACAGTAAATACACATGTTTGTACAAACATCCCAACCGAGGGTTGCTTTGAGAGCCCCTTGCAGGGGATGGAAAATGTGCCTGGCAGATGTTGGGAGCCTGGTACGCTCCACTTGTGCCAGTGGGGTTGGAAATGGTCCCCACTGGGAGGAATTTGATGGGACAGCAGGAGGCTTTCGTGGGAATTTTTTGGATTGCTGCAGAAGGACATGGGAGCCCAGTGCTGCCCAGGGGCAAAAAGTGTTCCACTGGGGATTCAAACTGGTGTTGAGTGGGTAATGGTGAGGAAAAAAAATGGGTAAATGTGGTGAAGAGGGGAACTGGACAGAGCTCCCCTGCATGAGGCTCTTGGATGGAGATGGAGCTGAGACTGGGGGAAACTGACTTTTCCAGAGGTGCTGCTCAAGTTCCCTTCAAACCAAACACTCGGTGTTGAATGGGGCAGGAACCAAGATTCCCCATGGAAGTGGTGGAGTCATCATCCCCTGGAAGTGTTCAACAACCACGTGGAATTTGTGACACGGTTTATTGGGCGTGGTGGTATTTGGTTGAGGGCTGGACTTGATGACCTTGGAGGTCTTTTCCAAGCTAATGATTTTATGGTTCTAATTTCTTCCAAGTTCCCTCACAGCTGATCGATGTGCTTTGGCACCTGAATCTGTGTTTAGAGTTCTCAGTGGCATCTTACTCCCAACCATAAAATGCAGGAACCAGCTTGGGGGGGAAGGGGGGCTGAAAATTGGTCGAATTGTGTTAAAACTGACCTTGTTGTGGAATCACAGATTATCCTGAGTTGGAAGGGGCCCCCAAGGGTCATCAAGCCCAACTGCTGGCCCTGCACAGGACACCCCAACAATCCCACCCTGCGCTACTTGAGTGTAACAAGAAAAACAGGGATTAAAGTACAATTCTCTGACCCTCTCCTTGCAACAGGGAGGAGCAAAAAACCACTGCCCTTTATTAAGATTCAGATTTTCTGTACTAACCCATCCACACACCTTTTACCATTGTGAGAGATGCCAGACACTCAGGCTGAGATTTGTCTCACCTGATGCTGGTCATCAGCACTGAATCGAAATGAGCTGCTGTTTATAGATAATGGAGAGAGACTGGCATCTCCAGAAAGCAATTCACTCCATCTGCCTGAGACACCTATTTAGGATGGCACAACTCGCCCCTCGGTGAAACCTGTCTCTTCCCATTCACTCCAGGGGAAACCTGCCTGGCTCATTAGGCCAGATGTCTGATTTTCAGGAAGACCATGTTAAACAAGATGAATCCCAACGTTTAGTGCGTGCCTGGAGGGCGGGCAGGTGACTGGTGACAGCAAAACGTCTCTGGAGCCAGGCAGAGCCCGGCTGCTGACTCCTCAGCTGTTTGTTTTCAGGTTGGTTCAGCCTGTCCCTCTTTGCACCCGAAATATCCTGCTTTGAGCTGGGTTACCACAAGCAGCACCTCGTTTTGTCACGGTCTGGGGAGTAGGTGGAGCTGGCTTGTGAGAAACATGGAATTTGAAGGGTTTCTGCCACGTTTCTCCATCCTTGAGGCAGCTCCTTCTCCTGCTGCCCAGGCTTTGGAAGGGAGGGAGATTTCACGGCTCCCGTTTCACAGATGGGACACCAGAGGCACAGAATGGGATGAGTGACAAGGCAGGGCAGTGTGGGACTGGCACAGGGCTTGGTCCCCTGTGCCTCCAGATGCTCCTCAACACCAGGGATTATGGCTGGGTGTGCCCATGGGTTTTCCCCTGCTGCTTCCCTGCCCAGGTGAAGCTGGGAAGGCCACGGGCAGTGTTTAACTCACGGGTGGAACTCCTTGGTGCAGGTTAGAAACACCCAAGCTCTGCATTAACGAGGCCGTGCAGGTGGTGTTTGATGTGTGGGTTGGCTGTCCCCAATCCCACTGATGTCCCTCTGGGAATATTTCCTAGGAGTTGGCATCAAAGCTTCAGAAACACAGGAATTTGGAAACTTAGTCTGTCTCATTGTCATCTCCGGGTTTTTCCTCCTTCCAACTTTCAAAGCCCTTCTGTGTCAGGACATGCCCCCAACTCATGGATCATTTTGGATCTTTTTGGATAATTTCTCCACTGGGGAAGAGCTGACATCACCCTAAAATGTCCCAAGTCTTCTGTGTGAGGGGCTTGGAGCAAATCCTGTGGGACATTGCTCTCCTCTGCCCACTGGAATCTCTGATGGGAGGATGGGGCAGGATGAGACCCTTTCCCAAAGCATTGCTGCAGCCCCGGGACGTCTCCAGGAATTGGGAATCCCTTTAGGAACCCACTCCATAGAGCTGCTGACACCCTGTGGCTGTCGGGAAGAAACGCAGCGACTTTCGCGGGAGGGTTGGGCAAATTTGGGTTTGAAAAATGTGCTTCCAGGAAAAAAAAAAANTTCTAAGAATTAAGAAAAGAGGGAAACAGATCCTCCAGACATCTCCCAGCTGTGCTTTTAGTGCTACCACAGGGACAAAGGTGGCAGCTGGCTGGCTGGCAGCCTGCTTGTGGTCTTCCCTGCTCCTCTCCCAAGGCCATGGGCCAAGGGCAGGAAGCTTTGAAGAGCTCCCAGTTTGGCAGACGGGGTGGGGAAAGGCCACTGCCAGCAGAGATATGAGACATGGCCACTTCCTCACCAAAATAACTTCTTCAACTCTTTCTCCTTCCTACCTCGTGTCCCTCCTCTCACGGTTTGTCACCGCCGAGATGCTTCCACACAGAGTTATATCTTCCTCGTGGTATTTTCCTTCCCAGCTGCCAGGAGATCTGTGTGCAAACACCAATCTCTCCCTTCTACAAGCAACCATCTCCTCCTCCTCCAAGAGAGAGTAACAAAAGGAGAGGAAGGATAAAAAAAATCAAGGAGAAGGAGAGGCAGGATCATGCTCTGCTCCTCGACACAAAAGGGATGGGGGGGAGTTGTTGGCCCAGGATAAAATTGGCAGTGTAATGAGTTTTAGCTGCAGCCTTTGAAGATGAGAGAAGAAGCAGCCGATTGTCACAGAGGGAGCAGGCTTGGCCCTTTAAACAACAAAGCCTGCAAAGATAGCCCCGAGTCCCAAAAATAAAGGCTTCACACTGCCTTCCTCTGTCACTCCCCGACAGAAATAGTAGCCCAGTGGGAGCCATCAGGGCCACAATGAGAAGCTCCAGTCTTCTGCCATGAATGCAGCCGGGCCCAGAAGGGTGCAGGCAGTGGGAGGGGGTTGGCTGCTGGCTCCTGGGGCAGCTGGTTGGGGTCTGGCTGCCATCAGCCAGGCTGGCACTGCCCTGCACCAGGGACACGGCTCTTCCCTCCTGCTATGGAAATGAAGCACCTGAGCCAGCGCTGGATTGCTCCCCACGGCCCCTTTTGGGGCTTGGCCTCTGTCTCACCCTGATTTAAACATCCTGGGAAGGGCTGGAGGGCTCAGGCTGAGCCCAGGGCTGTGAATGATGCCGGTGCCCCAGGAGGCAGCGAGGTGGGGTTTTATGGCACATCCATCTCCGTGTGATGGAGCTGGGCCTCCTGCATCCCTCGTGGATGCGTGCCCCTCCTCGGGACAGCTGGTGTCCTGCTTTCATCCCTGCCAGCTCCTGGGAGAGGGGTAAAATCCAGTGCTGGGCCCTGCACGGTGCAGGACTCGGCCACAAAAGGATATGAGGAGACCCCCAGAGAGAGAGGGGGATGGCCTTTGGGATGGTCCCAGGGCTGTGGTGGGGACAGTGGGGACAGAGGTGGCGGTGGGACAGCTACTGCAGCTGCGCCATCTGCTGCACACGTGGAGAAGCTCCGGCCAAAAAGGAGCATCCTGGGTTGGTAGTTTGCAAAAAATAATCGACAGTCCAGCCCCAGCCCCTTCTCCTTCCCCTCGTTTTGCGCTGGATGTTGAGGCAGAGCCGCTTTTTTGCCATCTCCCATGGACCAGGAAAACTTTTGTTGCAGCTTGGTTCAATGACTGTTAAAAAACCTTTTTCCCCCTCCTTTCCTGCCCTATGAGACAGATCTGGAGAGAGACAGTAAAACAAGGGAGCTCCAGGCACCTGTCAATCAGTTTTCCCCAGGGCTCTGTGGAGCATCCTCGAGGGATTGTGTTGATCTCCAAACCTGGGGTTGCTGTGTTTTGTTTCAGTTTCATGGAACTGATCTGATTTCTCCACAACAAAATGCCAGAAACGTGGAAGGCTTTCCCTAAAAAGGAGATCAGGGTTTGAGAAATAAGAAGCAAATGGCAATTCCAGTAAAAACTCTGTTTTCCAGAGAATCCTCAATACTGCAGATGTTTCAAGGTGTTGTGTGAGAAAGGTTGGTGTGTACCTCAAAATGTACATTATGTCTCCTTGACTGGGCACTTTGCTAAATAATACCCCAAACTCTGGGAATATAAAACACCTTCACTATCCTGCTCTGGCAGGACTTCAAGGAAAAGGAGTTGCTCCTGCTTTGGAGGTCTGAAGTCCTTTTTATTCTAGCTGCAGTCACCAGCACACATTACTGGAGTCCCTGGTCCTAATGGTGTCTAAGTGTGGGAGAGCTGGGAGTATCCACCTGGGGAAGAGAAGGGTCCAGGGAGACCTCAGAGCCCTTTCCAGGGCCTAAAAGGCTTCAGAAGAGCTGCAGAGGGACTGAGGACAAGGCATGGAGTGGCAGGACAAGGAAGAATGGCTTTAAGATGAAGGTGGGGAGATTTAAATTCGATATTGGGAAGGAATTCTTGGCTGTGAGGATGGTGAGGCCCTGGCACAGGGTGCCCAGAGAAGCTGTGGCTGCCTCTGGATCCCTGAAAGTTGGACAGGGCTTGGAGCAGCCTGGGACAGTGGAAGGTGTCCCTGCCCATGGCAGGGGGTGGCACTGGATGATCTTTAATGTCCCTCCCAACCCAAACCATTCAGGGATTCTGTGATTTACTGCACCACAAAGCTGGAGCTGTTCACGGAAATAACTGGCTGCTCTTGGGAGTGATTCTGCTGAAACCTTCAGTGAAGGGGGGGGTTCAGCTCTTGCACCCCTCACCATTCTGCTCCTGTGCCAGCAGCACCTTTTTGGTGTGGCTGCGGGAGGGACCCTGCTGGGACACAACCGGAGCAAGGACAGAGCCAGGAGAGCCGTGTGAACGGAGGGAAAGAGCAGTGTGGATGAAAGGAGCAGTAATTACTCATCTCAATGCCCTCCCTCCCCAGCAGCCCTCTCAGGTACATCTGATCCCGGAGCTTTTGTGTCCTGACTGGCACTTGCTGTATTGACGCTGAACTCCTGACCTTGCTTTGTCTCCAGCCACGACCTGATGTCAAAGTGGCTTCGGGTCAGGTTTCACTGCCCGGGTTACCCTGAGGTCCCAGAGGAAAGCGATCCCTCTGCTTGTACGAGGGACACGATCCCGATGTCCCTCCCTGCCCACGGGAGAGAGGGGATGGCTGTGGAGACAGGAGGTGCTGCCCAGGCTGTTCTTCCATCACCTTCCCATCACCAGGGGTGCAGCTGTGTGCTTTTCTCCTTGAGGGACATGTTCAGAATAGTAGGAAAACATCCAGTTTGGGAGCTCAGGGACCTCAAGCAGAGCAGTGTCAAAATCATCTTAGGGAAGCACTTTTTCCCCAAATTCTGCTGTCCGAATGTGCCAAGGGAAGTTTAGGTCAGACATCAGGAAATAATTATTCTCTGAAAGAGTGTTTGGACACTGGAATTGTCTGCTCAGAGAGGTGGTGGAGTCACTGTCCCTGGAGGTGTTTAACAAAAGACTGGATGTGGCACTGAGTGCCGTGGTTTAGGTGATGAGGAGCTGTTGGATCATAGGTTGAACTTGATGACCTCAAAGGTCTTTTCCAACCCAGTTCATTCTGTGATTCTGTAACTCAGCAGGGCTGTCTGGGCCATGGCAGTGACTGCCCCAGCCACGTTTGCACTTTGTCTCCACAGGATTTTTTTTAGGCAGGGACTCTGAAGTTTGGTTGGTCTCCACTGATGTGTCCCAGGGACAAGCAGCCTGCACAGAGCTCATGAGCTGTGGGGGCAAACAGCAAACCCCAGACCTCCAGAGGATGAGGGAGTCCTGCAACTCATGGGATGCTGCTTTTAGAGCTCAGCTATCCCAATCTCTGGCAGAAGAAAAGGACCTGGCTGTTTTGCCTCAGACAGGGCAGTGCTCTGGTACTGACACAAGTCTGGGGAGAGACCCGAGGCACAAAGGGAGCTGCAGACCTCTAAACTGGCCCTGTTGGAAGGACAGTGACCCTCCTCATCTCTGCTCTGACCCCCCCCACTGGGCTGTGGTCCTTGTGCACCCCCTGGCTCAGCTGAAGCATCTCTAGCCATGGTCTGTCAGGGTCCCTTTTGTGCTCAGCTTTTCCAGATTCTCTACTTCCTGAATTTCCCTACATTCCTATTTCACCTGCAGTTCCTGTGGACAAGAGGTTTTGGGCTGCCTCAGCGCTGTAAGGTGGTGTTAAGCTCATGAATGACATCCTAAACCACTTATGGGGTAACTTTTAACCTTTCACCAGCCTGATCCAGGGTCTGATTCCCAGCTCAGCAGCCAGGCCCCAAACTCCACGTCTCAAGCAGCCTTTCTCCCTTCCTGGGAGTCCCCTGCCTCTGCCTAAGTGGAATAATATGCCAGCACTCACCTCCTAAATCCCTCTGGCTCTGTTAATTCTCCCTTGAACATGCCTTGAGCCTTGCCCTCTGTGCCACCCAGCTCCTTAGGGCAGTCCCCAGCAGACCCCCTGGTCTTTTGGAGTGCACGTGGAGGGCTCTGCTTTACCTCCCCGGGGTCATCAGCCTCCCTCCCACAGACCTGGGCTGCTGCTGGGTGGGCTTGGCTGAGAGGAAATCACTCCCTGCCACCCCCACCCGCTGCATTCCCACCTTTTGTTTCCCTCTGAACGGGGACTTCACACTGATGGTCCTGGCTGGTGATTTACTGACAATTCAAAATGTGCCTGCCACGCTGTTATTTTTAAATTCATTCGAATTAGTTTTGGATAATTCAATCAAGGGGTTTGAATACACATCTGGTTAATTCTGATTGATGTGCCAGGAACCCCTGTGATTAAGGGTCTGGGGATATGTGCCATTCTTGCACTACTGGAGGTGATAATTAAAATCATAGAATGATAGAGTTGCTAAGGTTGGAAAAGACCTCTAAGATCATCGAATCCAGCCATTAACCCAGCATTGCTGAGAACATCCCAAATCATGTCCCCAAGGGCCACATCCACATGGCTTTTAAATCCCTCCAGGAATGGTGTCCCTGCCCCATGGCAGGGGGTTGGAATGAGATGATGTTTAAGGTGACTGCCCAACAGAAACCAGTCTGTGATTCAATGAATGGAGAGGACCAACAAATTGTCCGGTGTTCCTGGAAGCAAAAAAGCAGGAGAGACATTTTTGGGTCACTAATGGGGGACTGGTGGGAGATGAGAGGAATTCTTGGGAAGGCAAAGGACTCAGTGAGACCTTTGCTGAGGGGTTTGGTCTGGATGGAGGTTGGCTGGTGGAAGAGCTGGGGCTTGCTGGGATCAGTGCTGCTCATTTGGGGCTTGCTGGGGAGAAAGGTGGTCTGTGCTGGGGCTGGGCTGCAGAGAGTCATGTCCTTGGTCAGGTGTTGCAGACAAAATCAGAGGAACCTTTGGTAGATTGGGAGCATCCTTCAGTCTGTGAGAGGTGAATGGAAGAGGCCTCGTCCACTGCTTTCACTGCCAGATCAGTTTTCTGGCTGCTTTCATGAAAGGGGAGAAAGGTCAAATGTGAAGTTTTGTCCCCAGATGGTGCTTCCCTTTTATCTGAGGCATTATTGGAAGATAAGCATTTGCTTTCTCTATTTCTCTCCTCCTTTTATTTTCTGTGGATAAACATAGATTATGAAGGTTAGAAAAGCTTTGAGGGATGTTTTTTATCTGATATTAAGTTCTTAATAGGTCACCTTGGCATTGAGAAGCCCAGGAGCTGAAAGAGTCAGCAATTGAATCACAATAACCTTTGCAGAGCACGCCCCTGTCAGTGGGGCTGGGGCCCAGAGATATGTGGGACCTCATTATCTCAACCTTAGCCCCAAGGGTGTCACCTGACAAAAGGGGCTGGGGACAGCTTTTCTTCCAGGCTCCCCTTTCCCCTGGCCCTGGAGATAACCTGTCCCCACTTCGATGACAGGAATTGTTCCCCAGCCACCACTCCACCCACCCACCCAAACCCAGAGCTCTCAGCAAGGGAGGGAGGAACGAGCTGTGGGTCCCAGATTTCTCTGCTTTCAGGGATGTGCTCACAGCCCATCACTTTGCATTTCTGAAGTCATTTAGCACCAGCATCTGACACAAATATCAGTGCAAGAACAGCCAATCTCACTTGACTGGTGAAACCATCTCTGGGGTACGATTTTTGATTTAGGGTTTTTTTTATTTTTGAAAGAAAGTGGCCAAAGTGCCCAAATCCTCAGCAAAGCAGGAGCTTTGGTCTGCCTCTCCTGCGTTTTAAAAGGAAATTGCAAATGTGTCATTCTGTCTCCAGGATTGAATGTGACAGGCTGTGATTGAGTTCGCTGCCCTCGCTGACGCCCGGAGCTGCCCAGGGCACTGCACCACCCGAGATTCCCTGGGTTATCTGCTACAGGGAGCAGATCCTCTGGAGGGAGCTCCTGTGGTCTCCACAGACTCTGCTGGATGTGACAGGACAAGGGGTGATGGTTTTATCCTGAAGGAAGGTCAATTTAGATGAGATGTAAGGGAGTTTTTTACAACTGGCACACCCAGAGAGGTGGTGGATGCACCTTCCCTGGAATCCTTTAAGGCCAGGCTGGATGGGGCTCTGAGCAACCTGATCCAGTGGGAGACATCCCTGATTGTTGAACTAGGTGACCTTTAGAGGTCCCTTCCAACCCAAGCATCCCATGGTTCTATTTTTCTGTCATTCTAAGTCAGTGCGTGCGTGTGCTCATCTTTACATCACCCCTTGGGTCCCTTGGTGAGAGGGACCTCAAGCCAGAAGGATGATCTTGCAGTGTCCAGGTGTTTCTGGGTGCCTCCACACCCCTGCTCAGATATTCCCACCCTCCTTCACGCCGCTGTGCTGGCGCGTGCCCCGCTGCCCGCGTATCCATGCGGGTTCCCGGGTCTCCACTCGTGCCTCCCGCTGCCCAAGGGCAGCTTGGCTCCCTCTCAAGTGCCACAGTGTGGTGAGGATCCGTGGGTGTCTCAAAGCTCTCCCCGTCTGGCTGCAGTCAAAGGACCCTTTGTGGTGCTGCCCTGCACCCCCTGCTCCGCAGCTCCCGACCCTCGGGGTCACCGCGTTCCCGGCGGGATGAGCTCATCTCTACGGGAATCTGGTCCCTCAGCCCCGTGAACAGACACTTACAAAGGACTTGTGTTCATCATCCAGCCAATCTTGTGGTGCATCTGTCTTCATTCCATCCCATATTACTCCCTGCCTCGGTTTCTGAGCTGTCCCACAGAAGGGTTTCTGTTCCAGGCCAACTGCGTTGGGATCTTTGTGTCTGGCCAGTCCCGTTCACACACACGCTGCACTTCTGGGTATTTCTGAGCCAAAACTCTGAGTCTTTCTGGTGTTGCAGTTTGTCTGAATTATCTTTATCTACAGCTCAACCCCTGCTGAAGAGCTGACCAGATTTTGGGGAGCATTTTGGGTTCTGCAGCTCATGAGCTATCACCCATGCTTTCAAAAGTAAAAAGTTAATTTTCATACTTTTTTTTCATTATTGTTGCCTTAATCTCAATCAAAACCACTGTGACTCCAAACATCCACTTACAATCTCTGTGAAGAACCAGGAGTGATGGCAATAACAGACATAAATATTTAAAAGTTAGCAAGTTCCCAAAATACTGGCCAATGGGAAAGAAATTCCACCAGTTTGGGAGAAACAGAAGCACCTGAGTGGCACTAGGATGACCTTTGAGATTATCTCCTGGAATCACAAATACAAGCATCCAGCAGCAGGGCCCTGTCTGTGAGCACTGAGCTTTCCCTCTGGGAATGTCAAACAGAAAATCCTTATTCTCCATAAAGGACCTGGATTGGCTCTGCAGAGCACCTGTGGCAGGATGTGTGCCTGAGAGGGTGACCCATGGATGAAGAGACTGCTCTGCTGCCAGTGGGATGGAAATCCTGCAGAGCTTGGGAAACAGACACGGAGGGTGTACGGGCTCCTGTGGTGAAGGGGCAGAGCTGTCCCACCCTTGTTCCCTCCCTGTGCTCCGACAGAATGGTCAGAGGTGGCACATCCTTCCCCGGTGTAGTTTCATTCCCCCAAAGCACTCACTCAGCTGGACAGCGCTTGTAAGAGCCTGAAGCCAGAAATTTGGATAAATTAAAGTTAAATCTGGTGTCTGGAGCATTCAAATGGCCTCTTTATTTGGCCAAGGACAACCTGATCCTGACACTGTCCCTCAAAGATGCCACTAATGCCAGCATGGAGTTTCCTAGAACCCACCTGCAGGACTTTGCCTTGATTACCCACCTTCATTTCCCACTGATAGAGGCCAGAGCACATTTTTTCAGGCTTAAATATCTTTAATTTTAGGTTGCAAGGTTGGGGTAAGCGGAGAACGAACGTCCAGGGTCTGTGGGAGCACGTGCACTCCAAATGTCTGGCTCTAGGGTGGCCACTGGCAGCAGAGCCAGGAGCTGTGGAAAAGGAGGAGGAGGAATAGCAG
Source organism: Rhipidura dahli (assembly GCA_013399225.1). Lineage (NCBI taxonomy): Eukaryota > Metazoa > Chordata > Aves > Passeriformes > Rhipiduridae > Rhipidura > Rhipidura dahli. The sequence continues at coordinate 235,930 of VXAC01008682.1, forward strand.
GTTTGGAGCTCGTGCACTGATCAGCACAGCCCAGTCCTTGGTGGGGACTGGACTGGACTGCAAAGGCCTCCTCAGCCCCGTGCCAGAGGTGAGTGCCAGCAGCCCGGTAATGGATTGCCTGGCAGCGCCCGTAGCTGAACACGGATGCTTGGCAGGCCATTACCTTGAAAAATGAGCTCTGCCGAGCTCGCCTTGTGTTGTTACAAACTAATGATTTGCATTGATTAGCACATGGCTCACGAGTGTCTAATTTATCAATCAGGGAGCGCCGGGGGAGCGTGTGTAAAGCGTGCTCTCAAAAATGATGTCATCTGTCAATGGGCTCCTGGGTGTGAGAGCTGCACGTACCTGACACGCTCTCCCTGCTGAGGGAGAAGGAGCTGCTTGTCTCCTTCCCTTTCCCTCTGTTTCCAGCTCTGGAGCTGTTTCACTTTGGGGTGAGCCCTGCAGTTCAGGTACAGCCTGACTGGGCACACTTCAAGCTGTATTTATGAATATTTGTGGTGCTGGGAGCAGCAGTCAGAAAACCACTGTGGTTAGGTGATGTCCAAGCCCAGAATGAAGGGCTTGGACAGAAGGTTGGTGTAAGGGTTTTAAAAGCATTACACTCGGTCTTTCACTTCTGTCTAATTTAATTCAGAATTCCACTGCAGCCAGGAGGATCTCTTGCTGTAAATGTTTGTGGGGATCCACAGTGGGAGATGGGACAGCGGTCCTGTGCTGTGGACTGGAAAAAAGGGGATCTCTGTCAGCTAGGAATTTGTGCTTAAAGGACCCTCTGGCCCAAAGGAGGAGGATTTAAGCTGGCAGAGGGTAGATTTAAATTGGATATTAGGAAGAAATTATTCCCTGTGAGAGTGGTGAGGCCCTGGCACAGGTTCTCAGAGAAGCTCTGACTGCCCTTGGATCATTGGAAGTGTCCAAGGCCAGGCTGGATGGGGCTTGGAGCAGCCTGGGACAGTGGGAGGTGTCTCTGCCCATGGCAGGGGGTGGCACTGGATGGGCTTTAAGATCCCTTCCAACCCAAACCACTCCAGGATTCCACGATTCCAGTGGATCCCAGTGGGCTGGGTGTGTGTGACACAGTGACCCACCATGAAACCAGAGCACCCAGCAGCTCCATCAGGGCACAGTGACCCGTGTGTCTCCAGAAAACAGAGCAGATGCCCATCAGCGTCTCATCCCGTGCTTCTCTTGGACCTCCTGAAGCAGGAGGAGCCTGCTCTGCCCCCTGTGCTGTGCTGGCTCTGCAGGGCTGATCTCCTCTCCAGCAGTCAGGCACAGCTCTGTTTGACCCCATTTCCCAGGATTACCCCAGAGGTCAGTGGGTGATTCCTGTGCAGGGATTAAGCCCCGTGGCCCTGCCCAGTGCAGCCCCTGTGCCCCTGCCAGCCCCTGGCCGAGGGTGTGTGGAGTGGGGATTACACTGCAGTGCCTGCAGATGATCAGGATTAGCCTGTGGTTATTCCAGGAAAGCTGTCTTCTTCTAAACCCTGTACTGCTGCTGGGGGAAAAGACCCTGGGAATTGTATGGCTGGAAAAGTGAGGAAGAGCCATTCTCTGGCTGTTGCATTGCTGTAGGTGTGGCAAATAAATCTTGTTTGCTGATGACAAGATTTGCTTGGTGAGATTGGACTTGATGATCTTGGAGGTCTTTTCCAACCTTAATGATTCTTTGATTCTGTCACATGAGATCTCCTGGGCAAAAGAAATAGAAACCAGAGGAACCTGATGGGATTGCAAGGAAAGGAACCTGCTTTGCTGTCCCTTCTGTTTTGTGCACTCAGATGCATCTTCACCTTGGGAGAGTGACTTTTACATGGGTGACAGAGATAGGACAAAGAGAAACCCTTTTAAACTAAAAGAGGAGAGATTTAGATTAGGTATTAGGAAGAGATGATTCCCTGTGAGGGTGGTGAGGCCCTGGCACAGGGTGCCTAGAGCAGCTGTGGCTGCCCCTGGATCCCTGGAAGTGTCCAAGGCCAGGTTGGACACTGGGGCTTGGAGCAGCCTGGGACAGTGGAAGGTGTCCCTGCCCATGGCAGGGGGTGGCACTGGATGAACTTTAATATCCCTTCCAACCCAAGCTATTCTGTGATTCCCTGACTCCCCTGTCCAGATCAGCTCTCACCCCTGCTCAGAGTGGCTCCTGTCGTGACACTTTGGGTTCTGGACAGTGTTGACAACAAGAGTTTCAAGAGCACTGTGACCACCTGGTGTTCCAGGCTGCTGCTCTCCATATGGCTGGAGGTGCTCTGAGATGTTTGTTTGGATGGGCTGGCATGGTCCAGGCAAGCAGCACTTTAAAACACATGTACCTGAGAGGAGAGAGAGCTGCTGGCTGCTGAGTTAGGCACGAGTTCAGGATACCTCATCCCTTGCTTTTTCAATTAACGTTTCTAAAGGCCTTTAGGATCGGTGGATGGACAGGGCTATTGAAATGCCATGTTTTATTAGGAATTGATCTCCTGTTAATAGGCTTTAGGCAAATTAGAGTGGATTGTTTCACTGGAAAATGGAGGGGAAATGGGAGGAACATGGAGTGTCACCGGCCCCTTCCTCGTCTTTGCTGAGATCAATAGAGCTCCATCATGCAACCCAAATCAATGGAAAAGCAGGAATAGATGATCATCAGATGGGCCAGCCATTAGATCATACACTGCCTGCTGTGTCCTTTCTCCCTCTCCATGCCAGGAGCAGCAGCCAGCGGTCCTGGTGTCCTCTGGGGAACATTAGCTTCATAAAACAGGGAGGAACTGCTATTGGAAAAGCAATGAAGTATTAGTGGCCCCTGTGCAGTTGTAAGGCTGTGGCTGGAACCTTCTCAGCACAGCCTGGATTGATGTGCTGGGCTCCAGGGCTGCTTGGCTCTCCTGGAAATGGTGTTTGCAGATCCTTAATCCAACAGTGAGAAATGATGATGGTGATTTCAGCGAGATGCCCTGCAAGAAGGAGAGGCAGGGACAGCAAAGGAAGGATGCCTCAGGGGATGGGGAGGACAAAGCTTGTCCTCCTCTTGCTTTCCCTGCCCAAAATATTTTCCCTACTTTCCAAGGCAGTGCCACAGTTGTGGTTGCTCCCTCGCACCCAGGCGGAGACAGCGAGGCTGATTCCATGACCTGAAGGATTTTCCCTTTGAAACCCACCCTTGCAATCTTCCTGGCAGCCATTTAATCCCCTCCCCTGGGAACTGGGGAAATTTCATGGCCAAAATGAGCCACCAGCGTGACTTGAGTGAGAGCTGCTGGAGCAGGGGCTGGAAGCGCTGGGGCAGGAGATGATGAATTCCCTGGAACTTCATCAGCCCAGAGGCTGCTGATGCTGCACAAAAGCAGAGTGGTGGGGAGGGATGGCTTGGCTGAGTGTGCCATGGTTCACCAAGCTCCTCTTCTGCTTAGTTATTCATTTAATTATTTGTAATGACTCTCATCCAGCCAGCGTCTGCTCCTGTACCCGCCTGGCTGGTCATCGTGATCCTGCTCCCAACCACGCTCCCAGCAGCCCTGGATGCCTTTCCAGTGCTTTATACAGAGATATTAATTGAAGGGGGCTTTATTTTAACTCTGGTGGGCCAGGAATGATGCTCTGGGTCAGGAGGTGATGGTTTTAGAGGAGTAGGAAACAGCTGAGCCCAGCTGGCACAGTGGAAATGATCCTTTTCTTTTAATTTTTGCTGCCAGAGAGCAGTCCAAGCTGCTTGGACAAATAAAAGAGAAGTGAGGTTGTGGCAGGAGATGGGGTTCAGGAGCGTGTTTCTGAAGTGAGTCTGAAGATAGTTTTGAAGGGACACCTTCCACTAGGCCAGGCTGCTCCAAGCCCCATCCAACCTGGCCTTGAACATTTCCAAGGATGGGGCATCAAAAACCTCTCAGAGTAACCTGTGCCAGTGCCTTTTTCTTGAATAAACCAAAACTGGATGATGCTAACATGCTCCAAACAGTGATTCAGTCTACAGGATCAGGCTTTGAAGGGCCTGGAGTAAAGCTCCTGGAGTGCATCTGTGTGGGTGGGTTTTAGCAGGAAATGTCACTTTACAGGGAGGAATAACATGCTGTCAGAGGTACGTGGCCCTCTCTGGAAGGCAGCTGCTTCTGTTGCTCTGGTGAACTTCAAGATATTTTTTTCATTGTCATAATCATGATTTATCTTCCAGCAGATACACCAAGTGCTGGCTGCCACCAATTCCTTTGTCCTCCGACCCCACTGCTCTTTGCTGGACAATTTTGAGTCCATCCCTATGACGTGGAGAGGATTATTGTGTCTCTCTGTTCAATAACTACGTGATACCAACCCCTCTGTCCCACTTAGAAGTGTGGTTGAGGCATCTGCCACCAACTTGCTGGGGAAAGTGTCCTCGAGCATCAGCCTCCTGTGGATCCCTCAGCAGCTGGGGAGGCCCAGATAACGCTGAAAAGCTGAGTGATGGAAGGTATCTTTTACCTTCTTTCATCTACCAGACCCTGTGGGCTGCTCGCCAGGATGCCTGTGGGTCTAGCCATGGCCAGGATGGGAGCTCAGAGAAGGCCAGAGCCTGTGTCTTTAAAGATTAATAGTGTTGTTTGCTCATTAAGGAGATCATTTTGAAGTCAGCGCTAGCCAGAACATTCGAGTGCAAGCATCTGTTTGCTACTGGGAGAGGATATTTATTGTCTGATACTTCAATGGGTGTAAATAAAACAGCCAGCCCTAGATAATGTTCAGACAAACAAACAAACAGCTGCCAGAATGGGTCCCTTGGTAGCTGACCTTTGGGAAGCATCATGCTGATGTTTTAATAGCAGCCGGCTCTGCGGAGCCGAGCCCGGTGAGTGAAGCCTTCCAGGAAGGGGAAGGATTCATGTGCAGCCCCAGAGTGCTGGGTTAGGAGAGGAAAAGGGAGCTTGGGGTGCTGAGCTGAGACCTGGGGGTCTAAGGAGTGTGCCTGTGCAGCACAGACATTCAGGAAGGGGAAGCAGGGAGGTGATCCCGTGGTGGAGGTGATGGGTGTGTTTGTGGAGTGTGGGTTGTGCTGGACTGAGCATTTTGACACCCACGTGTGGTCCTGGACCCCCTCACTTGTTGCTTCCCTCCCTTGTGCCTTGCAGAGGAGCTCAGGCAGCTCCCAGGAGCCATCCCAGCTGGACTGGTGTCAGTCAGGCTCTCATCCCCCAGCCCAAAGGGAATATCTTGAATATAGGAATGCCCATCATCCAGTCAGAAGAAAACTCAATCCACACCAGCAGCCCAGCTCCAGGTGGGGCTTGTGGCTGATGCCAGCAGAGAAGAACAGGAACAGAGGGAACATGAGCAGGAAAAGCTTTAAGCTCCCAGCAGCTGCAAACTTGGGGAGCTTTCTGAGCAGAGACTGAGTCTGAGTCCCTGACTTCAGTGGTGATCACCTGCAGGCTTTGATGAGAATCTTCCCATTTTTCCTTCTCACGCTCTTTGATTTTTTTCACCAACCCAAGTGCCCTGGTTCTAGCAGGAGCAGCCTTGGAGCCAGGAATAAATCTCTAAGAGAAAGTGCAGTTCTGTTGTCTGATGCTCAAGACTGTGAAGATTGTGCAGGGGAGGTGGAAATTGTGTGGGCTCCATGCCTGGGGTCCAGCATAAGAAGGACAGAGTTTAAGGCAGGTAAAAGGATGTCTGGAGTTAAGGGCCAGACTTCTGGCTGCAGTCTCTGATCATCACCTCACTGCTGGCATGGCATGGGTTGATGTCTGCCAGATCTTCTGTCCTTTTCCTGAATTTTCCTTTTTCTTAGCTACTAGATCCAACTGGAGAGAGGGGTTTCTGCCCTTGGAGCTGTTGGGCTGTGGGTGTGTGAGCACATGTGTGTGTTTGCACACGTACAGTGCAACGAGCCCTGCCCCTCCCTCCCTCCCCCTCTGCAAAATAATGACTTTTCAGGCAATTAGGCCAGCAATAGCTGTTAAATCACTTCCGAGTAGCTCCGTATTCCTGGTGTGAAGCCTCTGCAATCTTTTTTACCTGCACCAAATGCATAGGGGAGATCCCTGGGGGGCTGTGCCTCCTGTCTCCATGGTTTGTTAACTCCAGCCGGCTGTTTCTCCAGCCTGCCTCTTCCATCTCCAAGCTCTTTCCCCTCTAATGGGGCCTGGCAAAGGCTGAGGACAGTGACTGAGCCCTGGGGTGATAATTGGCTGCTTACATATCTGGTGGCCTGCAGCTCTGACCCTGGTGGTGCTGAAAAATCAAGGTCAAAGCAGCGAAGATGCGAGGTTTGTTTAGCACGGGGATCAGCAGAGAGCGAGGATGCTCTGACGGGAACGAGGAGCCACGAGGGACTGGGGGAGAAGCAGAGTGGAGACAGCAGACAGAGCCCCCTGACTGCTCCCTGACAGGGAGAATGTGGAGCTGGAAAGCCTCAGTGGAAAAGAGGAAATGTTCCTGCTGTGGGGGTATTTGATCTGCTCGGGGCAGAGCCCCAACAGGGAGCCTCCTGCGCTCCTCAGCCTGCAGCCCTTCCTGCCTCCTTCCTTTCCCCTGACTGTCCTAAAGGGAAGGATTCAGCCCAACCCTGTTGGCATCTTTGCCCTTGACCTCACGGGTGATTCACATCAGTGTCCACTTTCAAGAAGACTCAGAGGAGCTGAATTCCTCCTTGAGGGACCAGGGATATCAGCGAGCCCCTTGCTCCCAAGCAGCCAGAGCTGGTGGGAGTCAGGGATGCTCAGTGCTGAGCTTCAGGTCCTGAATTCTTTGTGTGTCAGGGATGCTCAGTGCTGGGCTTTAAGCCCTGAATTCTTTGTGTGTCAGGGATGCTCAGTGCTGGGCTTCAGGCCCTGAATTCTTTGTGTGTCAGGGATGCTCTGTGATGGGCTTTAAGCCCTGAATTCTTTGTGTGTCAGGGATGCTCAGTGCTGGGCTTTAAGCCCTGAATTCTTTGTGTGTCAGGGATGCTCAGTGCTGGGCTTTAAGCCCTGAATTCTTTGTGTGTCAGGGATGCTCAGTGCTGGGCTTTAAGCCCTGAATTCTTTGTGTGTCAGGGATGCTCCGTGATGGGCTTCAAGCCCTGACCCCTTGGTGAGTCAGGGATGTTCAGTGCTGGGCTTCAGGCCCTGACCTCTCTGTGTGCTGATGTTGGATGTGCATTGCTGTCATCAGCAGATCCATCAAGATGACAAATTAACTGCAAATCCTCCCATGTCACTGGACCAGCCCAGCAGCCAAGGCCTGCACGTGCTCCCACTTCTGTGGAGGCTGATGGATGACACGCAGGATCTGAGCAGCTCTGAGCACCCTCCACGCCCTTTGCTGGCACTGAGAGCCCCTCTGACTCCTTTCTGTTTCATTTTCCTTATCTGTTCTGGGGAAATAATATTCCTTTTGCTGTCCCACAGCAGGTGAGTACATCAAGGAAGGACAAAGATAACAATCTGTATGTCACTGCTATCCTTTGCTCACACAGGGTTTCCAGACCCTTTATCATTCCCTCTCTTCCCTTCTCTTTGGCTTTCTAACAGAAGATGATTCAGGCTCATTTTTTTGGCTGAGAGGTTGATACAGAAGGAACCAGCTCAAGGACTGTGCCAGGGAACAGTGGGAACAGGTCTTGACACCATAAGTTCTGCACAGCTTGTTATTTCCTTTGGGTGGGAAGGGTGCTTTTTGCTCAGCTGTCCAGCTGCAGACTGGGAATCTTTGGTCAGGAAGGAGGGGAGATCATGATGTGGGGCATGATGAAGCTCTCCTACAGCTTTGTTTCTTTTAGGGAAAGGCACTGTGATGTTTGTGTTGCTGCAGGATAGAACATTTTCAGCAAGTCAAAGGTGACACATGGGAAACAGAGAGAGAGATAAGGAATGTGGATGCACCTCTGAAACTTGACTGTGGGGTTTGCTGCTGCGCAGAGCCTCACAAAATCCAGAAGAACTGCTGTGAATAGTTCCTTTATCCTGCCTTGTTCTGTACTGAAAGGGATTGCAAACCTTCCCCAGCAGCTTTTGAGCCCAAACTCTAGAAATTGTTTTGAAGCAGGTAAAGAAAAACCTGTTGTTTTCTGCATTTTCTTCTGTATCACTGGATCATTGTCAGGGACTGTTTGTCTGGTTCCTCCTCACAATCCCAGTTATTGATGTCCCTAAGTGACACCCTGTTATGAGATGTGTCTGGAATCATAAGGTGCCAGATTCGTGCAGGGCTGATTTCAATACCTGATACATGCAATCAGCAAGAGAAATAGTCTGTGTTGCACTGAGCACTCTGCAATAATAAATTGCCCCGTGGAACATTAGCAATAAGAGCAATAATATTATATGAGTGGCATTTGAGTGAGTCAGCCCTGCAGACCTGCGTGGTTTTTTTATCTTCTGCTCATCACCACCACAGATCCTTCCCTCTTGCCATCATTTGGAGCGTGGTAGATTCATCCAGGAGGTGACAGGAGCACAGTGGCAGTACCAGATAAAAGTGAGCACGTTCTGCATTGTTCTGACGGTGTTCTTGTGTTGCTGGGACCAGCAGAAGTGATGAAATCTGCTTTATCCTTTCTGAGAGGAGGCTGGAAAAAAGCCACTTTGTGTTGACAGTGGCTGTTGTCTGAAAGACCTGGGCCACAATGCATTTGTCCAATGATTATTTTGTGTATATATTATAAATAGATATATGTTACTGTGAGGGTGGAGAGAGAGAAGGTTGCTCTGACAAGCTTTGCCTGCCTCTGGATCCCTGGAAATGTCCGTGGATGGGGCTTAGAGCAACCTGGGATAGTGGAAGGTGTCCCTGCCCATGGCAGGGGTTGGAATGAGATGATCTTTAAGGTGCCTTTCAACCCAAACCATCCTGTGGTTCTGTGATTATTTGTTCCCAGTGGAAGGAGGAAAGATCCTCACGTTCTCCCCCTGCTTTTGTCGTTGCTGCCCAGATCCGTGTGGACGGCACCACCAAGAACACGCTGGAGTACGAGATCGTGCAGGTGGTGGACACTGGCCCCATCCTCCGGGACATGGCCTTCTCCATGGACCACGAGCACCTCTACATCATGTCTGAGAAGCAGGTAAGCACCTCCATCAGTCCATGGGGCTTTAAAAACCTTTTAGCTCCGTCCTGCTGTGCACGTCGGGGCTGCTCATGAATCCTGGCAGTGAGCACAGTTCCTACAAGGATGTGCTTCGTTGTCCACCTCAGGACTTTTAAGCTCATAAATCCATGGCATTTATGATCTTTTGCAATACTGAGGGGCCTGGGACACAGAACTAAGGGGCAGGAACCACCCCCAGAGTTGCTTTGTCCCGTTGGTGGTTCTCCACACCCACCCAAACTGTGGCCACAGCCACAGGGAGGTGTGACACTGAATGATTTGGCTCTGGCTGGAGATTTTGGAGAGGCTGGAGCCTCCTTGGGACATTGTGGGCTGTGTGAGTGTAGGATGCTGCCTGCCAGGGTGCAGGCCAAGCTTGGTGTGGTGTTCCTCGTTGTGTTATTAGTGTTATGATTTGAAAATGTTGGCAGCCAGATTCCAGGGAAGGACCAATCTGGGTGTTCAGCATGGAATCCTCACTGATTCCTTGGCCTTGGGAAGTTTGGGATGGCAGTAGGAGGAGGAACTACTTCTACATGAAAAATCCATTGTTTATAATTAGCCCTGTGGGCGTGCAGGATTGCATGAACTGTCATACCTGGCTGATTCACAGATGCTCATGAGGAGCTTTAAATCCACAGAAAAGAATGGGGGCAATGAGTGGTGGGGTGATGGCAGTGTCCCTACAGTGCCACTTCAGTGGAAGCCACCAGTCTGAGTGGGACATGTTCACCCATACACGTTCAGTGATTTATTAACAAGGTTTTATCAAGTTTTTTTGAAAATAACAATATTTTCTAATCCGTGAGGGTCATTTCTCCTGCTCGCACCACTTTCTTTTAAATGTTTTGTGATGTCTCCAACCATTTCCCTCTGCTGTGGATATTTATGCCTAAAATTTGGTGTGGGGAGAGGAGTAACTCTGTCAATTCCTCCTGATTAAAGAGTCTTTGAGCACGACACCATTCCTTTTCCTCATGCTTTTACTGTTTGGGTCCTTTCTTTTTCCTTCTGCATAGAGTGGGGATCCTTGTGGGTCAAAGCCCTGGAGCAGGACAGTGAAGGCACCAATAACCAACCCACTGCTGTCAGGTTTGCTCAGTGTCCTTTCTCTGCAGGCCCATTTGAGGTCACCTCAGACACCAGTGCTGGCTTTGCACAGCCCTTCAGATTTACAGAGACTCCCAGGGGCTGTCTCCAACCTCTGGGGGAAAGGGCAGTGGGACAGCAACACCCATTCCTCACATCCTTTAAAACATGAAATCTGGAACAAGAGGAACAATTACTTTTTCCTCCAGAGACTTCCAAAAACTTATTCTTGCTGGTGCACTTCCCTGACCATTACAGCACGAGCAGATTCATTTTGTGCCTGGCTGTTCCAAAGCACAAGTTTTACCTGGTGTTTTTAGGACCCCAAGCCCTGTAGAGACCTCAGGATCTCTGAGCCCCCTGTAATTTATTAATCATCTCCTCCCACCCATCTCTGACACCCATGGGTGTCTCTGTGAGACAGGCTGGTGAAAAAGGCAGGGAGTGTTGTTATTTAAAATCTGATGTGAGCCTGTGAAATGCTCAGCACTACATCAGCCTTTGCCCAAATCTGATTTTATCTGAGGTGGGCGATGTGAGTGACAGCGCTGCCAACACAGCAGTGCAGTCACTACCTGTGTGCTCGTGATAGAACACACTCCAAAGCTGGAATAAACTCATTCCTTTGTGAACTCATTCATTTGTAGAGCCTCAGTGAGTGGGTGCAGGGGTTTGCCTTTGCTGGAGGCAGGATTAGGAGCAGGCTGCCCTTAGGGAGCAAATATCTACAAGCCATGTACAAGTCTTTTATAAAAAAGGGTGAAGATCTGACTTATCAGAGGTTTTCAGTGCCCACAGTGGTTTTGGGAGGTCTGTGGAGATGAGGGGCAGGGGAGTGGTGGCTTGACCTGAGCTTTTTAAGGATAGACAGGCACCAGGGCTTGTGCCATCCCTTGGGAAGGAGGGGGTTTCTCCTCCCTCTGCCTGCTGGGCTCAACCCTGTCTGTGCCCTAGAGATAAGAGTGGTTCTCTTATTACCTGTGCAGTTATTAAAAGCTGTTTTCATGGAATCATAGAATCATTAAGCTTGGAAAAGGTCTCCAAGATCATCAGCCTTTGACCAAATACCCCCGTGTCCACTAAACCATACAGTGAAGTGCCACTTCTACTTGTTTTTTGAACACTTCCCAGGGATGGTGACTCCATCACTGCCCTGGGCAGCCTCTTCCAATACTAAACCACTCTTCCACTGATGAAATTTTTCCTGATATCCAACCTGAGCCTCCCCTGGTGCAGCTTGAGGCCACTTGTCCTGTCACTGGCTGCCTGGGAGAAGACCCAGACCCCCACCTCACCACAACCTCTTTTCAGGGAGTTGTGAAGAGTAACGAGGTCCTCCTGAGCCTCTTTTTTTTTTTTCTCCAGGCTAAACAGCTCCAGCTCCCTCAGCCAGTCCTCACAGGACTTGTGCTCCAAACCTTATAGTTTTGCAGGCTTGGCTGCATCTCTCACCAGCCCCCCACAAGAACGGTCACCTCGGTGATAAATCAAATTTCTCCAGTTTGTCCCAGTCTTATCACAGCTCTGGACATCCCTGCAAGGCACCCTTTAACTTGGGAACATCTAAAATGAGCTGTTACAATAAATCTGGATACAAGAAGCAGCTTTTTCCTGCTGCCAAAACAATCCCCTGGCCTTTTTAAAGTCAAATTCTGCATTTTCCCCAGTGAACTTGGGGGTCCTTTCTCATTCTCCCTGCTTCTCCCTCTGATCCTTTGCAGCCCATTCCTTTTGCACTTGCTTTTCCATCACTCCTGCATTCCTGGCATCCCTGTTGCTTTGCTCTCTCCTCTCCCAGCTGTCTCCACACTGCTGACTGGCAATGTCTCCCTGTTTCCTTGCTGCTCAAGTGTTGACACACGCACAGAGCCCACTGCTGCATGCCAGGAGGTGCAGGATGCTCCTTCCCCTGGGTAACATTTGGAAGGTCACCTCCATCACCCCCTAAATATCTCCATTTCAGCACGTTGGGCTCCTGGGTCTCTCCCAGTATTTCACAAAGCTGATGCAACACATGGAAGCATCTCCAAGACCCAGGAATCTCAGCTCTTCTCTTTGATATAGAGGGTTCAAAGTGAAGAGCTGGAGAAAATAACCTCAATCAAAATCCAGAAGGTAAAGTGCAAGAGGTGTCAACTTCATATTATTTAAATCTCAAGGTTTTGAGCTTCCTCTTACTTTTGGTTTACTAATGGTTAGGGAAAACTGTTCTGCAACCAGGATTTGAGCAACTTTGTGTTACTTGTGAGCAACTTTACCCATCTCTGGAAGTGTCCAAGGCCAGGCTGGATGAGGCTTGGAGAAACCTGGGATGGTGGAAGGTGTCCCTGCCCATAGCAGGGGGTGAAATGGGATGGTCTTTAATGTCCCTTATAAAACCACCCCATGAGTCTGCGTTTGCCTCAAGGAAGGAGATTTGCTGTCCCTCTCTGTGCAGGCAGGTTTGCTCTGTGGGTCGGCTTCACGCTCCGGTGGGAAGCTGTGCTTTCCCCCTGTAAATTAGCAGAAAGTCACCCACAATCTGTGAATAAATCACATCTGCACCGTGCTCTCGTTCCCTAAAACCATTACAGTGTGTCGGAGGTGAGACTGGGCAGGGTCACGTGTAGCAGAAGCAGATGGGTATTTTGGAGGCTCTTTTAAACTTTGCCAGCGGAATATCAAATAAATATGTACTTCAACTAAAGCGTGGCAGAAAGCACATTTGGTAAAAATTAAGCAACAGTACTGCAAATCATGTTGACAGGGTCTTTTTGGCCTTTCTGTGCCTGTTTCTCATTAAAATGGGGAAGGCTTATACCTATTTGTCTCCTGAGATTTATTCTTCTCCCCTCTGCCGCTGAGTCACTATCAGCAGCGGAATTTTTGTTTGCAAATTAGCTGCCAAAGAGGAAGGGGGGTGTCTGGCCAGTTTACTTCTGATTTCATGACCACTGATTAAAATCTTGTCTGCTGCTTATGTTATCGGATCAATTAGTTAAAGCAATCATTAATAATTTTGCTTAATTATGGCTTAATTTCTTCAAATGTGGTCTTTGCACAAGATATCAAGCGGCATTAACTCCTGGGTTTTGAGTGGCTGTTTCCAGGGGATTTTGTCAGTTTGAAGCTGTCCCCAGAAACACTGGCTCGAGATCACAAGTTTTAAAAATAACTCGAGAGGCTTTTTTTTTTTTTCCCTTTTAATTTGCATTTGTTTGTTTGTGAGCCATCAGGTTGTGTGCAGACCACGTTTTTCATTGTTGGGCTAGAACCAGAAAAAGCAGAAATGGTGTGTTTTGAAAACAGAAAGCTGAGATTGTCTAATAGGTGTGACTTTTTGACCTGGGGATTTAAAAGCTGCAGACACCCAGAAACTGTAAATTTTAGGGCTGTTGTTGCAGGTTTCTGTTATTCTGCTGTCTTGGAATATTGATTTATGAGGGGCTGTGGAGGATGACCACTGTGTGCATCCACTCTTTGGATGTGGTCAGGTCTTCTGCAGGACTTCACTACTCAACTTCTGGAAGGGAACTGGCAGCATCATCTCCTCCTTGGAGTAATTATCAGGCAGCTGGGAAGAAATTTTTGGCTGTGAGAGTGAGGAGGCTCTGGCACAGGATGCCCAGAGAAGCTGTGGCTGCCCCTGGATCCCTGGAAGTGTCCAAGGCCAGGCTGGACAGGGCTTGGAGCAGCCTGGGACAGTGGGAGGTGTCCCTGCCCATGGTAGATGTGGCACTGGATGAGCTTCAAGGTTCCTTCCAACCCAAACCATTCCATGATTCCATAATTGGCTGTTCCTAAACCAGACTGAGATCCTAGGTAAGATCAGGGCCACCAGAGCTTTTGAGAGGCCCAAAACATGGCTGAATTGACTGTCACATCCATCTCCCTCTAAATGCTCCAAAGAAGAAGACTCCAAACCGCCCATTTCCTTGCCAGCTGTCCTGCTCTTGGGCAGTCCTGCACAAAACTGATAGGGAAGAGCAGTTCCTGGAGTTCACTCGATCCCTATCAAGCAATGAGTGTAATCCCAGTTGGCAGCAAAGGCAACTTTTTGTTCTCTTTGGTTGTTCTTTCCTGCCCCTAAAATACCCCTCATTACCCTCAGCAGTATCAGGGGCTGAACTCTGCTCTCCCTCGCATTTGCTTTCACCTAATTAAGGGCCTGTTAAATAAGGTCAGATGCCCTCTGAGGAATGCCTGAATAGATGGAAAATCCTCCATGGATGCTCAGCTAAGGATGGAAAAGACACTGTGTGAATGCCTGTGTTTCTCAGGCAAGAATGATAAAAAGTGATTTGGCTTACTGGCAAAACCACAGAGCATTGTGCTGCTGATTCTTTTGAAATAATTCTTTATCAGCAAAAGGCAAATCATTGCAAAAAGTCATAATTTGGCTTGTTTTTAACTCATTTGCTTCTTTCATGTGGGTGTTTCGGAGTAAGATGGGATAATTCAGGGAGTAGGGAGTTCCTTAACCTCCTGCTGGCTTGGCTGTGTATTCCAGAAGGGATGTGAATGACTGAGAAAGCTCAGCTGAGCAGGAGAGGACCAGATTCAAGGTCTTGGAGGTGCCCCAAATGAGTCATTCATGGCAAGGGAGAAAATTCCACTTGGGGCTGCCTCTGCCCCATGAGACACACGGGCAGCTGGAATTCCAGATCTCACTGACCCTCAGCCTTGGGCTTTTCACACTTGAATCAAGCTCTTTCTGTGCTTTGGGAATGCACTTTGGGCACTTTCATGAGCCAGTTGATGCTGTGTTAAAGTGCCCAACTTTGCCCGAAATCTGGGACTATGCAAAGTGCACTGGGAAGGAGGAAAGGCTGGGAGACAGTGCAGGGTTTGAGAGACCTGGAGTCATTCCCTGCCTTGCTCACAGGGTCCAGGCACTCTCAGACACAGAGTGTGATTCTTGGGGTGCTCCTGTGCAGGCCAGGAGTTGGACTTGATGATCCTTCCAACCCAGGTCATTCTGGGAATTTAGGATTCAGTGACATCAGCTGTGGGTCTGTAACTCCAGGTGTCCTCAAGGTACGGGAGATATTTCCAAGGTCAGGACCCCTTCTGGAGCTCTCTGCAACACCTGCCACTGACTATTGAAAACTCAGCTCTCCTCCTGACCTCTGTGCACGCCCTGATGAGAGCCAGAAAGCTCTGCTGGATCCCAAAGTTCAGAGGAACTTTTGCTTTGTCCCCATCAGATCTGCGTAAGATCTGAGCTTTGCTGAGTATCAGAGACGGAAATTCTCCTCCAGAGAATAATCTGTAGCCACCCTGTCCTCTAAATGGCACGAGTTAAAGCTCCCTTGATCCCATCTAGAGGAACCTTGACAAGCCCAAGCTGTGTGGAGAGGAGCAGCAGGGAGCAGTTATACAGCTGTTCACTGGAGGGAAGGGTTTCATGCAGAACGTGGGTCGGGATCCCTTTGCTCTGTGCTCAGCCTTGCTGATCCCTGCCAGAATCCTGTCCCTTCCATGCCTGCCCCATCCCAGAGAAACGACTGCCCTGCAGGCATGTTGAATTAATTACTGCATCCAGCTGTGGGGGAGGACCTGCAACTGCTGCAGTACTTTGAGTTCATGGATCTCAGTCGTGGACAGAGTCTAAACCCTGCCTGCTGGCAGGACATGAATTCCTGTGACTCTGGGTCAGAGCACTGCTGGTGAAATTTTGCAGCTGATGAGCAGCAGGGCTGAGTGACAGATCCTTGTTGTGCCTGTGGCAGAGCACAGCATCAGGGCTGAGTCTCTGGATCACCCCTGGGCCAAGATTTGGGGTGCACTTAGTCCACATAGACACCATTTAGTTCCTTTCCCATAAAAGACCCATGTTCAGACACAGTGGTGGCATATTTGTGCCTGAGCTCTCCAGTTGTACCCTCGTCTACGTGTTCAATATTTGAGGGTAGAACCACAGCTTTCCCAGTGCCATCTGTGCATCTGCATTTGGCTTGAGTAGCAACTGAACTAATGTCAGCATTCATCTCTGAGCCTGCCAAAAAGCCACGTCCCCATGCCAGGATATTTCCCCCACAGGCTGCTCAAAGGAGCAGCACAGGAGCTGGAGGATTCTCAGAGGGTTCTGAGGGTGCTGTTGATGCCTTTTCCTGGTCGTAAAACCAAGAGTCAAACACGGTGCGAAGGGAAAAAGGGATTTTCCCTCGGGATTTATTTGAAGGACCCTCAGGTGCACCACGCCCAGGTCAATGCCCCTCCCTGCACCCCGCAGTGCCCACCCACAATAGATCTGGGATCCCATTAGAGGTGTCACTAATTAGCACATCTATCAAAGATTCCCCAAGGAGAGGCTCCAGTGAGCCCCCCCTCCCCAAGGAACCTTCCCCTGGATGGTTCTGTCTCAGTTTCCAAAATGTGTTCTGGAGAGGCCCTTGGGCTCTGGGCACACTGATCCCTCACTGTGAAGCTGCTGAAATGTTCAGTCTCCCAGCCTGACAAACAAGCCCAAGGATGGAGGCAAAAAGCACCAAGAATCCAGAAATCGTACAAAGGTCTCACAGGGGTATAAAAAAAAGTCAAAAAAAAAATCATCCTGGCATCACTGTGTTCTCTAGAGGATGGTTTAATTCACCTTTGGGATTCCTCGCCTGAAGGTATTCATGTGAGGGACACCACTGAAGGGCTTTGGCATCAGGACATGAGGAATGGGATGGGTCATTCAGTCTAACCAGGTCTCCTTCCTCCTGCACCATGTTTTTAGAGTTTCTTCTAATTCACGGGGCTCTGCTGACAGCTCCCACCTGCCTTGCACAGGGGGCAGAAGAAAAGAAAGGGTGGAGGAAGGAGTGAGCAGAAATGCAAAAGGCACTTGCAGAGTCATTCCCTGGGTGAGGAGAGGCAGGGACTATCGATCCTGGGCAGCGGGTGACGGGTGGGAAGCCATGGAGATGTGTCCCCTGGGGCACAGTGCTGCCCAGCACACGGCCTGAGGGTCACCTGGCACTATTGATTGCAGTGCTGCTCCTCTGTGGAGCCAAACACAGGCTGCTCAGTACAGCTGCTCTGCTGTTCTGGGAAACAGGAGGTGCATGTGTGCAGTTAATGCATCCCCCTCATGTTTTAAACAAAACAAAACAAAACAAAAAAAAAAAAAAAAACAAAAAAAAAAAACCACAAAAAANCAAAAAAAAAAACCAACAAAAAAACCAGAAACCACTCCTGTCTCCCTGAGTCCTGTCAGGCTGGTAGGTTGTGTTTTCAGCTAGGAATAGGTCAGAGTATTAAGGGCAGCTCAAGGAACTGAGCTGGAAATCTGAAAATCTCCCTCCTCCCTTCCCCCAGCCCCTGACCCTGTAACAGACCCAGAAGAAGGGGAGAAGAAAGAGGAAACCTAAGAAGCTGGTGATTACATGTGAAGCCTGGCAGATCTGTAATCCTGGACTCCATTAAACATCTGTCTGCTCCAATCTCCCTGACAGCCAGGTCTCCTCCTCTCGCTGCCTCGCACAGATCCTGCATTTGCAGGTCACTCGGAGGCACCGCTTGTTTATCATCATCCCCTGCCTGGCTGTTCCGCTGCCCAGGCTGGGCACCAGGGCTCCCAGGGAGGAGGGATTTGGGGTCAGTGCCCGTGGCTCAGAGCTACAGGCACATCCACACCTCCTGGGTTGGAGCTTTTCCATCCAACACATCCCTGAGTGCTTTCTCGGAGCAGTGCCCAGTGCCTGTCTGGGACCGTTCTCTTAATGACTGCATTTTGAACGTGCTTCCAGAGTTGTTTACATTACAGGCTCCTGTGTCTTCTTACTTTCTTTGAGGCGAGTATTTGCTCTCTTGGGGCATTTCCTTGCACCATAAGTGCACAGAATGATCATTTTCTAATGCATTTTCTATTTTTCATGTGATATTCCTGAGCTCCTAAGCACACTCCGTGTTAGTGGATTAATAGGAATTTCATTGTAAGACTCAGGGACAGATTTTTTTCAGTGCTCCAGAGTTTGCTGTGTCTTCTGCACTCATGGCTTTGAGTCTTTCTTGCTGTAAGGCCCCTGCTAAGTATCTTTCATCACTTTATATTACTTGATACAGTCATTATCATCATATATAGTAGGAACTGGAAAATGAAATCCATTCCAGAACCTGCCCTTGAAAGGCAAACTGGCTTTTATGTTCTTTTCTATTAAAAAAAACCCCCTTTAAAGCCATACTGTAATGTTATTTTCCCCCTCTTTTTTTCCCAGGGTTTGGGTTTTCTTCCTAGTTTTGTGATTTTCCAGTTCATGACTGGAGACAAGAGTACTCAGCTACCCTGAAAATTATTTTCTTTTTGTATTTCCTAACTGGATGAAGAAGGAATGGGAATCCTAGAGACCTAAATTAGTCTGTCTTGTTTTGTTGTTTGTTTTTGGGTTTGTTTGGTTTTTTTTCCCTTTAAAAAGATATCCTGAACCAGCAATCTGAGCACCTGGTCAATACTCTGCTGTATTTTAGTTTGTAGTGTCAGCTTGGCTTTCACAGCCACTTGTGCTTGGGTGGCTGGGAAGATTTGAGGGGACAGAAAAATCCATGCAGAGAGTTGTGTGGGTGAATCAGAGGGTGTTTGCCTGCCCCCTCTGTGGATGTTGCACATGGACACAGCAGTTCCTCTGCCAAACATCCCACGTGTCATTGCCTGGGTAAAGGCTGCGTTGAGATTTTTTGAAATAATGGCATTTTTTAAAATAATGGCCCTTAAACTTTTCGTTTTACCGCCTCATCCCAATTGCAGCACTTCTCACATCATTCCTAGGAATCCTTTCCTTTAATTCACCTCCCAAATTCACTTCCTTTCCCTTCTACATAAATACCTGCTCTCGTGTCCCTCCTCTGAGAGCCTGGGTCCATGGATGCCTTCGTGATGGATTTATGACTTGCAAAGCCCTTTGGATTTCCCGAGGATGAAAGACAGTGTTTGTACAAGATCCCTGCCCTCATGACATAATTTGGGAAGCTTTCTCTGCAAGGAACCCTCTGAGCTCTTGTGAGTTCATGTGTCAGTAGTTTCTGCCCCTAAAAGCGAAGGTAACCCCTGTGTTCCCTCCAGGCATCACACCAGGAATGTGTTTTGCTCTGCAGTACAGACTCCAGGGTGATTCACATAATTAATGTTGGATTCATGGAGCTCTGGCAAGAAGGAGATGTTTGCACTGACCTGGGCTCCATCAGGACAAAGCTCCCTTTATTCCCACTACATCCTTCTTTTATTTTAAATGCAATGAAACAGGGAACAGTTTCTGGCAGTGGAGCCAAATGGATCCAGTAGATCCTTGTGCCTGCAGATCTCAGCCTTCTCCCTCTCCCAAGGAAAGGATAACTCCACTCAAATTGATAGGGAATAAACCCAAGCCATTCCTGGACACGGAGAGGTTTCCTCTTTCCCTCCCCCTGGGACTTCCACCTCGGGCCATGAACTGGCAGCTTGGTCATTACGACCCACTTGGCAGTGACTGATTGTGGGGATCTCTTTTGCTGTGGAAAATGTGGAACTGATTGTCTGGGTGACCTCGCTTGACCTGGGGAATTCTGCATTTAACCTGGCTTTAGACATAATAAACTGGAGTAATTAGCGGAGAAATTCAGCGGTGACACGTCTAATTGATTGGAAATGCCAGCCCCCGACGAGACCGGAGCTGTGGTGAGGGCTGTGCAGTGAAGGGGTCGTTGGGATGCTGTCAGGAGGCAGGAAAAGGCAGGGAAGGAATGTGGAGCCTGCTGGAGGTTTGCTTTTCTTTGCAGCTGAGAATGCTGCAGGTTTGCTTTTCTTTCCAGCTAATGGCCTTGGTGAATACGCCATCCATCACTAATTACCGATCCCTCCACTCAGCACTTTCCCAAGGCTGAGCTCACACCTTTGGGAAAACCCACCTCAGTCTCTGCACAGTCCATCTTAACTGTGTGCTGGCAAAGAGGAAAATGCCTTCTGTGATGCTCATCTGAAAATCCAGCAGTCTGGGCCCCACCAAGGAGGCAAGGATGGGCCCTGTTTGGGAGGACATCATTTATTTCAGGTCGTGGATTGATGATATCTCCTGTGTCAACAGAGATCCACGATATCCCTTCCCAGGCTTTGTGCTTCTAGATTGATAACAGTTGAAAGATAAAATATTTAAATTAATTTCTCATTAAGGTTTGTGCTTAAAAGTGGGCATTTTGCTGTCCTGGTTCATGGCAGGGCCTCAGGACTGTGTGTGTGCACACCTTGAGGCAAGGTACCCTGTGGCATGGGACTGGGAATGGCTTGGGAGTGTCTCCCAGACAGTCTTGGACGTGGTTCAGGGATGACCACAGCCAGTGACAGTTTCTGAGAGGCACTTTGGCTGCAGCTGCTCCATTTGCAGGCTCGGGGAGCCAAATGAGGTGCAATTCTGCCCTTCTGTCCTCGCTGGCCTCAGGACCAGAGCGTGAGGCAGGCACATGGAATTTGTCAGTGCAGGCAACAGCTGCCCAGACTGGTACAGCCACAGGGTTGTGTGATCTGTGTGGGTGGGTTCAGAGTCTGCTCTGCTCATTGTGGCCTTCCAGTACTTAGAGGCAGCTTACAAAAAAGAAGAATTATTATTTACCTGGACAGGTAGTGACAGGACAAGGAGGGGATGGTTTTAAGCAAAAAGATGAGAGATTTTGAGTAGATATTAGGAAGAAATTCTTCCCTGTGAGGGTGGTACAGGTTGCCCAGAGGAGCTGTGGCTGCCCCTGGATCCCTGAAAGTGTCCAGGGCCCGGCTGGATGGGGCTTGGAGCAGCCTGGGACAGTGGGAGGTGTCCCTGCCCATGGCAGGGGTGGCACTGGATGAGATTTAAGGTCCCTTCCAACTCATTCCACAATTCTGTGATGTTTCATGGGGCAGGAGCCTTTGTAAACTGTCAAGCATTGAGAGTTTTTCCACTTGTAGTGCTAATGAAACATTTAAAATCTCGATGAAGAGCTTCTTATAAACAGGAGTAGAAGAGAAGAGTGGGTACATGTTTTGGGAAAGCTGAAGCAGCCCACTGGTGGAGCTGGCAGCATCCTCTGGAGGGGGATATATCAACCATATCTTATGGAAAAAGGGAAGCAAATAAGATGTGGGGGTCATTTGCCTCTTTTATCTCATAATGTGGACACAGCCTCAGAGGTTACAACCTGTTGCAGCTGTTACACCACGAGAACTCTCCATTTGCTAAGGTTTTTTTACTTTGAGGACTGGTTTTCTTGAGTTGCACCCTCCTCCAATGAACAGGAACCTCTGGAAAGCAACTCTGGGCTTTGGGAACACTTTCATATCCTGGATCAATCAATTAAAAGGGAAAAGGCAATGCAGTGACAGCACCATATGCACTGAAGCATCCTGCAGAGATTGTGGAGTCTCCAAACAAACATTAGATGTGTAAACAGTGGATCAGCGTTCCTTCACTGCAGACCCACTTATTGCCTTCACGATGATTTATTTTCATTAATTTTCATAGCTAAACAGATGAAAGTGCTCGTGGCAAACATTGTAGGCTCTCCCTTCTCCCACACAGCTCAACATCCCCCCTTCATCTTCCCCAGGATTTTTTTTTCGGCTGAAGACCAACCCATCCACAGCTTTTTTGTGGCACAAAGTTTGCACAGCCCAAACTTTGCAGGGACTCCTCTCTGCAGTCTTCAGTTCTCTGGCACTTTTGGGATGTTATTTTCTCTGCTTAGGGGAGCAGTGGTGATGGTGGAGGTGCAAAAAGATCTTTTAAATACTGAAGTGCTTGTGTTTGATGGGCATGTTTGGGTTTGTGGCATTTCCTTTGCTTCCTTTAGAAGGACGGAGGATTCACACATGACAACTGCACTTTGGAATAATTTTTTCTTAAAGCAGAGGGACTATTTGTAGGTTTAAGCATCGACAGTTTTGCCCCAGGTTCCTGGAAAAAGAGAAAAAGCATCTTTGCTGGGTGGATGAAATTTTCTTGCTCAGCTGGGTCAGGTCCTTGGAAATACCCTGTGAGTTTCAATGGGACAGCTCTATTCTTCTTCTGCTCACATTTGTTATTTATTTTCTGCCATCCTTTCTCTCCAAGATATTAATGTGTTTTTTTTTTTTTTTTTAATTTTGCCAAAAGTCATCCTGAATTTAGTGGTCCATTTGTGAGGGAAAAAAAATATTTGTTCTGGCTGTGATTTGCTCTTAGCCTGGGATGGTGCTCTTTCTCCTGTTGGCCATGAAAATAGTCACATGGAACAGAGAAGTGATGAAGTTATTTATTTATCATTATATATACAAACAATATATGTATTTACAACAGCATGTGGTGACAGGACAAGGGGGAATGGCTTCAAACTCACAAAGGGCAGGGTTAGGTTGGATATTAAGAGGAAATTCTTGGCTCTGTGGGTGGGCAGGCCCTGGCACAGGGTGCCCAGAGAAGCTGTGGCTGCCCCTGGATCCCTGCAAGTGCCCAAGGCCAGGCTGGACATTGGGGCTGGGAGCAGCCTGGGACAGTGGGAGGTGTCCCTGCCCATGGAAGGGGGTGGAATGAGATAATATTTAAGATTCCTTCCAGCTCAAACCATTCTCTGATGGGTAAATAGATAATATTTGTATATTTTTAGTGATTTCTTCAAAGATTTCATGAAAGGTGACAGCGTTTTCCTAACAAACTGCCCTCTCCTTTGTGTGGGATTTGGAGCAGGCTGAGGCTACATGAGGTTCTTTCCCCCAGCACACAAGAGGTTTGTGGTGAGGTGGTGAGGAAGATGATGGACGAGTTCATCAGGAACAGAACACTCAGAGCCCTGAACCTGCTGCACACGTGGAGATCTGCTCCCACATCCGTGCCAGGCCACGGGGCAAGGGGAAAGCCAGGTCACAGAGGCATTACCTGGCACTTTTTACACATTTCTGTATCCAAACCCAGCGGGATCACCTTATCTGCCAGGGAAGCACAACCGGGCTGGAAGGCAGCCTGTGCCTGGCAGGGCACAGCACCATTACAGTAATGCATCTGCAAGGGGGAGGCTGCCGAGGGGCTCTGGGGATAATGGAGTGGCCAGGCTAATAAAATTAGCCAGGCATTCACAGCCTGAGCAGGGAGGAGGGGAACTGTCCCTTTCAGTCTTCCCAATCATCCCCTGACATCTCATTCCAGCCCAGCAAGGGAGGCAGGCGAGGGGGAGCCTTCCAGCAGAGTGAAAATGTGCTGTGCACGGATGAAGTGCTGGGGCTTTGTGGAAAACCAAATGACTGGGCTGTGGTGGCTCCACCTCGGTGACAATGTGACACAGGCTCCGGGAGCCCTGAGCCACCGTCACGCTCCGCCGGCCACCCTTCCCTCCGACGGGGCAAGGTTGGAAATACATTTGTCACTCGAGCTCCAGACAGCAAATGAGGCTGATTTAATTAACCCAGGGAGCCCTGCTGGCCTTGTCTGCAAGAGCTCAGGACAGCAAGACGTGGATGAATGGAGGCAGGGAGAGGAGGGAGAGGGGAAGAGGGCAGAGACACGAGGCCACTGGAATGTCAGGAGCCATCTCAAAGCACTTTGCTTCTCACAACCGAAAGCCCTTCACAATTAGCCTTGATGTGATTTACATCTACTTTAAGGCATCTGCATAATGGGACATAATGCACAGGAAATGCAGTCAGGAGCTCCTGAAAGCTTTTGGGGGCTGACAATTCCTGCAGAGCACAAAATCTCCCCTTTTTCCCTGCAGCTGGAAGCGAGTCCAGCCTTTCCAGAGCGTGTGCTCATGGGCTGAAATGCCAAAAATCTACCTCTCAGTGTGTCTGAACTACCAGCTCTGTTCAGTTAGTGTCCAGACTTGCCCTTCCTTTTCCACCTTCCCAAAGGATTTACTGGGATCTTGAACTTCTTACTTCAACACCAGGCAGGAGGATTTTTCAGGAAGGACATTGAAACGCTTGAGCGTGTCCAGAGGAGGCAGCAGGGCTGGAGAGGGGTGTGGGACACAAACCCTGTGAGGAACAGCTGAGGGAGCTGGGGGTGCTCAGCCTGGAGAGAAGGAGACCCAGAGGTGCCCTTGGCACTCCCTACAGCTCCCTGCAGGGTGGCTGCAGCCAGGGGGGGCTTGGGCTCTTGCTCCAGGCAGCAGCTGACAGAAGGAGAGGACACGCTCCCAAGCTGTGCCAAGGGCAGTTCCGGTCGGATCTCAGGAGGAAGTTTTTCCCAGGAAGAGCGGTGAAGCGCTGGAATGGGCTGCCCGGGGAGGTGGTGGAGTCCCCATCCCTGGATGTGTTCAAAAGAGATTGGATGTGGCACTGGGTGCCAGGGTTTAGTTCAGGTGTTGGGGCAGGGCTTGGACTCGGGGATCTTGGAGGTCTCTTCCAACCTGGTGATCCTGGGATTCTGGGATTCTGTGATTCATCTCTAGCAGAGTAAAAACCAGGTGAATGTCCCTTTGCTGTCAGTCAGGGGCAGAGCAGGGGTTGGGGGAAGCTGGAGCACCTCTGTCCGCACCTGGCAGGCTTTGGTGGGCAGGTTTGCTGTGAGAGGCATCACTCCTGCTTGTAGAAAGTCACCTTGGCCAAGGAGCTCTGAAATTTTAATGCTGCCCACCAAATATTGACTCTCTGAGGGCGTCTGAGTAAGCCTTTAGTGGAGAAGTCGATATTTGTCTGATGTTTCAATGGATAATGTTGCTTTTCTCTGAATTTCCTCTGGACTCTGCTGGCCTCTCCCAAACTCGCTGCACAGTGGCAGAGGCAGGATAAAAATGCAGGAGGAGGAGGGAGTGCTCCACGAGGCTCTTTGCTGGGTGCCCCTCTCTCAGCTCAGCATCTGAGCCCGGTGTCATCACTTCCAGCACACAGCAGCCCTCTCCCATTTGGCTCTCCCTTGCTCTCTAAGGAATTTGGACAGCCCAAATTTACCATGGCTGCAGCAGAACCGTTGCAGTAAATCCAAACTTATCAGGAATTTTCCATGACAAACATTCCTCTTCCCACTGGAGACCAGCACGGGACAATCTTGTCACTCCATCCTGAGTGGACCTGAGTGGGTCCCGTCCATCCTGCTGGGAAAAGAAGCTCCAGATGAGATTTTAGGTAGGGCTGTAGCCATATATTGGCAATTGAAAACAAATGTGTTTCTGTTTCCCTGCTTTACTGCAGCAGCTGAATTTTTCCTCAGCTGAATTCTGCAGCAAAGGCTCCATCCTGCCCTTGGACGTGGCCATTCTGCCTCCTTGGGACATTTAGCATCTGTCCCCTCCAAGTCCGAGCTGCAGAGGAATCCCAGTGGGGTAGAAGTAAATCTATTGCCTTCCAGGTAGCAAAATCACTGCTGCAGGTTAGATTTCTGCCAATTTACCAACCATCAGGGACTCGGTCTAAGTTGGCTGTGCCTCCGAAGAAAGAATAATCTGGTAAACAATGTGGCTCTAATATACTGAACAATTAAAGAACTTGTTTCTGATTGAAGTCGAAATTCATTATGTTTCCATTTGCAAGGCGAGCTGGGCAGATTTCAGAATAAGTGAAAAAAAGGAGCTAATTTATATTTCTGTTTGTGCTTGTAGCAGCTAGTAAATAAATCCAGGTGCACAAGGGGAGTTGGGAGACTTTAATTTCAGTGGCAGCTTGGGTGTCTGATGACTGTGGGAGTCTGGGCTTAAAATAAATGCAGAGGAACAGTTTTCAGGAGCAAAGGGCACAGGATTTGTGGGTGCATCTTCTTTGCTGTTTCAAATGTAGTCACAGAATTCCAGGATGTTTTCTGTTGGAGGGGATTTAGAGATTATTTCATTCCACGGCCTGCAATAAACAGGGACACCTCCCACTGTCCCAGGCTGCTCCAAGCCCCAGTGTCCAGCCTGGCCTTGGGCACTGCCAGGGATCCAGGGGCAGCCCTAATTTGACTTTGCAGTGCTGATTTTATCCCACCCAAATGCTGGTTGATGCCTTCACAGATCTGTGGCACGTCTGAAAGTCATCCACAGCTGGGATTGACATTTTTTGGGGTGGTCACCTCAGCAGGGCAGCCTGGCTGGGCAGGAGGTCTGATCAATATTTATCTGGCCAGGAAAGGGAGTGAGTGATGCTCGTGTGAGCAGTGTCGTATTTAAAAGGTGTCTCCACTTAACTGGAGGTCACAGTGTACATTCTCCTTGAGTGGTGGCATCATTTCATAAAAAAGCTTTTTCATTAATTAAAGTCCCTTAACCTTGCATCGTGCTCAGGGTTTGGTATAGAAGCTTAATTTTTCTGATCAATATATATTACCATATTTCCTAGAAAGAAGCTTTCACCCCCTCAATTAGCCGAGGAGAAAATAATTGTGTGCATTTGAAAGCATTTTGTGCCTCTAGTATCCATTAAGTAGATCAGAGCTGCAGTTTTGTTGTTCTTCTGGACTTTTGTCCATATCAGTTACCCAGAGGAGCAGAAAGCATTGTTTGCTCTCATTCAAGTGACATTTTAATAATTGCCAGGGGGAAATGATGATTCTGTTCTGCCTTTTTCTTTTTTTTTAAAGCTTGAGAGAGAGGGGATGAACTCATGAAAATGCCCCAGCCCATGAATCAGGAGTTTTGGGGTTGAGATTGCTCCGAGGTCTCCATGTGATCCCCCACAAGTCACTAAAGGCCACAAACAGCTCCTTGCAGCAGGGTCTGGCATTCATTTTTATGTAACACCCAGGGCCACTGCTTCTGATGAGGTTTCCAGGCAGGAACATGCTTATTAATTTATCCTCAGAATTAATGGAATTGGGCAGGAGAGGAGAACTGTTTCATCTCCCAAACCTTCCCTCACTTCCAACTTCCAGCACTCTGGGAAGCCTTTGGGCAACTTTGCACTCACAATTCAGGGGCAGAGCCCTGCAGGTGCACTCACCCCCCCAGCAAAATGTCCCCCTTCCCTCCTGCTGGGCTGGAATTAATATTCTTATTTCAATCCCTTTGTATGGGAAAAAACCTAAATATTAATTGCCTGTGCACACGAGAGGTGAACAAGCAGATGCCCAGGAAAGCACAACAGAATTATTGAGTGATTCTGCTTTAATTAAGTGCATCAGAGAGCTGGGAATGGTGGGGGCCCCGTGCTTGGTGCCAGTAACATCATTGAGAGGAGGATGTGAAGGGATGGCTGCTGCCAAGGGATGATGGAAGGTACTCATGCAATAGAGAAAGCTATTTTCATTCTGGCTTCCTTTGAGAAAGCTGGAGCTCCAGCCAATAACCATAAAACTACTGGGGCAAAGCTGCAAACACATCAAGGGCATCCCTCAAGCACTTATCTCTGTGAGAAGGGACACCTTTTATCAATGAGAGCAGAGCAGAGCAGAGCTGCAACTCTGAATTCCCTGCCAAAAAAAAAAAAAACGGGATGCAAAGGCAGCATTTTCAACCTCTGAAGCTGGCACCATCCAAGAGGGAGGAATCTGGGGGTATCCATCCTGCTGAGCAGGTAAAGCAGATGGAGCAACCAGAGAAAGCACCCAGACACCTGCTGGTGGTGGGAGAGGGAAATTGGCCCTTTCAGGGTGAAATACACTTCACTTCCTGCAGGTTGAACTTTAGGATAAGTTGAGGCACCCTCAGCAGTTGCTGCTTCATGGCAGGGCTTGCAAAGAGAGCCACAGCAGCTCATTCTAGGGAGTTATTTGTGATGTTAGTAAAAAATGATCTTTTACCTCAAGTCCCCTCTCTACCACTAAGAGGATCCCTCACAGCTAAGGGACCTTGGCTTGTCTCCAGTGTCCATGCTCTTTTTCCTCAGGATTCCCTGAGATCCTTACAGAGATGCTGGGGACTCTGGCTCTGCCACCAAGGAGCAGCTCGGATTTTTGCCCGAGGCTCCCACCCAGAGCAGAGATCAGGCTGTTGGCAATCATTCCAGTCATTCTGTTACACATGGCTTTGTCTCTGCTGGGCAATGAACATTTTCCCCCCCAGTGAATGAATTCTCATCCCCTTGGGAGGGGGCAGCAGGTCCCTTTCATTTCTCTCTGTCCCCAGCTTGCCCAGGTTGTTGCTCTGTGCATCTCAACCTGAACAGTGATGATTTTGGGGTCTGCTGCCCAAAGGATAACCAGAAATGGATTCTGACAAGTCACATAATTAGATCACTTCTTCAGCTTTGAGTCTGAGCGCTTGGACTGAACATTCTGGCCAGCTCAAGCTGTGCTTTACTTCAGAGCCATGGAGATTTTCTTGTCACCTTCTTCTATTCTGGCTCCCAGGCACTCTGTGAAGGAGAGATCCCACTCCAGGGACACAGATGCCACACTAGGAGACGACCCACCTGGATTTAGCAGCCCGGTTCAGACATCAAGGGGTGTCAGGATGACTGCAGCTAATCCTCCAGTAATTAAAGTCTTCTTAGCTCTCAGTTCCAAGCCTTTAAAGACCCAAACCCACATGGCTGCTGTAGGAAATGTGTCCGGGGATCCCAGAGGCGAAAGTGCTGACAAAGAGCTCCAGAGAAATTAGGAAAACCAGTGATCCATGGCAAAGCCCTTCAAGGACTTATGTGGGGCTGTTTCTCAGAGTGCATCAAGCACAGAGAGACACAGGGAATTTGGGGAAGTGGGTCCCTGGGGGAGCTGAGGGCTGGAAGATCCTTGGCTTGGTTCTTACGGACAAGTTGCAGTCAGGATCAGGACACTCCAAAAAGTTTTGTTCACCTCCTGGGTTATTTCCATTCTCCTCTCACCTTCTGGGCACTGCAGAGATTCAGCAGCTGATCCTTGGATGCTGGAGGATGTGTTCTGTTAAACCTTGGGGTTGTGCTTCGGTGTGCAAAGTTCTTTAAATCACAGAATCATTAAGGTTGGAAAAGCCCTCTAAGATCCTCGAGTCCAAGCATTAGCCCAGCACTGCCAAGCCCACCACCAAACCATGTCCCCAAAAGCCACATTTTCTGAACGCTTCCAGGTTTCTGTGTAGTAGGAAGATAAACTTAACAAAAAACCCCAGATCGAGTGCTAAGGGTTTAGAAACAGCTAAAGATGGATTTAAAGTTTGAACCACACTGAAAAAAAAAAAAAGAAAATGCAAATCTTCTCCATTTATAAACAGAACTGGAACCTCAAAGGTGCTGTCAAGTCTTGGTAAAGGTGCAGTGGGAAGGCTGGGCATGGCCTGTGAATGGAATAACAAAGAGCTGCAGGAGAGCAGTAAAATTGAAAAATAACTTAAAAACTGTGGAGATTTTGGCACATCCAGAGTGGTGTTGCTACCAACCAGCCTGAGATGACTGTGAGACTTTGGGCAGCGTTAGGATTGTGGCCGGAGAGGAAAGTGCAGTGAAAAATTAGGAGAATATCGGGGTCTTGGCTGGAGTTTTGTGCTCAGAAACTTTGCAGGGCAGCCCTAATCTCAGCATATCCTCCTCACAACAAATGGGCATTTTGCCACACTCTGGGGCAGTGTCCCAAATCCAGCCCAGCATCTCGGTGCCTGAAGGTAGAGAGGAGATCACCTGGCAAAGATCAGCTCCAGCCTAGTTCAGCTGAAAGTGAACAGCCATCTAAAGCAGACTAAATCTCTTCCTTTCTATGTGCCCCCAAAGATCCTGGAATTCTGCACTGCTCCTTTAATTTTTATGGCATTTTCCCTCTTTCTGTGGTGTGCAGGAACTTGCAGTCTGCTCGTAACAACTTAAGATCACAGCGTGGTCTGCTTTATATCTGCATACGTACGGAGGCACACAATGTTTCTCCCAGCATGCAGAACGAATAAATTCTGGAGTAATTTTTCATTGTTGCCTTTATGAGCTTCAAGGAAAAAAATAAAAAAAGAACCAAACACAAAAAACCCCTCAAAAACTGATAAATAATTGATTCCAATGAAATTACAGTTTATTATGCTAAACTTTAGATAGCACTTGGGATCCTGGACATCTTGTGTATATTTTTTCTCATTATATCTGTATTTTTTTCAGGGAGTCCATGCAGTCTGTGTGTGTATTTGCATGTAAGTGAGAGCAGATGCATGTGAAGGCAAGAAAGGGGCACAAAGAAATGTGGTTTCTCTCTATCTGTACATGAATCACAGAATGGCTTGGGTTGGAAGGGACCTTAAAGATCATTTGGTTGAATATTTATGAGAAAAGGAGATGCAATTCTCTGTTTTGGATGTGCAGGCTCCCTGACACAAGTGATGGATTCTTGACACCTCTCTCCAGAACAGAACTGGTCACTGGTGGTCATTGGGGCTTTTTTTTTTTCCATTCTAAACAGCCATTTAAACCACACCAGCAGAGCTGTGTCCCCTTTGCATGTACACATATGGGCAAGCACGTGTGGGGCCTGTGCAGTGGACCACAATAATCTGATTTTGTGTGGTTGTATAATTAGCAAATTGCAGTTTTCTTATCACGCACACACAGGTGAGCACGTGGGTGAGCACAGAAATGTCTGACCACAAGACACTTGACTGTAAAACATTACCCAGTGCAATGAGGCACGAGGGAAAATGAACCCAGAAGGAAAGGACAAAAAAACCCCCAAATCTGTGTGGGTTTTTTGAGGGTCTGCCTCAGAAGCACCAAAAAAGTGGCATTCGGGGTTATCTTCCCAGCTTGTTGGAGCTGTTGAGGGGCTGAGGTTACCTACAGAGTCACAGAGCCACAGGATGGTTGGGTTGGAAGGGATCTTAAGGATCATCCCATTCCAAACCCCTGCCATGGGCAGGGACACCTCCCACCAGACCAGGATGCTCAGGGTCTCATCCAACCTGCAATGGCAACCAGGGTGCTGGCCTGGCCTTCTAGAAACAGGGCTTTGCCACTGACCTCTGAATTAAATAATTTCTGTTTTCTCTCTTTGTTATTCTGATCTGTAGGACATCAAAGAATTCAATTTCCAGGCCCTTGAAGCTCTTTTTGGCCTGAATTTTCTGCTGCTCTTGTCCGTTTAGATGTGGACCAGCTGATGCCTTTTCCTGGTCTTAAAATCCAGAGTCAAACACGGTGAGAAGGGAAAAAGGGATTTTCCCTCGGGATTTATTTGAAGGACCCTCAGGTGCACCACGCCCAGGTCAATGCCCCTCCCTGCACCCCGCAGTGCCCACCCACAATAGATCTGGGATCCCATTAGAGGTGTCACTAATTAGCACATCTATCAAAGATTCCCCAAGGAGAGGCTCCAGTGAGCCCCCCCTCCCCAAGGAACCTTCCTCTGGATGGTTCTGTCTCAGTTTCCAAAATGTGTTCTGGAGAGGCCCTTGGGCTCTGGGCACACTGATCCCTCACTGCGAAGCTGCTGAAATGTTCAGTCTCCCAGCCTGACAAACAAGCCCAAGGATGGAGGCAAAAAGCACCAAGAATCCAGAAATTGTACAAAGGTCTAACAGGGGTATAAAAGAAAAGGCAAAAATCATCCTGGCATCACCAGAATGTCTTTTGCTCCATGTCTGCAGCAGGGCTGGGATGGGCTGGCCTTGGCTGGACACCAGGTACCCACCACCCAACCAGTCCATCACTCCCCTCCTCAGCAGGACAGAAAATGAGATGTAAAAAACCCCTGTGAGTCAGCATAAAGGAAGTTTAATAAAGCAGAAATGAGAAGCAAAGGAAAACAGCAGATTTTCTCTCCATTTTCCATCATGGGTGATGTCCAGACACTTCCCAGGATGAAGGACTTCAGTGTGTGGGGCAGTTTGTGAAACAAATATTTTACTGACAAATACAACTCCCCTTCCTCCTTTTCCTTAGCTTTTATTGCTGAGCAGACACCATATGGTCTGGAATACCCCTCTGGTCATTTTGGGGCAGCTGTCCTGGCTGTGTCCCCTCCCAGGATCTTGCCCACCCCCAGCCTGCTGGTGAGGGGGGAGTGTTGGAGAGACAGCCTTGATACTGTGGCCAAAACACCGGAGTGTTACCAACACCTTCCCATCTGCCAGTCCCCAGCGCTGTGAGGGATCTGGGAAAATTAACTCCATCCCAGCCAGACCCAATTCCAGGGCACAGCGCTGTGGGATCCTCCTCTCAGCAGGGGAAATCTTGCCACGTGCGTGAAATAGCAGAGATAAATTACTGCTGTGCCACCAGGCTCATTTAGTGGCCGATGCTTGAAATGAAACAACCCACAAATTCACTCAGAGGCACGTGGAAAGCGGGGGAAAGCTGGGAAAAGCTGGGAAAAGCAACACCTGAGCTCTTCCCTTGCTGATTCCAGGGTCTGGTTTGCATTGGTAAAGACAGACTAAAAGCTGGGATGTGACATCCCTGCAGGATCAGGTCTTAGGGAGATGAGACACCCAAAGCAGAGGGGCACAGGGTCACCAGTGCTCCCAATAGTTGCTGCCCGTGGCTCAGGCACGCTCCAGGATCAGCATTTCCAAGCGAGCCCGGATCTGTGTTTCCCTTAATGTGCCACTGGCTGCTTCTCCTGACCTCTTCCATGCTGCCTATTACCTCAGCTCTGCTTCCCCTCCCTTCTGATCGAATTACTAAAGCACACAGTGGAGTCTCTTGGCTCAACAAAATTTAATGACAGTGACAACAGAGGAGGATAATAAAGATAAATCAGCTGCTCCCAGGAAGGAAAGATGAAGTAAGAGCAGAGTGAGTTAGAAGGATGCACCATGAAGTGACCCTGGCTCGTGCACGTCCCAAATCATCCCTTTTCTCTCAATATCTGTGGTTTTTTTCTGCTTTTTGGGGGATTTGACAGGGAAGAACAGAGAGCAGAGGGGACTGAGGCACTGGAGGTTTCTGCCTTGGGCATGTACTTGCCATGGACATCGCCTCCTCTTCTCCATCTCCTCCCCAGGCTGGAGGCTGAGAACAGACCAGGAGAAGCCTTTCATCACAGAAAATTGTAACCAAGATCAGATCTGGGGTTTTCATCTCATCCTGAGCCCTGTGCATTCGTGTGATCCACTGAGTTAGTAAAGGAAAATAGGGTTTGTGGAGGAGCACTTCCATTCCCAATGCCTACAAACCCCTGGGCACACCAAGTCCTGTTGATCCAGCCTTTTCTGACAAGATTTCTCATGGAAGCCGATGGAAGCAGAGCCTGCAGTGGCTGTGACTACTGAAACCTCTCCTCTGACATTCACCATGTTTCCAGTTGCAGAGCATTTCCTTTTTAAGGATAATTCCTGGGGAAAAAAAGCCTCACTCTTTTAATTGCAATCGAGTTCTCCTCCTCTCCCCCCACCACCAGGTTGTTAAATGTTTGCAGCATTGCTCTGAACAGCCCAGCACAACACAGTGAGCTGTAGTTGAGACCTCCTGCAAGCTCAATAAACTTAATGGACATCCTCAAGAACTTTAACTGGGAAGATTTAGTTCCCGAAGAAGAAGGAAGCAAACAGCCAGAGCAGCTCTGTCTGCCTGTTGTCCCTCATTTTGCCAGAAACAGCTGTTCACGCTGGGATGAGCTCAGAGGTTTGTACTGAGCAGAGTCTGACTCACAAGAACAAAACCAGGAGATCATTACATCTCCGTGCAGGCTCCAACTGCTGCGGGCTGCACAGGGAGAGAGAAAATTAACTGGAGTGGGAGCTCAGCCTGCAGAGACGCTGCACAACTTCTGTGACAGAGGGGAGGGAGATGGGAGCACATCCAGCTCTGCAGGGCTGGGATGCAGCTCCAGCCAGAGGGATGGAGGAGGTGACTGCCAGGCTTCCTTTAATGCAGCCCCTTCGGTCAGGATTCGTGTAAGGCAAATGCTTAGAAGAGGAGGAACAAAATTAACTATTTAATTTAACAAAGCCGCTACTTATGCAGAAATTCCACTTCACTCCAGACAGTGAGTGATGGGAACAATTTCCCCATCTTTTTGAGACAGGTGGCAGAGTCTTCACCTTCACAGGAATTTCACTTTGCAGGATAATCTCTGAGTTAGATTAGAGGCACTATTCCCACACCTTAGTGGAAGGTGTCCCTGCCCATGGCCATGGGGCTGGAATGAGATGATCTTGAAGGTCCCTTCCAGCCCAAATCATCGCATGATTTATGAAAATGGGTGGTCTGGGTAAGGACGTCATGTTGGGCAAATTATGAGAGTTAGAAAAAAGGTGCAGAAGCACAAGACAGCATCGAGTGAGGGCTCTCTATCCTCAGCTTACTGTTATAAAAAAGGAACCAGCATCCCTCAACCCAACAGTGATGCCTTTTCCTGGTCTTAAAATCCAGAGTCAAACACGGTGAGAAGGGAAAAAGGGATTTTCCCTCGGGATTTATTTGAAGGACCCTCAGGTGCACCACGCCCAGGTCAATGCCCCTCCCTGCACCCCGCAGTGCCCACCCACAATAGATCTGGGATCCCATTAGAGGTGGTACTAATTAGCACATCTATCAAAGATTCCCCAAGGAGAGGCTCCAGTGAGCCCCCCCTCCCCAAGGAACCTTCCCCTGGATGGTTCTGTCTCAGTTTCCAAAATGTGTTCTGGAGAGGCCCTTGGGCTCTGGGCACACTGATCCCTCACTGCGAAGCTGCTGAAATGTTCAGTCTCCCAGCCTGACAAACAAGCCCAAGGATGGAGGCAAAAAGCACCAAGAATACAGAAACTGTACAAAGGTCTAACAGGGGTATAAAAGAAAAGACAAAAATCATCCTGGCATCAACAGGACAGTTTAATAACATTTGGAATATCAGAGAGCAGTGACTGATTTAGCAACAACTTATTTTCTTCTAATAACTTATTTTCTAACAGTGATGGAAGCTCTGGAGGAGGGGAGAGTAAAGCAGGAGGTTAAAAGGTTCCTTGGACAGCCTTTCACATTAAATCTGTGCTTGCAGCTCAGGGGCTCCTCTCTACTCATCCTTGTCAGGGCATGGCTTGTGGTTGGGAACAGCTCTGCAGACTGTTCTTGTAAGTCCTGAGGAGCCCACAGGGCTTCACCAGACAGGCTCTCAGCCCCAGTTCCATGCTGATGTGAACTCAGGGTCACCTTTCTTTGTGCTTCTGTCTTTCAGGCAGGACTTCCCCCCACCCTTCAGCCCTGTAACATAACAAACAATGCCCCAAAATGCTCAGTAAGTCCATTCCTTAGTGGGTAAATCATCACTGTCTGTAATAGAGCAGGATGCACTTCCATCATCTGCTGCTGAGGGCTGCTGCTAAGTTGGGTTTGGTTTTTTTTGTTTTAATTTATTTTTGCAC
Source organism: Rhipidura dahli (assembly GCA_013399225.1). Taxonomy (NCBI): domain Eukaryota; kingdom Metazoa; phylum Chordata; class Aves; order Passeriformes; family Rhipiduridae; genus Rhipidura; species Rhipidura dahli. Next base: position 271,055 of record VXAC01008682.1, read on the forward strand.
TACTCACCAAATAACTCAGTACTGTCATGGCCCAAATGGCTGAACCACACAGCACCAAAATTCATGAGAAATCCCTCCTGACAACAAGACCTAGAACTGCTGCCTCAGGCTTACCTGGCACCTTGGCTGGCTGTAATTAATGCTCCCAAAGCCCTGGCCACCCTTCCACATTGGCCAAAGACCTGGAGTTGTGTTTTACTGCTCGGCCCCACCAGTTCCACCTCGCAGGAATGGTTATTTATACCCTGGCACCATCTCTTTCTTCAAGTGGGGAAACAGATGAAAGACCACATTTCCCCTCTGTTAAGTCACCAAGTGTTATTTTGGGCACCTCTTGGAACGGATTCATTGTCATATTGCAGAGTGAGGACGTCGGAAGGCTCTGCCACGAGCTGTATTGATCCCTTCACTTGATTAGTTGGTGTATTGAATACCCCTGCTTTTCTAATCTAATTAATGCAAGATAAATACTCCATGCAGGGGCCTGGAGTCACGTTCCAGGAGTAGTCAGGGACTGGGACTGATTAAAACCAGAAGGCTTCAAGGATAATTTATGGACTACTTGACACTGCTGGCAGGTTGGGGTGTTTTGGAGGGCTCTGTGTGGTCTCTGGCTCAAAATTGCCTCTGTGGCGGGCTCCACATCCAAATCCCTGCTCATCCCTCAGTAAGAGAGCTTTGGGTTTGAAGGGGTTTAATCTCTGGGGTGAGACACCAGCCTGGAGGTCAGGACATCTGGTTTCACATCTCAACAGCAGTGGGAGGACACTGTGCCAGAAAGGCAGACGAGCCTCTTCATCTCTGACCTTAAAAACATCGCCACATGTCATGGTTTGATAAAAGTATTCAGCACCAGGCATGTGAGGGCTTCACTCTTACTTGGGAATCTGTAAGGAAACAGAAATAAATTGCTGAGATGGAGCTCAGTTCCAGGTTGTCCCTGTTTCAAGCCAGATCTTGGGTGTTTCAGGAGAAAATGAGTGCTCTGGATCAAGAGGGATAACTGGAATAGGAAAGGTGATAGTGGTAATTCATGTCTCATGCATTAATTAATTAACTCACCCCCACCAGGAGGGAAGTAAAACAATTGCTGCTGTGAGGAACAGGGAAAAGAGGCAGTGGGGATTTTCTTGCCACAGATGTGGTGAGATCCTGGGGGTGAATTTAGGTCCAGCCACCTCCTGAGGTAAACCCTAACTCATAAGGAAGGAAGCCTGGCTGGGTGGGTTGTCCCAGAGGATTCATCTTCCCTCTGCTTTGTGCTCCATCAGTGGTGGCTCTCGTGACACCCTGGCCATGGGATTCATCCTCCCACACCTTGGTGAGCACACAGGAGGGGAAGTGAGGAATTCCAGCTCAGTCTGTGGAGAAACTGCTCTGAAATGTCTCCAGAGTGTGGGACAAGAGTCTTCTGTGAGCTGTGGTGAGCAGTGGGGGGTGGGCCAAGGTCCACTTGCCCCGATTGCAATTATCCCATGGCTGCAATGGTGTCAAAATTTTTCCAGGGAATGGGGAGCCCGGGCACGGGGTCACTGATAGGAATGGCAAGGCCATCTATTCCAATGCCTTCCTTTTGCATCCATGTTTTCCCAGGCGAGAGCTCGGCTCATGCAGCCAGGGGAAGGCAAGGGCAGGTTCAGCAGCCAGATGTAATTGCATTTTCCTCCCCAATTGCCTCCAGGCCTGAACCACGGCCCTTCTGCGCCTGCCTCTCTCCTCACAATGCATCAGAGAGAATTGGTGTAAAATCCAGTTAAAAGGCCACTCTCGGGTCTCAGCTGCTGCAGCACAAATTGCGGATGAATTTCCCCTCTCCCGTATCCGCCTGATGGGTTTTGTCACCGGCCCCATATGGCTGGGTTGGATTTCTCCTCTCAGCCTGGTCTTTGGTCTCTCATCACAACCCCTTGTGAGCTCTTTCTGAGCAGGGCTGCACTTCAGGCTCCCTGTTTTACAGCGGTGTCGTTACACAAAGATTTCTCTTCCTACACGTGTAAAAGGGAGCCCGAGATTAATGGGGTGTTGGAGTGGATAATCACAAATCCAGCTGCCCCGAGGTAGCTGAGAACAGAGATGGTGCAGGGCAGGGGGAAAAGGGTAGTGGGGCCTGAGGGAGCTTTGTAGGGTGCATTTATCACCCTGTTGGCAGAGAGATGCAATTTGTATGGACGGAGCATAAATCCTGCTAGAGTTGCGGGAGGCTCCATATGGGCAGCTGAGCACCTGGAGACTGAAATGTGCTGCTGTGGTCATCCTGCCAGCTCTCTGCTGCTCCCCTTCCCTTTCCTGCATTTCCTCTTCCCATTCTCACCTTGGTAATTGCCATTCTCAGCCCTCCTAAGGGCCAGCCCCTCTCCCAGGCTCTGTGGGTGCAGGTGAGCAGGAAGGGCATTTCCCTGCGCTCTGCTCACTGGGAGACAGCTCTGCTGGAGTTACTGGATTATTGGAGATAGTTGGAGTTACTGGATTATTGGAAAACCTCTGCTTTCTCCTCGCCAAGGTATCCCCCAGGAGCAGGTTCTGCTCCAGGGATTGCTCTCAAAACACTTTACAGAATCCCAGAATGGTTTGGGGTGGAAGGACTGTAAATCTCATCCAGTGCCACCCCTGCCATGGGCAGGGACACCTCCCACTGTCCCAGACTGCTCCAAGCCCCAATGTCCAGCCTGGCCTTGGGCACTGCCAGGGATCCAGGGGCAGCCACAGCTGCTCTGGGAATTCCAGCCCAGCCAGCAATTCCTTCCCAAGATCCCATCCAGCCCTGCCCTCTGGCACTGGGAAGCCATTCCCTGGCTCCTGTCCCTCCAGGCCTTGTCCCCAGTCCCTCTGCAGCTCTCCTGGAGCCCCTTCAGGCCCTGCAAGGGACTCTGAGCTGTCCCTGGAGCCTTCCCTTCTGCAGGCTGAACAGCCTGGGAATAAGGATGCTGTCCTACTGATTCTTGCTGGGTTCCATGCTGCACCTCCACACCCTTCCCAAAAACCTACCCAGAGCATCTCCCCATTATCATTAATTTTCCTCCCAACATCTGATGGGAAGGCTGGGTTGCTTTTTCACAATCCGGAAAAAAAACTTTTCCTTTTGGTTTTACGTTTTAGAACACAGAGGAGCAATTTCTCCATTGTCACTATGCAGTCACTCTTCCCTGGATTTTGGCCATCCTTTGTGCACCCCCAGCTTTCCTTTCCAATTCAACGACCACAAATTTGTTATTCAGCGCCAGTCTGCAGACACACACACACACACACACACATGGAGGGGTCCCAAGAACTTGGAATAAGCCTTGGAAATGAAATAATAAATAGAGACACTCCTCCCTTCCTCACACATGCTACGTGTTGCTCCAGCAAACGTTGAATAAATCACTGAGCTATGGGGTAATAAATCTTTCATGAGATTAGGACCATCTGAACTTCAGCGATTGCGTGGGGAATGTATAAATTTCACATGCAGATATAGAGTGGGGAAAAAAAAGGAATCTTTAGATTAGTTATTAACTTTGGAAACACTTGATGAGTTTTGATTCATTAAGTGTTTCAAAGTCTTGTTAATTTAATAAGTACCGATGAGGCTGTAATGTAAGACAACAATCAGTAATTTGGAGGGGGAAATAATAAAGTAGTCATTACACAGCAGAATGTTTAATCAAAGAATGTGGAAACTTACAGTTTCACATTAATTTGAAAAGGTTGGAGATTTAAAATTAATATTAGCTCTGACACGGGGAGGCTTTCTCTACAAGCAGATAGGGTTTATATAATTGCTTAGAATTAAAATGCCTGTAAATTTAATGGCTTCACCTCTTTAACTGGATCCTCAGGCTCTATAGGTAGAATAGAAATAGACTTAAACCAGTCATGGTCCTTCAAATGCATTTGGAGTTGTGGCAGCAAACCTCAGGCTTTGGTATTCTTTTGGTGTCCTGTGCTGGAATGGAAAGAGCTCCCAGGCAACTGAGACACACCAAGGAAAACTCAACTAACCTTTGTCTAGAGTGGAAACATCTCTTGTTGCCCAGAGAAGCTGTGGCTGCCCCTGGATCCCTGGAAGTGTCCAAGGCCAGGCTGGACAGGCCTTGGAGCAGCCTGGGACAGTGCAAGGTGTCCCTGCCCATGGCAGGGGCTGGAACTGATTGAGCTTTAAGGTCCTTTCCAACCCAAGCCATTCTGGTATGATCATGTGGTGATGATTTTCACCTGATTTTTTACCTGAGACTCCACTGGCAGTCGATGGAGAGAGAGTTATTTTCATGCTGTGACCCCTCTCACTTCCTTAGGTGTCTGCACCAGGATTCCACTAATCCTTCCCCGGATCCTTCCCCATCCTCCCCGTGGCTCTGTGCTGTCCAAGACAGGAGCATGGACAGCTTGCTTACATAGCCAGGGGCATTTCACACATTCAGTGTTATCCCCCTGTCTCTGCCTGTACCTGTGAGTGTGTGGGATGTGTTGCTGCCTGTACCTGTTTGTAGGACGGGCATCACTGCTGAGTGTCCAGCTCCAAGACAAAAAAGCCACTGAGTAACTATTTCTGGAACAAGGGCAGCTGGATCAGTTCTTGGAGCTGTCGATGCTTCACCTTTTTCTGGGCAAGCCCCATAATTCTGAGACTTATTATTTTCACATTTCTCCTCATCCTGACAGGGTTCATTCCACCCATGACTCTTCATTTGGTGTGGTTCTGTAGAGGACGGGGTGACACTCTCCCGCTAAGCAGAGTGGGAATGATGCTCTGACAAGCAGCAGGAGCAGATAAATGTGATTTAATTTGTCCTCTGTCTGGACTCGACTTAGGTAAGCAGGACAAATCTGTCCAGACACAGTTTGTCACTCTTTAAGTGTCTGTCCAGGCTTTCTCCTGTTCAAGGACAGAAGGAGCAGGGCTGCTGGAAAATCCAGCTGGGATTCAGCTTGGGTTCACCACTAGCAGGCTGGAAAGGTGGGCTAATTAGATGGATTTCAGGCCTGTGTGGGCTCAGCTTTGCTTTGCTGCTGCTGCTTTGTGTCCTGTGGGACTGCTGGATATGGAAAAGAGCTGACTTTGGGAAAACCAGAGCAGAAACCCTGCCTGGCTTTGCAAGGCTCTGCTTCCAGCATGCAAATCATCGGCTCCGGTCTTTGGGTGCAAAGGGATTTTTCCCTCTGCAGAAACTCAGCGTGTTTCTGCTCTCCCCTGGGAGATCTTCATTGTACTCTGGAAAGCCAAAACCCTGGACAAAACAAAGTTGGGCTGTTTAAAGGAGTCAGTTTGCTTGGAAAGGAAGAGTCAATGTTTTTGTGGAGTTCAACCACTTTGGAGAACAACCACCCTCTAAACACATTTTTTTTTTGCATCTTGGATGCATATTCTGTCCTGCAAACTATTGTTTAAAGAGATGTTGACTTTCCCCTCTTTTATATATAGCAGTTAATTTCTTTCCCCTCCTTGCAGGAGACTAAAATGAAATTATTTTTTCCTTTACAGACCACTTGAACCATTCTCATTGTTGTTTTTGTTTAATGTCCTTTTGGGAGGGGGAGGGAAAAAACTCCCAGAAATATCCAAATTTCAGTTTGATATCAGTTCATAGGACTGGAAGACATCATAAGATAAAATTTATTTACTCGAATATTTTTTCCCTAACTTCTACCGTTGTACATCTTCAACATTCTCCTGGTTTTTGGGATTATTTCCTGTGCCCACTGATCACTTTTGCTCTGTATTTTTGACCCAGTTTCCATTGGCTGCACCCTTGGGTTGACAGGTCAGGCTTTTAAATGATCCATTTTCTTCCAAAGAATGTCCTCACTAAGTTTTTTTTTTAATGATTATTTTTATTATGTGCTTTCATGGCACCAGGAGTTGAATAATGATAAGGAGGCAAAGACACCTAATATTTATAAGATGATTGCAAACTACTGTGTGCCCTCAGGTGGTTTTATGCTCAGCAAAGCGATTTATTTTGGGGCCAATAGTAGTTTCCAAATATATCTGTACGGAGGGATGGATCATTTGTAAGCTCTACTGATCTTCCCACAGGAAAAAAAAAAAAAGAAAAGGAGATTTTTTGTTTTTTTCCGAGGGGAACTGGATGTGTGATTTTTACAGCGTTCCCTTGATGTGGGGATGCGCTTTGTTCTTCCTGTGATATCCACTAATTCCACACAACGCTCAGGTAAACTGGAGGGCAGGCAGCCTTCAGTGCTGACCTGCAGCATCACAGCCCCTGCCAGATTCTGGGCCAGCGGATGGGGAGGGAAAAGGAGGGGGATGAGATGAATTGTAATGAAATTTGTCGTTTTTCTTTGTCAAAAAGTCCCGAGCCCTTCTACGACAATGGAGTGGGAATGAAAGGATTGGCTTTGAAGAGGGAACTAGAGGGAGCAAAAAGCTACAAAAGCCTGTAATGACCATGGACACAGGGAAAAACGTTGATGTAGGTGAGGGAAGATGAAACTGATGGTTCCTGAAGTGAGTTTGATCAGAAAACTGGCACAGAAGGAGACCTGGAGGGGCTGGGAGTTGGATTCTCTGTGTGTGCACATGTTGGGGTGTTGGCGTGTGTGTTCAGACACCTGGTTCAGCAGCAAGTTGTTACAAGAGTTATTTTGAGGTTGGAATTGATAATTTAATTTCTTCTGCTGCTTTATTTCATTTGTGGGGGAAAAAGGAGCATATTCTTCAAGAGAAACTCTAAGCAGAGAGTTTTCTCTGGTCTGAAACTGAATTATTAGAGCCTTTTCTGTGCAGCAACTGGTCAGACTTAGGGAAAACTCCAGATTTGAGTCAAATTAAAGAGGGGAAAGAAAGGTCCTGGAATGCTGCATTGGCCACCTGCAAGCTTGGAGAATTTCATTTATTTTAAATTTGTACTTTCTTTAAAAATTATGGAAGTTACTATAGGGACAGGAGAGATGAGAAGAGGTTAAAAAAATGTTACAGTAGTGCAAAAGACTCTTCCCATTTCCCTGTCTCCACAAATTCATCAGTGCAAACCCATTAGTAAAAATAAGTCCTGGTGTGCATGGAAACTGATTTCAGCAGCAGATGTCAGAGTGCACCACAGAATGAAGATGAACCCCCAAATTTCCTGGTTGTTTTGGGAAGCTCTGGTGCCCAATCCAGAGCCTACTTCAACCTCAGCTCCGTGGCTGCCCTGTGGAATGTGGGGGGAGCACTGTCCTCACTCTGGCAATATTTCAGGATGAAATCTCGTTCCTGTAGCCAAACCATTTGTGTCCCTGAGTGGTGTTTGTCATCATCAGAAAGGTGCAATTTCAGGGAGGGATGGGCAGTGATGAAGTTGTTGAGGGCTGTGTCTTGCACCTGTAGGGAACGTTTCAGAAAGGAGGAGAAGCTCTGGTCTTCCAGCGAAGAGGTGGAGGAAGGAGTCCTCAGGTGACAGTGATGGGGAGTTCCCAGGGTGTCTCTTCATGGACTGGTCCATGGCTCAAGAATTCCTCACACAGTGGGGACAGCGAGGGTGCAGTGAGAGGGCTGGAAGCCTTTAGTGTGTGCCTGGTGATGGATCTACAGGGAAATCCTGCAGCTTGTCTGGAGGGAGGACGCTCTGACTCCAAAATTCTGAGGGATTCATCCAGCACTCAAAGTATCAGGCAGAGCCAAGAGCTGTAAACAACCAGGAGCTTTCAAATCCACCATTTCCCCTCCACCTCCCCAGGAGGGATGGCCTAGACTGTATTTTGGCAGGAACAGGGCTGGTTTTATCTCTCACACCAAAGGACTTGGCTCTTTGACCTTTGGGACGCAGCCTGAGCCGGTTGGGATGGGGACAAGGACATTCCCAGTGGTCTGTGCTTGGCCATGCCGTGGAGTTTGGGATGCTGTGGTGAGTCAGTGGCAGCAGCAGCAGTGCTGCTGATGGGGAGGCTGTTCCTGGGAGTGTTTGCAAAGCAGAGGCTGGCCTGGAATTCACTCCATCTGTTGCAGAAGCAGGGATTGTGCTGCCCATGTCGTTTAATGCCAGGGATTTCACACCGAGCTGAGCAGTCCTGGTTCACTTTCCAAGAAACTCCAGAAGCCTTTGCAGGACAGCTGTCCCAGAGAGAGCATCCTGCTGTGTCCTGGATGGACACACGGACCTGGCCAGCCTGGTAGACGGGTTTCTTGATCAAACCCTGCAGGAATCTCTCAAATCCCTCCAGAGTCCCAAACCATGTTTGACACACCAACTGTGATAACGTTAAGGGACAGTCAACAACCCAGCCTGCTGCTCCTCAGTGCTGCCAGACCCTGTGACAACCAGCAGAGAAATGGCAGGATGCTCTTCAAAACAGCCACGTGTTTCAGGGCTGTTTCTCTCTATTTGCCATACCAGGAGCCAAAGTCTGGCATTCCTGGCTAATTGTCCATCTGAAAGGGTCATTGGGGGCACTGGACTGGATGTTGGGTGTCTGATCGTGGCCCATCAGCACATTTTGGGGGCTGATATCCTACCCCTCTCTCAGATATTCCATAGACCAGAAGATGGTCTTATTTTTGTGAATTCTGAATTCCCATCCATGGCTTTATCCATGACTTAACCTCCCTTGCTCCACCATCTCTTTTTATCAAAGTAAATTAAACAACCCTCGGCCACCATTTTCAACCTTCCACTCTTTTCCCCCTCTACTGGGGATCCTGCTGAAACACTGGGATGTGCAGTGATGGATCCTACAGAAGAGACCCCTGCTCTTGCCCCATATTCCAGACTAAACTTCATCATTTTCCTGTGGGGTACCTCAGCCAAGAAGGGATCTTAAATCTGTGGAAGGGCTTTAATTCTGCTCTTGCTGGACAAACGCATCCTAGCAGCACATGCCAAAATGCCATAGCATTTGTGCTTACTGTGAATAATAATGAAAAAATTAGGGATAAATAGCCTGTATATGCCATGGAAAAATGTGGGGGGACTTTTCTACATCTACAGGTCACATAATGTGTTTAGAGAAAATGAGTTAAACGGAAGTATCACCCTGTAGTAGATCTAATAATCAGCTTAAATGTCTGCAAAAGAAATGGAAAAAAGCATTCTGGATATTCAAGTCTAACTCAGAACTGTGCCTGATTTATTCAATTTTGAGCTGATCCAATAAAAGGTGTCAATTCAATCCATTCTGTTCCCTTCCATTAACAATTTATACACAAAGACACAGGTAGAGAGGAAGATGAGGTGGGTTGGAAATGGATGGTGAGCTTGAGATGAGAGCTGGACCTACACAGTCTGAGTTCTGTGGACATCCCTGTAGTCTGTGCTAGAAAAGGCAATTTCTGACAGTAGATCATCAATCCTTCAGGCATTGTAGGAGAAGAAGACACTCAGGAGGTGAGGGATGAGATGGAAGTGAGGCAACCAACATTGCCAGGGCAGGGTGACCACCCAGCTGCTCTGATCACATTCACAGCTTTGTGTTATTTCATTTTTAGTACTTATATTTACATTCATAACTTCTTCTTTTACCTGGTTTTTTTTTTGGTTTTTTTTTTTTTCCTGTCCTCCTGCCTCCCTCCATGGCTCATAACATTTTTTTGGAAAGAGTGAGACAGAGAGTGCAGGTTCAGAGTGTCTCATGCATGCAAAGCTTTCCAGACTGCTGCTTTTGCCACGCCTATCCTGGAGATGAGATGCAAGATGGATCTTCTTTTCCCTTGACTTGTTTAACATACCGAATGTGCAGCTGCATAAAATATTTCCCCTCCAGGCAGTGGAAATGTCAAGCTGTGTCTCTGTTGGTGACATGGGCGTATTCAAATAGGGTTTTTCTTACCAGACAGAGCTTTAGGGGACTTTGTCCTGTCAAGTATCCCCCGGTGTTGGACACTGCACGGGATCTGGAGCACACTGCACACGCATGCCTGGGACAGGGGGTGATGCAGCACTGTCTCTAATGTGTATTTGAACATTATTATTACAGAATTCAGGTGACTGAAGCACACACCTCAATTTAGATTACAGAGACTCTCCTGAAGGCAGGCAGAGAGAGTTGGGTTGTTCAACCTGGAGAAGGATCTGGGGAGACCTTATACCTCAGACCTCCTTCCTGTACCTAAAGGAGATCCAGGAGAGCTGGAGAGGGACTTGGGACAAGGGCATAGAGTGATGGGGCAATAGGGCTTCCCACTATCAGAGGGCAGGGATGGATGGGATATTGAGAAGGAATTCTTTATGATGAGGGTGGTGAGGTCCTGGAAGAAATTTCCCAGAGAAGATGTGGCTGCCCCATCTCTGAAATTGTCCAAGGCCAGGTTGGATGGACCTGGAGAAATCTGGGATGGTGGAAGGTGTCCCCGCCCATGGCAGGGGGTTGGAACATGGTCAGTAAATTCTCTTCCAATCCCAAACCATTCCATGCTTCCATCAGTGCATTAGCCAGCACACGCATTCATAAAACACACCAGGCAGAGGCTCCACAAAACACGGAGCACAAAAAGGCTGCAAAATGAGTGAACTACGAGCAAAATGCTGATGGGGCTGTGTCTCCCCAGGCATCACAGAATCCCAGAATCACCAGGTTGGGAGAGACCTCCAAGATCACCGAGTCCAACCCCTGCTCCGACACCTGAACTAAAGCCTGGCACCCAGTGCCACATCCAATCTCTTTTGAACACATCCAGGGATGGTGACTCCACCACCTCCCCGGGCAGCCCATTCCAGCGCTTCACCGCTCTTCCTGTAAAAAACTTCTTCCTAATATCCAACCTAAATTTCCCTTGGCACAGCTTAAGTCTGATGGACCTCACCAGGACATCATCTCAGCGACCCCCTACACCCAGAGCTGCACACCCACACCCTGCTCCAACACCCTTCCACCACCCCCCTGTGGCACCGCGCCGTGCCAGGAGCGTGACGCTGTTTGCACACGC
>VXAC01008684.1:0-69180 GCA_013399225.1 Rhipidura dahli
TTCAAGTGACTGGACAAGTGCTTTGCTGTGATGCCATCGCTGATTTCATTCATGCCATCCAAATGGTATCCATTGATAAGGACAGCAGAACAGAACAGCATTTCATTCTAAAAAGGACCGTAGAACAGAACAGCATAGCTTTGGAGAAATAGATAAAGGTGTAACTTAGGCAAACACAAGTCATTCAAAAGACAAGCAGGACACCAGCTCAGCTCTGCAAGGCTGACCAAGCAGAAGTTTATGCAAAACAATGATATTGTGCTTACTCAAAAGTGGGGGTCAAGGAACAGCCCCCTAAAAAGGACATTGAAGACAGACCCCAAAGAACCACGTAAGAACTTCCAACAAGGGGTATGACTATATAAAATAAAATAATACATACGCATCAAATAAGCAGGCAGAGCTAATGAGTATGTAATCTGTGATAAAAACTCTTTACCCAACGTTCAGAGCACTCGATTAGAGGAGGAATCCTCTGAATGACCAGCATTGCAATAAACAGTGCCTGCTTTCTGACACTCAGACAGTGTTGGAAAGCTCCTATCTGGTTGGTTTCTGTATCACCACAAGGACAGACCTTTATCCTGAGGATTCACCACTGCAGCTCAAGATTCACACTTTGTATTCTAAAGATAAGAGGTTTACTGGTAGGACATTAAACGTGTATTGAAAGCTCTAAGTCCAATATGTTCACTGGCTTTATTTGTGACAATTGATTGATTGACGCCAAGTGGAGTTGGTCTGCCAGTTTGGAGCAGGCCATGGGTCACTTTGCCATTCTGGGGCAGGCCATGGGTCAGTCACTGTCCCCCCTCTAAATCCATGTCCCATGTAGATTGTCTGGGTGGTTTTTAAGGCAGACCTTTGATTTCTGTGCAGCAGTAACAGTGATCCTGTTGACACAAGTTAGAACTGCACATTCCATCATGTTTTCCCTGCGAGCTGATGGAAAGGCCAGTGATTCCAGGACATTGATCCCAGGTGAATGAATTGCTTTGAAGATTTGGGGGTTCACTCTTCTGTGTGACACATCCTTGCAGCAGCCAAACCATTTTCTTCATAAGGGCCCCCATCTCTGGGCTGAATTTTCAGTTTAATTCTCTTTGCTGTGGCCAGGTGTTTGGGTTGCATGCTGGCATTACCTAAGCAGGCTGGTTTCTCTCTTTCCAGATGCCGGTTTACGTCATGGGCATCACCAGCAGTCAGAGCCCTTTCTCCTTTGGCAGTGCCGTGCCAGGGTTAACGTTCCACTGGTCTGTCACCAAGAGGGACACTCTGGATGTCAGGACAAGGCAGGTGAAGGAAAGGCCCCAGCAGGGCAATGCAGAGGATATTGTTACCTCCACCGCCTCAGAATCCAGGATCAGCTGTCAGCACCGGGTGTTGACAGTGTCTGGGCTTTCCATGAGTCCAGCTTGAATCCCTTTCTCCTGTCCAAGGCTGCTTTTCAGCTTCCTGCAAACTACAACTTTGCAGTGGATGTTTATGGCAGAGGAAAAGGAAAACCAGGCCTAAAATTTGATGCTGCAGCCAACCATTTCTACAACATGGCAAGAGAACTGTCCGATGAAATCCAAATTCAAGTGAAATTATATTTTTCACAGTTCATTTTAAAGTAGGTATTTCAAAACTGGATTACTGTCTGTATTTGAAGTCAGAAATTTGAAATGCAAAGGAGTAGCTCCAGCTTTGGTTTATCTTTGAGCCCTTACTGTTGTTTATTATTCTATAAAGTTCCCATTTGGACTCATTCAGTTCATGGGCTCATGGGGACAGGGGTCTTGGGGATATAAATTTCTTTGAGCATGTTTCTGCCAATGGAAAGGTAATTTATTTTTAATTGATTGAGATGAGATTTGGGGATTTTGCATTTACTGCTGAATTTTCTCCCTGTTCGCTTACTGCTTGTTCCTGAGTGTTTGCTCCCCTGAGAGGGAGAAGAACTGCTGGGAATGTGTCTGTTCCAAGGTCCAGGTCTGATGTGAGCTGAAATGTCTTTCTGAGTTTCTCAGGTAACCAAAGAGTGCCAGCTCAGACCCAAACCCAAACCCAAACCCAAACCCAAACCCAAACCCAAACCCAAACCCAAACCCCAGTCCCTGCCCATCCAGCAGGAGATCTGGCTCCTCAGCAGGAGCAGGATTCGCTGTGTGCCAGCAACAGCAGCTTCATCACCTCGTGCTGGTACAGAGACGAGACGGTTTTATTTCAACAAACAAACCCAGCAAAGCCAAGAAGTGTGTTTAAAAGCCGAGGCCCGGGGGCAGCCCGGGTTTGCTGTCGCTGAGCGCCCGGCCTGGAGGGCTCCGTGGCGGATGCCGTGCTCCTGGCAGGGCCCGTGCCGGACACCGCGGGATGGGCTCGGGGCAGAGGCTTCCCCTGCGGGGCTGCAGTGCTTGGGCAGGGAACGGCCTCGGCACAAGTTTTTCCCTTAGGAACCCGAAGCGAGCCCTGGCCCTGAGGCGCTGGCTGGGCACAGCCGCTGCTGCTGCTGCTGAGGGCGGGCGCTGAGCTCTCCCTCTGCGCTGCGCTGCTTTTCGCCTCAGCTCCTGGACAACCAGCGCTGCAGTTTCTGACACAGTCCAGGCTTTATCTGTGCTGTGCTTGTGCCGGGGAACAGCCGTGTGCGGTGAATGGCCGCAGCTCGGGCAGCGCCCTCAGAGCCGCTGAGGGGAGGCGGCCGCGGGCAGCAGCTCAGCCAGGGCCCAACTGTGGGCTGCACGGGGCCTTCCCCCACCTCCTTCTAGCTTCTCATTTCTCATTAAAATGTTCTAGTACAGGACGAGGAAACCCAAACATGTCTTACTGTTTAACTGTTTAATTTAACTGTTTCCATGTCAGAAATCCTTGAGTATGCCCTAAACCAGGGTGCCTTGAATGAGCTCTTGTGAACTGTTTATCTCTGTCTCTCTTATGGTTAAACCATTTTCTCTTTTGTACAATCATTGTGTTTATTGTGATTTCTTCTGTAAATTGTGATTCCAGTTTACAACCTTAGTATTTTTTCCTCCACTCTTGGAAGGGGGTGGCTTGAATGGCCTTACTTTCCCCACTGAGTTTTAAAATCGGCTCAGGCTCCATTGTCCACTGGTGCATTTAGTTGTATTGACATCATCGCTCCTACAACTATGATTACTACAGTCTTTCTGGCTTGCAGCAATGTTGAGATCTGTTCACTAGTGGGGGGTCTTGGATGGGTGGATGTGACAGAAAAAGAAGTTAATTAGTCTTCAACAGACCATGGTTTGAATTACATGCAATAGATAATGTTTCAGGGCACACTCTTGAATAATGAGGAGAAAACAAACTGTGTGTTTTCTAACAGCCTATCTTCTGGCAAGCTGTTACTGGTTTATTTGAATATTTGCACGACTGAACAGTGACATTTGGTGAAAAAGAAAACAACCTAAATAGTGTTCTGGGCTTTTTTTTTTTTTCCTTCTGAATGGATTTATAAAGAGATAAAATCCAGTATTTCCCTCTCCACAGTGCCAAATTAAGGTAAATTGGAAGCCACCTTCACAAAATCCCATTTGATCACTTGCGGTATGCTTCATTCATTTAAATTGCCAAGACAACCAAGCCTTAGGGGAGGCATCTTCTGCACAGTTTCAATTGTGTTTCAGCTGAAAGCCAGAGGCCTGACATCAGTCATCACTGATTATTTCTGCTCCACTCTAAACACTTTGGTGTGATGCCAGTGTCCTCCTGAGAGTTCCATGAAACCTCACTGCGTGCTTTGGACTCGAGGTGAGCTGAGAGATACCTGGAGTTACAGATCGTGAGACACAAACTCCCTAGCAAACACCTCGCTCCAGAAATGGAGGATTGTGAGGGACCCTGGCTGGGTTTGAAAGAAGCTGCAGGTGACATTTACAGAGATTGATGCTGTCTCCTGGCAGTGCAATATGCTTTGGGTTTCACTGCCCTTCCTCTTTCCCTCTTCCTGGAGTGCTTGGACAGAGCTGACTGCCGGCCAGTGATGCAGTCAGGGACAGGGACTGTTTGGCCCTGGCAGCATACACACTAATTTGACCTCTCCAGAGAACGTTCATCCTTCCTGCTGCCTGAGTAGTTTACCCTCTTGGTTAATTATTAGACAATCACATTTGTCTCCTCTTTCCATAAATCAGGACACCAGCTATAGCAGGGAAAAAGGGCAGGAGGAAAAGGGGTGAAGGACACTTCCATGTAAACATAAGACTTTGGGAATCTCCTTGTTTTTCAGTATCAGATATATATAAGCTGTTGGTTTATTGATCAACAAGTAAGGCTTTACACTTTACAAAAAGCTACCTTTCTGCATTTTGCAAAAGTATATCTGTTTATTTCAACTTCATCACTCCCTTTATGGAGCTTTCAGCATAATTTTTTCAGTGGAATAGAATTACAGTCCCTAAAGCTAAGCAGGTGCAACAACAGATCTGTAAGAGAACTCCAGAAAGGTCAAACAGAATGTGTTCTGAGCTCACAAAAAAACTACTTCATCTTATTGCAAAGCTGTAGAATGGATAGTGTAGAGTGAGGTAGTTTTTCTTTGTCTGTTTCCTTGTCTCTTTCCTTGTCTCTTTCCTTGTTTGTTTTGTAATCTGGGGTTTAAATTTAAAAAGCAGGGCTATTCATTATTTATACAGAAAAATCTCATTTGTCTCCTGCTTTTCACCAAGTGCTTTCCAATTTAGAAAGGGTCATTTGATTGTAATTAAACCAAATATAAGTGAATAATTCAGTATCTTTTTTCTTTTTCCCATCCTATTCATTAGTTAGAGCCAAAAGGCTCCAACTTTCAAGTAATAACAAATCTTTAGTCAATAATTAGTAATAATTAAAGACTCAAAGCTGTTATAGCAACTACTTAGGAACAAAGAAGATTGTGTTTGTGAAATGAGAACTAATAAGGAAAAAATTAATTTCTCATAAACGTAAACATTTCTAAAAGTGTAAGCTTTCATACAGTGTACTCTTGGGAATCTCTTTGTAATTTTATTTGATAAACACAGAGCTAAAATTGGCATCCTTGTAATTAATTTACACTATTACATAAAAATATGGGGAGAATAATTCACAGAGAGAAATTGCATGTTGCAGAATTGCTTTAAAGCTTTTTTCTTTTTTCTATGAATTATATCAGATACCTAGTTACATAAATCAGCATGGCACTTTGGGGACTCTTACAATCTGAAGTGCTTAAAGGATTTACAGATTCTGAGTAAAACTCAGTGATTGTAAAATTAGCCAATATTCAGCTATATAGAGAACCTTCTATTTTTATACCTATGTTTCACACAACTCTTCACAAACTTCTAATATGAGGAAAGTTAAGAAAAAAATTAACATTCTAAACTAAAAGTAACCTAAAATGAGCAAAAAAAATTTACAAATTATATGAAAACCTGTTGACAAACACTGTTCTACGATTTTGGGTCTGGTTTTCTACCAGAACTGTAAAGGACTGCTTGGCACTTCCAGTGGAGGAAAAGTTAAAATTGCAATTTACTGCTGGAGCAGAGTTTGTCTGATAAAAATCTTCAGTCCTGTAGGATTCCTGTGCCTCCAGTGTAACTGACCCTGGCTCCACCCACAGCATGTGTGATGCCCATGAACTTCTGCTGGGATACCCCTGTCTCTTATCACCTCCTTAGTAGTTCTGTGCAGAGAACTGATCTGGGAGAGCAAGAACTTACTCAAAAGAACCCAGAACCAATGAGAAAGGCAGATGGGGGAGAAAGGAGAATGCAAATATGTTCCCAGGATCCCAAGAGGAAACATTTCTAAATAACGTAAAACCTGATGTGGCCAAGCTGTCGGCTAGTGAGGAGAAATAAAATGGCAGATGGTTTTGATGTGCTCAGGGAGATCACACATGAATAAAAGAAGACTGATGACATCTTGTGGGGAGCAGCTCTTCTCTGGGTGAGAGGACAGAACAGTCACCCCAAGATCACTGAATACACTGAGCTCGAGAGTGGAAAGCAAAGGGAGGCAAATGACCTTGACAGGTTCCACACAAGCCAGCGTGAGTTCTGACAATGGGCTTCCAGCTTCCTGCCTCAGCAACAAAATACACCTGACAATAGATTCAGGAATTGTTACAGACACGGCCCTCTCCTGTGAGAGATCTCAGGTGAGATGCAATGACCCTGGCCGATTGTAAAGTTCAAAGGAAAACAGGAACGAATGTTTTCCCACTGTATTTTGGGTCTTTTCTAGGCTATTTCTTTTTGTATTCCACCACCTTATTTGTCTTTTGAGTGCTGCTGGGCATTGAGAAGAGTCTATAATTGTGCTGGGTGTTCTTTTTCCCTCAGCAGTTAGTGAGAAGTTAGAACAGGGCCCTGAGTACAGGCAGTTCAGATTTGCCATTCTTCCATGCTCTCCCCTGCATTTGTCAATGTCTGAGTTTCATCAACCATTATGCTGCCAATTTGTCTAGTTCTGTTCCCATGAAGTTCATCATAGCCTTCTCTTAGGAAGATAATTTTGTCATCTGCAAATTCTGCTGACCTCATTTTTTCTGTTCTACACGTCATTTCTGCCTTACTGGATAATTAATGAGTGTATTAAATGCTAACTACGGTCCAGATCCTTGTGACATACTAATATTAACCTCCTACTGAATTGAAAACTGACAGCCTAATGAATTGAACTGTTTGCATGAGAACAACAGTGTTGACAGTGAAAATCAGGATGACTTGTGATTTACGCCTAAGCTGAAGAAAAAACCAAACCAAAACCCCTCCCAAAACTTTGCAAGTACCTACAATTTTCACTGAATTTAATTATGGGTCTTATGAAAAAAAAAAGCTACTTGAGGAAGAAGCAAATCCAGTTTAAAAAGAGGGAAATGCCACCTCTGTATTCCTGTTTCCTTTGCTCTTTATGGAATCACTGAACTATAAAACAGTACCTGAGTGCAGTGTGTACATATTCTGTGGTGTATTGCAGCACCTCCTGCTTTCCCACCAACGTTCTACTGCAGGAGGTGATGCCTCCTTTGAAGGACTCACTGTACACATAACAGAATATTAGGTTTCTTCAAGGTTTGCAGGAGGAGTTGAATTTTTAGTACTTACGTATATTTAGATTTTTTTAAAAAAATGTTTTGAGTGAAGAAGTGCAATTTTACAGTTGAAATGCACACTTTCTACTGTCAGTGCAGATGGAGAAGTCTGAGAACCTTGTTGTATAGGTACAGAACCCTCTAGATCACTGCCAGTGCTGAGATAAATGAGATCAGACTACTTCAACATGAAAAGAATGGGGAAGATAGAAAAGATGATGGGACTCTGTATGTTGTCCCATATTGGTGTTTAATACATAAAAAATAGCAAACTGATTTGGAACTGTTAATGTTTAATGCTTAAAACAGACTCAGAATTATTGTACTTGACTGCCCGTTTAAGATTTGTGATGTGTACACAGCATAATTTGCAACCAAGTAACCTTGAAAAGATCAAATTCACTTTTGTTAGTACTATTAACTAAGTCATTGAACATATTCACATGCCTGCTCATAAATTGTATTCATTATTTTCAAGATTTAAGACTACTGTGTTCTCCTAAATTTCCCTGATGTATTTAAAGCAGAAACAAAGGTTGGGATTTTTGTTTGTTACTTGTCTCATCTTCTGCATTCTCCTCACTCCTGCATTCATTGAGTTTTCGGGTGAATAGCTCATTAATGTGATTTCTATCTGTGTACAAAGGCACAGGGTAGAAGCACTGTTATGTAACAGCCTGAAAAGACACCTATAAATAAACTCCTTTAATAACCATAAATTTACATTAGAAAGGTAGATAAACTCTGAAGTGAAAACCGTTTATTTTTATCTGATGATGCTATTTCATAATCTCAATGTTATCAGACTCATCCTGCATAATTTAGTGGGGTCTTGGGGTTTTATACCATCTGGGAAAGTCTTGCATATCGAATGGATTTATCTGATAGGAACAGGGATCTGAATAGCTGCATTTCTCTGTGGGGACTCAGTCGTACCTGGTACACATGGAAAACTCCAGCAGCATTCCTGGCAGAGGAGGCTATGCAAAGACAGGCAGGTTTGGCTCTTATTTTACCCATTTTCTAAACACAAGGGCTCTTGTCTCAGGAACCTGAAGAATATCAACCTCGATCAATTTTAATTATTCCTTTCTTGACACCATTAATTGCCTGCCTTAATTCTGGACGTTTTCTGAATTTATGCCTTCCTTTGGCCTAACACCTTGGAAGGGAAATCCTGGCAGGTATAACCAAAATGTTCAGTTTTATAGTGGCTGTCAATCCATCATTATGCCTGTAGAAAGCAGTAGTAAGGCTGAGAGAATGTTCTCTTAAAACCTTCAATAGGTGTATGAAGATACAAAAGTCTAATACAGTAAATTGAACGTGATTACTGGCAGAGAAAGAGATAAAGAAATAACTGAAAAAGGACTGTTTATGTACTCTGTAAGTCTCCAATACCCATTGTGAAGTAATGCAGTGTAATGCCTCCTCTTACAGTTCAGTTTCTGTAGGCAGCAGGAGCAGCTGAGCAGAGACAAGAGACAAGCAGGCACAAGTGGAGCAGCAGCCTGACAGCAAGGAAGGAAGCTGATCATCTTTCCCAGTGATTTTTGCAGGACACTGTTCTGCTCTGCAGCGTAAACACAGACAGCATCAGTCAAAAACAGAGGCCCATCACTGGTACTGTGCTCTATAAAGTTACTATTCCCAGACCACCTTCTTTGTCAAGTCTATTGACCTGCCCTTTTCATCTCCTCCTCAGCCTGGTGTAGGCAACTCCCCCTTCTCTTCCCAACCAGAGCTTCATCCCTACACGAACAGGCTTTTCATTAAATGTATTACCAGTGCTTGTCAGTCATTCTTTAGCCTTTAAATCAAATATTATTTTATTTGAGAGGTTTGAGAATGTGATAATGGAGAATATTTTTCATCATTCTGCTGAGTAACCCCTGATTCTTTCAGCTTAATGAAACTGTTCTTACAAGTAAATTGTCCATAATGCATTCAGCTGCTGAAGCTTCACAGAGCTGGCCCTATGCTGTTAACACACAAGTTCAGAGATACCTGCAAGGGTCAGGATTTGAGCTGGTTTGAGTCAGCTTCACCTAGAATGCTTTAAAATAACCCTCCGCACCTCATTGCTTCGGTATTTTGCTGATTTCACCTTCTAAGACACATTTATTCAGAGTTGGTTTTGTTTAGTTTTGGGGCTGGGGGGGAGGTCCTTTTGTTTTGAATATGAGTGTTCTAAAATATTTTCAATTACTCAGACGTTTAAAAATATGAAGTGCCTGAAAATGAAGCCAGGTGTTTCTTGTTCAGATGGTCCTTCATCATTATGCCATTCAAATTCCTTCTTGAACAAGGATTTCAAAGTATTTCACTGCCAACAGATCGCCTCATAATATATTGATACACAGTTTTTCTAGCTTTATGAAAAATATATTTCCCCCATAAATCGATAGATTTTAAAGATTTGATCCGAGTACATGTCTCTTTGGTTCCTTGGCAGTGTTTTCAGATCTTCAGACCGACCAAGTGAGTTTGTAAAATCTTTCAGTAATTCTCTCCCTTTTATTTTCATATTTCAGTAGAAGCATTATTAGCACCTGGTGTTTTGTTATTTACTGCATGTATTTTGATCGCCTCTAATATCTCTTGAAATTCTTCCACAAAAGGCTCAGCTTCTTAGGGAACAATTACTTATTGTTTGTCTATCTCCCTCTTTAAGCAGCTCATTAAAGTACTCCCTCTATCGCTCTGAAATCGCATTCTTTGTGACCACGACATTTCCATTTGTGTTCTTTATCAGACTTACTCGGGTGTACACTGATATGTCTGTAAAATTACCTCATATTCCTGGCTTGTCTATCGTGCTCCAATTCTCCAGCACACCAGGCAACCCTGAGAGTCCTGTGAAGAGGGATGTGCTGACTCCACAGGGATCCCAAGGCAGCGTGAAAAAGCAAAGCAGAGCAGTGCACCAGTGCTTCTGCATCAGGGGGCAGCCCCTGATGTTTTGTTAGTGACTCTTACCCCGATGTTAGGGGCTGCTCACAGAGCACACACGGCACTGTCTGTCTCCCAGCTTACCCTCCTCTGGCCAGAATAAATGCTAACACAGTGCTGCAATGCATGACTTCCAATTCAAGTGAGCAGAAAATTCAGTTCGTAATTTTACCATATAAAGGAAAGTGCAGATTTGCTCATCAGTGTCTCCTGCCTTACTCTGCTCAGTATGCTCTGAAAGATGTGTTGGATGTTCACTTGCAGTAGTTTGCTGTCATGTTTCATCAATAAGCTTTAAGGTCCTAAGTGCACGTTGCTGGTCCTTATGAAAATAACTCAAGTCTAAGAGGTATTTGTATTTGGAAAATTATTGTTCTCACATTGAATACTCATCGCCACCACTGCTGATGAGAGAAAGGAAATAAGTTCTGAGACTGCATACTGTGCTTTTAAAGCTAGGAAGAACTGGGATGCAGACATTTCCTCACCTCATTCCCAACACAGGATGCAAGGTACTGACTATCTACCTCTTATCAACTCAGCTGTAATTAATACTGTAAATACAGTACCAACTGTAAACACGTAGCACTGTTTGGTCGTGGGTTATTTTATCACATTCCTCCCTAACAACCCAGTTGTTACTGAATGTATCTTCCAAACGCACCTACAAAAGAAAGGTTTCAGCTTGATTGAGAGAAGTAAATAAAATAAACAACCCTCAGTATTTTGGGTAGCAATTTAAGGTGCAAGGGCTTGATGTGTCAGCATGTTTAACACCACACATCTTCTTAGGCCCAACTTCCACTGACTTAAATTACAGCTGCAAAGTTCAGCTCTTCTCTAAATCAGACCACGCAATTTCAGGATGTGCCGTCGGAAAATGAGTAATACACAGAAGCTGCAGGGAGAAGTGAACTGTCCAGCAATACACATTCCTCTGGGATAGAAAGTGGAATAGCATTGCTGAGGTACTGATAAATAAAACACTAGCTGAATAAATAGTGCAAAAAGTGCTCCTAGGTAAAGAAAACATCCTGTATAAGTTTACTTGCTTAGAATAAATGAGAACTGATTAATTTCTGTAATACCACCTAAATTAGATCTGGGTAGATTTGATCTGGTTGGAGCTGGGCTTGGAGCAACCTGAGATAGTGGGAGGTATCCCTACCCCATGGCAGGGGTTGGGAGTTGGTGATTTAAGGTTCCTTCCAACCCAAACAATCCTGAGACGCTATGGTAACAAATGAACTGTAGTTTAGCTCAGCTGTTAGCACCCAGGGAACGTGAGCCCAGGTGGCCAGGAAGGCCAATGGCACCTGGCTTGTTCCAGCACTGATGTGGCAGCAGGACGAGGGCAGTGACCGTGCCCTGTGCTGGGCTCGGGTGAAGCCACACTTCGAATCCTGTGTTCAGTTTCGGTACCGCCACTTCAAGACAGACATTGAAATGCCGGAGGCAGTCCGGGGAAGGCTCTGGAGCACGAGTTCTATGAAGTGCTTGGGGTTATGGCCCGGAGAAAACGTTTTTTCCACAAAGCACCGCGTGGCTGTTGGCGCCGCCGGAGTTCCCCCAAGGGAGGGCGGTGCGGCCCCGGGGGGCGGAGGGCAGGGGGAGGCCCGGCCCCCCGGGCCGCCCTCCCGGCCCCGCGGCCTCGGCGCGCCGCTCCCGCCGCACTTTCGCGCCCCGCACGGTCCCGCCCGCGCAGCATGGCTCCCCCCGCTCCCCGGGCGCTGCCTCTCCTCCTCCTCCTCCTCCTCCTTCTCCTCCTGCACCTCGCCGCCTCCTCCAAGCTCAACACCCCCAAGGTGCTGCTCCCCTTCACCCGCGGCACCCGCGTCAACTTCACGCTAGAGGCCAGCGAGGGTTGCTACCGATGGTGAGTGCAGGTGCCGCCGCCCNCACATTCCTCTGGGATAGAAAGTGGAATAGCATTGCTGAGGTACTGATAAATAAAACACTAGCTGAATAAATAGTGCAAAAAGTGCTCCTAGGTAAAGAAAACATCCTGTATAAGTTTACTTGCTTAGAATAAATGAGAACTGATTAATTTCTGTAATACCACCTAAATTAGATTTGGGTAGATTTGATCTGGTTGGAGCTGGGCTTGGAGCAACCTGAGATAGTGGGAGGTATCCCTACCCCATGGCAGGGGTTGGGAGTTGGTGATTTAAGGTTCCTTCCAACCCAAACAATCCTGAGACGCTATGGTAACAAATGAACTGTAGTTTAGCTCAGCTGTTAGCACCCAGGGAACGTGAGCCCAGGTGGCCAGGAAGGCCAATGGCACCTGGCTTGTTCCAGCACTGATGTGGCAGCAGGACGAGGGCAGTGACCGTGCCCTGTGCTGGGCTCGGGTGAAGCCACACTTCGAATCCTGTGTTCAGTTTCGGTACCGCCACTTCAAGACAGACATTGAAATGCCGGAGGCAGTCCGGGGAAGGCTCTGGAGCACGAGTTCTATGAAGTGCTTGGGGTTATGGCCCGGAGAAAACGTTTTTTCCACAAAGCACCGCGTGGCTGTTGGCGCCGCCGGAGTTCCCCCAAGGGAGGGCGGTGCGGCCCCGGGGGGCGGAGGGCAGGGGGAGGCCCGGCCCCCCGGGCCGCCCTCCCGGCCCCGCGGCCTCGGCGCGCCGCTCCCGCCGCACTTTCGCGCCCCGCACGGTCCCGCCCGCGCAGCATGGCTCCCCCCGCTCCCCGGGCGCTGCCTCTCCTCCTCCTCCTCCTCCTCCTTCTCCTCCTGCACCTCGCCGCCTCCTCCAAGCTCAACACCCCCAAGGTGCTGCTCCCCTTCACCCGCGGCACCCGCGTCAACTTCACGCTAGAGGCCAGCGAGGGTTGCTACCGATGGTGAGTGCAGGTGCCGCCGCCCTTTGTCCGTTTCTCTCCCCCCGCCGGCACCTGCGGCGGCTCCTCGGCCCGCGGCGGGGCCTTTAGGGCTCTTGGAGCAGCTGGGCTTTCCCGCATCGCTTTCACCTCGCTGCGGGTGGGTTTGGGCGGCCCAGCAGTGCGGGAGCAGACACGGAGACAATCCCTACGGGGAAAGGTTGTTTATTTTGTGCAGCGGGGGTTAAACCCCCTGGAGAGGGGCAGTGCCTGCAGGCTGGGCCCAGAGAGAAAGGTCCCTGCTGGTAAAGGAAGCTTCCCGCCATGGCTCCGTGCCCAACATGTGCCTTACACCCCGTGTGCACCCACCCACGCACCCCACACGTGTCCACCTGCTTCTCCCTGTACCCCACAGCCCCCAGCTGCTTCTCTGTGTACCCCACACGCACATTCCGCCTGCTTCTCCCCCTCCCCTGCCCACCGTGCCTGCATACAGAGCCCGTGTGCCCACCCTGCCGCCCCGCACACGCAGTGCCGCAGTCCCACGTGTGCGGGGACAGCGCCCGAAACTCCTGCTCGTGCTGCTGCTGGGGAAATGCCCCTTCTCTTGCTGTAGTCAGTAATGACGGTCCTGACAGCTTTGAGCTGCGGGTATGGACATAAAGGAGTCGTAGCTAAATCGGGAGCCACACTGCTGCTCTCAGTGTATGTAACAGCACCCTTGATACTTCACCTGGGCACAGTGAAGTCCAGTTTAAAAAGTGAAAGCTTTCCCGGTTTTCTTAGTGTTGAGCACGTGGGAGGTACTCCAGGAACTTCTGGCTGGGAGCCCCCTTCCTGCCTCGCACCGGGGGAGGACTGGGTAGTGTTGAGCACAGGGACTGAGGCAAATCCCACAGCGTGTGCAAATTTAGAAAGCTCACAGTAGTCTTCGTGTTAAGCAAATGTTGCCAATTCCTTGTCCTTTCTGTGGCGCTCCAGAATGGTAACTTAATCAGTAATGAGCAGGTACCCACCTGAAAAAGAAGTGGCAGTCGAGGTATGGTTAGGATGATACTTCCATATGTGCCAGATGGATGCATGTAGCAGTTTTCAGTTGTTGGTTTGTGTCTGGTGGTTACTGAAATACGTGTTAAAGGGCCATAGTTTCATTCTCTGTCAGTTTGTTTGCTTGGTTTTTGTATATTTCTCATGTCTGGTCTGGGTACAAACCTTTGGTCTGTGACAGTTTACATATTTGAGGGTGCTCATGCAGAAGAGCAGTAATTAATTTTATCCAGAAATTGACTAAACAGAAGTTACCAGATGAGCTGCTTGTGATCATGTAATTTACTTCTTAATGGACTGCTTTAGTGACAATCTCACAAGTGTGGGTCTTTTTCTCTTTTCTTAGTCTAATTTTGAAGGCTACTGAATCTTTAAAAGTATTTGGTTTGTGAGGTAAAGTACACTGCATAAAGCTGAAACCCAAAACTAGTCAAAGCACTAGTAAAATCTGGAAGTGTAGACTCTCTTTTTCCTGTTTGCCAGTGAGCTGCTAGGTGATGCTGAGCTGGCTGCAGCCATTTCTGCACATGCCAGGTGCTCTCCAGCTGTCAGAAGTATGGAGGTCTTTGCTAATCTCACTGAAATCTACAGATGAAAAGATGTAAGACTGTACTCCAGAGAAATGCCAGACTTGGTCCACATTCGTATCTCTAATGGAGGTGATTTTTGTGCACTTCAGAGCATGTTCTCTTGATGCTGTTTGCCAGCAATGACTCATATCCCTCTTGCAGACAGGCTTCAACATCCTTTTGCATCCTCTCCCTCTGCCCTTCAGAGGTGAATTTTGGTTGAGAAATAAGGAAACCATACCCAATTCACCTTGTCTGTGCCATCATTTTCTGTGGCAGGATTGTTAATGGGTGTCGATTCACTTCTGCTTTGCAAGGCCTGGCAGGATGTGGGTTGTACAACTCAACGTGTGCTTAGCAAACCCTCCGGAGGAAGCAGGAGCTCTGTGTGAGTGACTGAGCACAAGCAGCAACTGCCCCGGGGCTCTGTCCCTCTGCATCCCCGCAGGCCTGGAGCTGTGGGGGGTTAGAAAGAAATGTTCCTGGAGGAGCAGCTTCACAGCCTCTTGCTGCCAGGTTTGCTGTGCTTCCCACTGGAGCTGTCAGAAGGAGCTGTTACTGGAGAGGGGCTGTTGAGCTGAACAAGTTAGGAAGTACCAAATGCTGTGGCTTGAGAAGCTGTGACTCTTCCTCACACTTGGAAATGATGGGTGTGTTGGCATGCATGGAAATAGGGGTTTGAATGGAAGTGGTCAGATTCAGGCCCTCTGTGTCTGGAGAAGGGACTGAGGGTGTGTAATACGGGAGATGGTGAGGTTAGAGGTAACCTGTGAGAGCTGTTCCGGTTGTACAGCACCATCTGATACCAAATGACACCTCTTGAAGGCCTGCATTACTCATCTCAGACATTCAGAGTTCATACACAAGTGTCCAATTTCCTGAAGATCAGTCTATATTTTTTCCCAGTTTCCCTTTGAGCTTTCACGTTTACCTCTGAAAGGAGGAGATTTTCAAAGTGATGGTGTCTTGAGAATTCCACTGATTCAGAGGGAACAGGTCAAATTCTATCATCATCCCAGCAGATTGGGAGCAGTGATAAGGTTATAAGCATGGCTCTAAAGTATTTTATGATTTTCAAGATTCTTACGCCTTCTGGAGTTTGGGTTGCCTTTGTGTTACAGTTATTTTTTGGGAAAAGCTTTGTTTTCAAAGCATACAGTGTTTCCATCTGTAAATATTGCACATGGTACTATCTTCAGGCATAAAGCACAGTCTGTGCAGATATATTTAGCATTTATATTGCATCTGTATTTATCTTTTAATTACCTTAATTCAGAAATCACACCTGAAAGAATGAAAGCATTCAGTAGCAGAATTTTCTACTTGAAACCTGCTGTACCATAATAACATTTTAAGGGGGAGGAGGGGAACATGCACAAAAAACCTAATTCTCCCCAGGGTACACACCATGGCTGGGTATTTATAGCAGAAATTATCTGCACTGTACAAATATGTTTATGTATTGCATTATTTCATACAGTGTAGAATTAAGATACATGGTGAGAGCTGGTGGAAATAAAGAGGAGTTTATTGCCACCTTAATGAAAGGTTTGTGTGTACTATTGAAGTCCTCACTGAGGAGGTTGTATCAAGGCAATTGCCATGGGAGAGGAGCTGGTGACAGAGTGGTAAAGGGAGAGATCCAGTGGCCAAGAGGTGTTGGAGGTGTGGGATGCACAGGTACTTCCAGAGAGCCCAAACCCACTGCACAATGCTGCTGTCGCAACAGTTGGCTGGCAAAGCTCATTTTCTAGCTCCTTCTCTTGTCATGTTTTTGTTGTAAATGGATCTTACTGCTCCATGGGATATATGTGATAGTTATGTGTTTTTAAAAATGTCTGTCAGTAGTGTTGTTCACTGAGATCTGCTGCTTTGCTCTAAGACCAGCAGTCTCATCTCTGGTAATCTGGGAGTTGTGTTGTTTCCTGGATCACCTGTTTTACCGCAGGTTTAAACAGTCCTGTCTGACTCTCACTGAGAAATGTTTTGTGTGAGACTGTTAACTTCCATATTATGAAGTGACATTTTAAATAATGTTTGTTACCCCTTCTCTGGTTCTCACCTGCTCTGCATTTCCCTCTTGTAAGGCATTACAGTTGGCTGCAGGATGTTCTCTCTCTCCCTGACTCACCTGGCTGTACTTTCCCAGCAGGGCTTTCAGCTCTTTTAAGTGCCAGCACGAGCTCAGAGTTGGGCTGAGGTGTCCTTGCTGGTAAAGTGAGAGGGGCTGTGCTGCTGTGGCTCAGGTGTGTGTGTGTTACCTGAGACTCTTGGCTCAGAATCAGAGCAGGGGGTGTGAGCCTGCAGCAGAGGTGTTCTGCCAGAGCCCAGGAGGCACAAGAAAATGGTGTCCCTCTTAGCTGATGTCTCAACATCCATGCAGGTTTACTCCTGAAAAAAGCTTTTTCTCAGTCTGAGCATCCCCTGCCTGGAGAGGCAGACAGAAGGATTAGGGACCTGTTGGTTTTGGGCAACTTTTCCTTGCTGAACACCCATGAAATAAATGTTTTAAGACTTTTGCTTATTTTTTTAGTCCCAAGAGTGACTTTATAAATCTCCTGGTGTGTTGGTTAGTCCCAAACTCTTGAAAACTTGAAACGCTACCCAGTTTCCCTCTGACTACATATCTGCCCAAAAGCCTGATAAAATTGTAAAAGATCAGCTCAACTGACAGTCATGGTGCAGCTCCACAAAGCTGGATTTTTGTTGACTCAGTCAGCTGAGTTTAGTTTGAAGAGCTGGCAGAACAGTATAAAACACTGGAGAATAAGAATCAACAGAGAATTGCTAGGGAGAGAAACAGGAATAGGTGCCTGATCTTTGAACCAACTGATAAATAAATTAAGTATAATCTAGTGAGGTATTGCCGTGTGGTGTTAGAGAACAGTGGATTAAAGAACGTGGGTTCGGGTAGATGTGTAGATACAATCTTGGCACATGGCTCTGTGTCTGGGGCCCTGGAGGGGGGATGGAAATCATGAATGAAACAGAAATCTACAAGAGGACTGGCAGTCCCATTCATTCCTCAGCAAGTCGGATTTTATTCAGAGGGAAATAAGTGCTGGGGACTTTTGTGAGCTATTTTCCCCTCACCTCCTCACTCTTGTTTCCAGTGCTTCCTCCCTGCCCTGCTGTTTCTTACAGGCGCTGGCATGGGATCCAGAGCTAGTGCCAGAAATGCTTCCCATTGCTGCTTTCTCAGGATCTAATTTTGCCCTCTGACAAGCCCAGCTCTCAATGTCACACGCTGCTGAAGAGCTGCTGGAGTTGGCAGAGGATATAAATTGCAGTTTTGTCATTCTAAACCCAAGTTTCTTCTTGCCCATCTAGGACCCAGTAGTGATCCCAGGGTAGTGCCTCTGTCATTGCCAGCCTGGGTGATTAATGCCTTTGCCTCTCTGTGCTTGGCCCTGCGTCCAGGTAGCTCTAAACAGAATGTGCTTTTGGTATTGCTGAGTGATAGAGGAGTCATCAAATACTTGGTATGTTCTGCTGGAAAAAACACCAGTCATGCAGATCGTTTTTAAATATAAATCCATAGGAAACCAAGCCTCAGAAAGGCCCACTTGAGTAAAATTTGTATTAAAAAAAGACATGCTCATACTCTACCTCTTAAACTACTGCTAGAAGCCAAATAGTATAATCTCAGGTCCTCTACTGCAGTGACAACTAAGAGTTAACTGGCCTTCAACTGTAAAAGCTTGAAAGTTCCTTTAAAATTTTGGAGTGTGTGTAAGTTTACAGTTAAAATTTATTTTTTGTTGATCTTTGTTGCTCCCTTTTTCTAGTCTGAAAAGTATCCTGTAATTAGATTCAGTTTTACAACACTGCTATTAGTGCAAACTGCAGTGGTTTTGTATTACAATTCATAGCCAGATATTAAAAGAACAAATACAAACTGCAGTGAAACCCCTGTTGTGTTGTAAACACAATCAATTCCAGACTGCAAGAATGCAAAAGCCTCAAATTAATAACAAAAAAAATCTAAGGGCAGAGAATATTAAGCAGTGTTAAGAGCTAAATAAAAGTCAATTTCTTACATATAATACTTATTTTAAAATACTTGCATGCAGACTAAGTCAAATCCACATGCTCAGCTTCAAAAGCCAACCAGCCAAGTACAGGAAAAGCTTTACTGGTTGTGAATGCTAATGTTGTTTAAAGAAACTTGCTAAATGTTGGAAAACTGTTTCATGGTTGCCTGAGAACAACAGAGCAACAGGAAAATAACTAATTACTTGTAATCTCTGAAAATTCTTTTAATTTCTTAGAGTGAAGCTAAGTGTGCTACTAATACAGAAAATCATAGTATTTTAGAAACAGTATAAACCCTGCTATGAAAAACATGCACATATTTGTGTACATTGCTTAGGTTTATAGAACAGATAAACAATTTCCAGGTTTAAGCTTCTAATTGGTGTTTAAATTGCCCATTGCATACTGCTGTGGGCTGTTTATTTCTTGATCAGATAAAATAGTTTGAAATTCTGGGTCAGCAGTTGGTACTGTTGTTTCAAAATCCTCTAAAACTACTCCTTATGTAAGCAAAATAGTGTCGGGAGCTTAAGGTTAGGAAGAGGATTTGCAATTTTATTGCAGTGGCTGCAAGCAGAGGTCTGTGCTCACCTGGGCTGCAGCTGTTAACTCTCAGATAATATGACTGTGGTGTGATGTGTTCTTTATTCAATAGATACAATTTTAGTTAAGGAGAATTTTAGTTTTTCGCTGGTGTGGATATGTTGGTTGTGCCAGTAAGAGACGGAGGTAGAACCTGTATGTGGGGATTCAGGCATATTGCTTATTCAGGATATTGTTTTTTGTTTGGAACTCCCATCCTGCTCCTTGCTGGGTTAGAGAATTTTCCCTATACATCACAGGGAGGCATTTTCATACATCCTCCAGATGTACCCATCCAGCTTCCCCATCTTTAGCAGGAGGGGATCCAGTGCCTGGCTTAGATCGCATTTACCAGCTAGTGCAGTGTTTTCATCAGAGCTGCTCTCATCATCCGGAGAAGCAATTCCCGCACGGCTTTGTCACCCATCAGTGCTTGCTTTCATTGTTTGAATCCTTCAAAGGGCCCTTGTGTGTGTGTGCGGATCCCGAGCCCAGACAGAGCGGGGCTTTGCCGGGCGCTGCGTTCCCGAGCGGCTGCGGCGCTGCCGCTCCCCGTGCGCGGCTCCGGCCCGGCCCGGCTCCGGCTGCTGGCGTTTCACTGGCTCTGCACTTAGCCTTCGGCTGTGCACTGCTGCTGTCTCAAACTCACTTTCAAGAGGCTTGGTTTTAATAACTCTGCAACTTATGTCGTTGTTTAATCTTGACGTTTTTTCAGAACCGTGTTTCAAACTTGTTTTGAAAATGCAATTACAAGTGGTGAATGGAACTTTAACTAAACTTGTTCCACACCCCAGAGGTAATGACTAGTGAGGCCAAAGGCTTGCAGCTTTGTGCAGTAGCTGGGTACAGGGCTGCAGTGACCCAGTTGCCTTCGGCAGCGCCCTTGCCGTGCTGGAGAGAGAGCTCTGCTTGGCTGCCCCTCTCTGGGCTGGGCTTTCCCCTTCCTCAGCCCGCTCTCGAGTCCTCGGGAGCTTCCAGAGGCAGCTGCTGACCATGCAGCGTGTCCCAGCTGCATTGCCGGGGTGGCTTTCAGGCGGAGCTGTGATTTGTGTGCTGACACAGCCCCCAACCCCGCAGGTCCTCCACGCGGCCGGAGGTGGCGAGCATCGAGCCGCTGGGGCAGGACGGCTGCCGCTGCTCGCAGAGAGCGCTGGTCCAGGCGCGCTCCTCGCAGCCCACGCGCCTCACCACCATCATCTCTGCCGAGGACACGCGTAAGTCTGAGCGAACCGCTGCTTCTCGCCGGCATCCTGCTGCCCTCCGGGAACAAAGCGGAGATGTAGAAACGCGCGGACAAATTTCTGTTCTCTGCACAGTCATTCTAGGCTTGCCGTGGGTGCGGGTTTTAGCTTCTGTTTGCTTCAGATGAGTGTTAATGATTTTAGTGATACATCCAGGAAAAAGGTAATTCAAAAAAAAAAAAAAACCAACAAAATAACAAAATTCACAAATAGAGGGAGTGACTGAAATATAAAAAAGTATTTCATAAAAGTTACTAATGCAAATTCAGATACTTTGCATTTGTAAAAGATAGAAGATGCCTTTGTGTCTGTCATACAGTATACCTGGTCTGTGGTATATTGTATATATATATTGAAGGAGTTTGTGGGGGTTTATTGTCTGTGGGTAAAAGTCATTAATTTCTCTGGGACATGAGAGCACTGTAGCAGCTCTGCATAAGCACTCTGAGACAAGCCCTGTAACTGTCAGCATAGATGGAAATCAGAGTTTCTGCAGATCTGTTCTGCAGTTCAGTGAGGAAGGGAACTGTTTCTCTTGCTTTCTGAGCCACCCCTTGACCATGCATTTCTTCATCGAGGTCATGACCAAGTTTCAGTTCCTTCAGTGTCTTGTGTCACTGGCTAAATTTGAGGTGCATCTTGATTTATCGTTGTTCTTGATGAGCACATCCAGTGTTGGGATTTGTTGTGCTCTTTCTGATGTCTCTTCAAGTGACTGGACAAGTGCTTCGCTGTGATGCCATCGTTGATTTAATTCATGGCATTCAAGTTGTGTCCACAACAAGAGAGCTCTACCTTGAGGATTCACCACTGGAGCTCAAAATTCATGCTTTGGATTCAGAAGGTAAGAGATTTGGTTGTAGGAGATTAAATATGTAATACTCTGTGCTTGTTCTCTGTTTTTGTTTTAATCTGGCTGTTTGATTTGTAGGAAACACTTTCAGCACCTTGGCAGGGTTGGTGTTTGACTGGACAGTAGTGAAGGACCCAGAGGCCGATGGCTTCTCCGACTCCCACAACGCCCTACGGTAAAGTCATTGCCTTTGCTCTCAAAAGCTCCATTTGATATGTAAAAATCCTTCCCCACATCTAGGCAGTTTACTGAAATGATGCCTAAAATAATGATGCTTAAGGGTCAGTTGTTTCAGGTTGGTTTTTTTAAGTGTCTACCTATCTGATAGCCTGGGTGCTTTCACCTGTTAGTTTAACTGATAGTGTTAGTGAGCAGCTCTGGGAGCTCTAATGCAACAATTAGAAATAAATAGATGCAGTTGTTGATCTTGCTGAAACATCTCTTGCAAAAGGAATGTTTATCAGTAAGATTGTTATCTCAGGATTTCAGCAGAATTCTATTTTTAGCTTTCTTTTTGAGGAAAAAAAGCCCCCCCTCCTTTTCAGAAAGGAGCTCTCTGAACGTGAAGAATTTCAGGTGTCAGTGGACACTTAGTTCTGGTGTTGAAATAGGATGATTGCTTGTGGGGAAGCCAGTTCTCCTACAGAGCAGAAAGGTTAACAGCCAACTTCCATCCTCAGACCAATATTCCAATCACACTGCAAGTGGAGTGGGGGGAGCAAGCAGGGCTTTGCTGCTGGATAAACACAAACTCTGATTCTGCAGCCTTAGAGAAGCAGCAGTAGCTGGGGAAGGCCTGTTAAGCCCATAATACACCTGAAGCTGCAGGTATGAGAGCCAGAATTAATGCCTTAATGGGATCAGGTCCTAGTCCATGTGGAACTTTTTTCAGTGTAAGTATTTGCTGATGGGATTTTAACCAAATTCATATTGATATATGCTCTACTCTTAGCATAACTATGATAGCATAAAGATATTTACAGCTGGTACAGCTTTGCAAAATAAATTATAAGTTGTCATAAATACATCAATATCTGTAACTGTTCTCCATATGGCTCTACTGGTTTTGCTGTGAAAGTGCACGTGAAGCCAAGCAGATGATGTGCACACAGAAGGTGACACCCTGTAAAACATGCTCCTCTTTCCACTTCCTGCCATTTTCCCATCCATGGCCAATTCCTTCCCTCTCTTTTGCCACTTTTCCTTGAAATTTTTAAGTTACTGCAAGTGTTCAGCATGTAGATGACTTTCATAGTAATTTATTAAATGCATCCTGGCTTTTTGAGAGAGGGCAAAGTTACATTCTGGGTTTGTTGAGCTGTTGCTTTTATAAACATGAGCTTTGGGTCTTGCACATCAGTTGTTGTACAATACAGAGAGTTTTTGCAGTCTCACCTACTGTACAAACTGGAGGGGTCATTGCAGGCAACATGTGCAGTCTTCTGATAGCTCACAAGCAAGCTTCAAACAAACTTATCTGTCACAGAAATTAGCTG
Source organism: Rhipidura dahli (assembly GCA_013399225.1). Lineage (NCBI taxonomy): Eukaryota > Metazoa > Chordata > Aves > Passeriformes > Rhipiduridae > Rhipidura > Rhipidura dahli. The sequence goes on from VXAC01008684.1 coordinate 22,659, forward strand.
CAGATACCTCGAAGAATGAGTGAAATTTGGATATCTGGTCCCAGGCAAACATCTTAAATTGGCTTAAAAATGGAAGTGGCTGGGAATGGATGCTGGTGGTTTCTCTGTGGGTTTGCAAAAGTTGCTTAACAATTTTCTGTTCACTTTTTAATTCACCTTTCAGTATACTGAAGTTCTTAGAATCCACTTACATCCCACCTTCCTATATATTGGAGATGGAGAAAGTTGCCAAGCAAGGAGATACCATTCTGGTGTCTGGAATGAAAACAGGGAGTTCTAAATTAAAAGCAAAACTTCAGGAAAGCATCTATAAGGTAAGAAACTTGAGTTTATCCTTATTTTTTTTAATATTTCATCTTGTAGCCCAGTGTTCCAGGAGTGCTGTGTGTACCACTGGTAAGGTGGCACAAGTAGCAGTGCACATTGAGAATTGTATTTTTGTTACAAAATTTAGTTCAGTTCTGCCTAATTGTGCTGAGTACATGGACATACTCTGCATTTTATCAATCTGACTTTTTTTGAATGCTTGTAGCTTGGTTAACTTTCTGGTTTAATATCTCTGTTTCTCAATTAGTTGGACCTGATACTGTGAGAGAAATGGAAACAATATTGTTCTGCTTGCAATTTATTATCTTTCTGATGAATAGCACCTTTCAATCTTTCACTGCTGCCAGACTGCACATTTTCAGTGAACATCCCTTAGACAGCTCTAAGAGAATTTATACTTTATACCTGTTGTACTCCTGATTTAATAGACCAGTGAGTTGGATGCAGCTTCCTCAGTGAGGTTATAATGGAGATGCTGTCTGGAGGTGCCATGTTTTACCAGGGGGAAGATGGATTTCTGCATGGCTGAGTGATCACTGAGCATCTGCCTCAAGTTTTTCTGTATTCTCCAAAATTATCTTCATACAGACATGGTTTTTTCCTTAATTCTTGCACTGTGTGCAGAGCAGATCTCTGTACCATTCACTGTCCCTTGCATTGCCCCATTGTGACAAAATTTGAAATGAAAATAAAGAGCCAACTGCAGCAAGTAATGTTTTTCACTTCTAGATTCTGAGTTCCTGCTGCATTGTCTGTTTCAAACAAATGAGCTGCTTTAAGTGTGGTCACTTTTTCTCTTTTTTCCCTCTCCATCAACAGGATGTGCAGCCTGCAGAAGTCAGATTGCTTATTTTGGAAAACATCCTTTTAAATCCAATATATGACATTTATCTTCTGGTAGGAACATCAATTCAGTACAGAGTTCAGAAACTGAGGCAAGGGAAGATCACAGGTTTGTTCTGTTCTCTTTTATTTTTATTTTTTAATGCTTTGTGTGAATTTTTAACTGCTGAGAATTTTTTAATTGTGTTTAAACTACTTTGTTAATATTTAATACTGTTTTCCTAAGGCACACAATGATACTGCTGTTCAATTCTTTCAGTCAAAAAAAAATGTGACTGTTAAAAAAATGTACTCTTGTAGATTTGTCAAGGATGTAAAGGCAAGGGTAGCTTAGACCAGGAGCTAACACTGTCATTTTAGATGTTGACAGTCACTAAGAAACTGACTGACTTTCTTACTTAAGTCAAATTTAGATCGGTAACTTTTCTAACAGAAAATGTTTTATTGGCAAATGGATTTGCTCCACAAAGTGAAGCCTTTGTAAATGTGAGTTAGCTGGCTTTATGCCCATTTCAGAGTGCAGTGCCTTGAGTTTTCTCTCTTCTCTCCTTTTTTCTTTTTTTCTGTTTTGTCTCTTTTTTATTTTTTTTTTTCCGAAGCTGGAAGTCAGTTGGATGTTAGGTCTCAATAGTGAGATGGTGTTAACTGGCAATTGCAGTTTCACAGACATTAAAGTTTGCCAAGAAGCTCATCTGTGTGTGTGTGTGTTGATAATGATGACAGAAGTGCTATATTTGCAAGACATTAAAAATACTGATCTAATATGTTCACTAGGCATCAGTAAGAAATCATCAGCAATAAAACAGCACCAGCAATAAAGCAGCAGCCAAACACCACCACACCTGCTTTCATTGTTCCATGTGTTGTCCTGTTTTGCCTCCAGAAATAGCAATGCCATCAGAGCAGTACGAGCTGCAGCTCCAGAACAACATCCTCCACCCCAAGGGAGATCCCTCCCGGCCCGTTGCCAAGCTGGACCAGGCAACATCCGTGGTGACTGCACTGCAGCAGGGGCAGACCAACCTCGTCCTGGTGCACAAGAGTATCCTTCCTTCCTCAGCAATGCTTTTCCAGCCACTGCTCTGGGTGGGGGACAAGCTTTCCACCCTTTGCATCGTGAAAAGATAAAGTTATCCCCATTTGTACCAGGAGTCTGGGGAAATCAGGAGCGCTGGTGGTGGAGCCATGGAAATCAGCACTGCTGGGAATTCAGTCTCAGCAGAGCTGTCTGATGCCTTGGAATGTTTTAACAAATTAGGTTGGCAAAAGATCACTTAAATCATGTGTGTTCCCCTCAGTCACTGTAGAAATGCGATGGGGCTTTATTTAATTTTAATGTTTCAACCATTATATTCTCTAGTGAAATCTCTCCAAAGCGCTCAGTGTCTTGCAGTGAAGTGGGAATAATATTTATTTGCAGTGTACAATTAGCTTTAAAACAGCCAAAGAGGCACGAGGAGTCCCAGGAGAATGCTGCTCTTGACCTGACTTGTGCTGAACTCATGTGTTCCTTCACTGAGCACTCAGGTATCCGCATGCAGGGGGTGTCCAGGCTGCCCAACAGCACTGTCTACGTGGTGCCTCCTGCATATTTGGGTTGGTATCGATGCACTTCCTGACTGCTCAATGCAGTGTCTTGCCTTGTTTCTGTGATTTTCATGCTGTGTCTCCACGCTTCCCTTTCTTGTGTTAGTTTTCACAGAAAAGTAATTTTATTCGTAAAAATAGCTCATTGTGAAATAGGTTTTATGTGTTTTCCTTTATCTCTGTAGTTAGCAGTTTAAAATAATGAATGTTCATCTGCGGAGTGTGGGCACCACAAGCAGAAGGCTTTTCTGCTTTAGATAGAGAGGCTGTTGCTTTGTGCTGTTCAATATTTCCTGTTTTGCAGGATTTACAGTTCAGCCAGGTGACAGATGGGTCCTGGAAACGGGCAGACTTTATGAAATTACGATTGATGTGTATGATAAATCAAGCAATAAGGTGTATTTATCTGATGTAAGTTGAAATGTTTGTGTACTTTTCAGTGACTGTCTCCTAAATCCCTGCTTTGAAATTATTTAAGTGATTTCTTATTTACATTGAGACAGGACAGTGTAAGTCATGTTGTTTCTTGCCTTTTCCTTTTTTCCATTTGTTTTGTTGTTATTTTTTAGAAATAAAGCACTCTGGGTGATTCTTGTGAAATTATTTGAGTCTTAAGTGCTGTAGAAAAAAATGGAATTTGGACAGTGTCCTTCAGGTTGGATGGGACTTGGAGCAACCTCAAATCATCCAGTGTCACCCCTGCCATGGCAGGGACACCTCCCACTGTCCCAGGCTGCTCCCAGCCCCAATGTCCAGCCTGGCCTTGGGCACTGCCAGGGATCCAGGGGCAGCCCCAGCTGCTCTGGGCACCCTGTGCCAGGGCCTGCCCACCCTCCCAGGGAAAAGCTTCTTCGTAAGTTCTATGTACTATGTACCACATGGACACAGTTCTTAAAAAACTATAAAGAGAACTAAATTTAAATAGTTTATTTGCAACAAGAAAATTTTTATGAAGTTACTGCTTTTCAGAATGTTGGAGATATGGGGATGTTATTTTATTTGCCCATAATTGCTTTTAAGAATACAGATCTGGGTTTGAGCTAGAGCTCAGTAGTGTGCTTTTGAGACAGTATATTCACACATTCTTTTGTGTTTAAGAAGGAAAAAATTAGAAAATTAATGTAAGATATGAATAATTTAGTGGTATAAGTGTAGGTACTTGAATGTTAAATTATACGTTGCTAACAATTAAAAAAAAAAAGCTTTGTGGAGTTAATGCTGTGTCTAAAGGTAAAATCACTGAAAGACTGGAACTTCCACAGGGAGAATTCTAATCAGTTCCAACAACGTGTGTTTGAACTATGTTATTAAACAGTAGTTTGCTCATTCACTTGTTGCATGTTTATGGCTTTCTGTCCTCTATTAATGTCAATTACCTGTGGCGATTTCTGCTTCATATTCTGGTTTTAGAACATCAGAATTACTACAGAGCTGTCCAAAGAATACTTTGAGGTGCTGCAGTCATCTCTGAATGGATCCTACCATCATGTGATGGCAATTAAGGCAGGTCTGACCACGATTGATGCTGCCCTGACATCAGTGGTTGATCAGGTGTGTCTTTGGGAAAACTCTTCTGCTTCTTCACTGGAAAATAATTGAGCTGTGCAGTAGTGACTTCATAGCAAAAGGCAGCCTAAGAATTATATGGGTTTGAGCTGTCTTTGTTTGAACAGATTAAGAACCAAATTCTAAAATCCTTTCTTCATGAAAACTGTCAGATGAGTCAACAGAGGATTTGCTTACATAAAGACTGTGGGATTTTGCTCCCAAACTCCTGTTAAGGCAGTGGTACACAGCACAGCACTGATTTCTTTTCTCGTGGCAGATCCTTGTGCTGGGCAAGGGGCATCTCACAGGCTGAGGGAATTTTACACTTTTTTGTGGTAGGATCATCACTCTCATACCCTGGCCTTGTTCTGCAGTCAGTTACATTGGGGAAGTTTGCTATCAATTGGTAAGTGACCTTAAACTCTGGAATGACAATCTGCCAAATGTATCAGCCTGCACATTTCTCCAGATTAATATTCATTAACTTTCTGCTGGTTGGGCAGGCTGCTGAATGTGTGGCTAACTAGGGCACGCGGTGTGGAAGCGAGCTGCTTTTGCTTGAGACTTCAACACTTCAACCCATTTGCTGTGAAATCATTTTAGTGATTCCTTGAGCAGGGTTAAGTAGATCCTTGAATGTGATAAGCCAATGGTCATTATTCAGAGATGTTCTCTTCAGTGGAAAGGCATCCACTGAGAGCTGTTTTTCCTTCAGAAGTGCAGCAGCAGTGTGTTGTGCCAGAGGGTTGTGGCACTGCAGTGACAGCAGAGCTGTGAAGGCCAGCCTTTGTAGGGGTTGAGCAATGGGTCTTCCAGGCTGAATTTTGTACAGAGTGGGATGAGCAGAGAGTAAATGCAGGTGTCAAGCCTCCAGATTGGATCTCCAGATGAGGTGTCAAACAGGAGCAGTGAAAGAGTGTATTTCTCCTTGGTGTTTGCCTTCTAAATGAATGTGGGCACCTGGCTCTCCATAGCAAGAGCTCTCATTTAGTTCAGTAGCACACCTTGCTGCCAGGAGCTGTTTCCTCACGAGTAACTCTGTTCATAACTGATCCTAAATAGTTTTCCTTCCTCTCTGAGATGTTTTCAAGGACTTGTCTGTACATAAGGACTAAACATTAACCCTGGGAAGCTCTGTGGTGCTGTTTATAACACTGTGCTCTTGCCCTTTACAGGATGGAGGTGTTCATACCTTACCAGTTCCAGTGCGAAACCGGCAGGATGTGGAGATCTATGGTCCAATATTTCTTTTACCCAGCATTCTGATGTTTCCTTGGCAGCCAAAAGCAGGAGTCTACCAGTACCCCATCCAGGTATGCCAAAGCAGCACCCAGCTGCAGGGAGTGGTGCTCAGGCAGGCACAGTGAGGCCTGACACCACTGGAGTGGGGTTGACTTTGGATACTTCAGGCGTGGTGGCATCCAAAATGTCATTTGGAGGAACTTCATGGGGTGTTAGTTACAGGAATTAATACATAGTTTAAAAAAAGCACCAAGAAACCAACAAACATAAAAACCCCCACTGACTTTTATCTCTTGTCTTCCCTTCCTCTCTCCCTCACACATGCACCAGGCACCTATGCCTGGAGTGCTTTGGAATTCCAGGAAGCATCCTTTATGCAAAGCTCCACAGCAATCATTAGAGGCTGCCCTTTGCTGGCAGGGGTTGGAAATATGATTGGGAGTGTGAAGTGACTGCAAAAAGGGCATGACAAGATTAATTAGCAGCACTCTGCCAGCCTTGGACATCAGTATTCCTCACTCACCACACACCTCGTGCTCCTAATACAAAGTTCCAGGGAGGCAAAGGCCACAGCTCCTTTACAGAAGGGATGTTCCCCATGTTTCTTAGGTGTGTCTTTGCTCCCAAGCTGTCAGTTATTCCATATGCTTCATGAAGCACGTTTTCTCTTCCAGTATCTCCAGTCTAAGGAAAAGACGTTTGTGCTTTCTCAGCCCAGAATCCTATCCTAGGCCAGTGGGACCCACACCCTGCACTCAGGTGTTGGATGCACAGTTCCTACCTCTCCCTTTCAGCATAAAGTAGTGCTCAGTTTTGGATGTGCCCTAAGTAAACCATATCCAAAGAGGCAGCAGGGCACTTACTGCCAGGCTCTTCTCCAAGGTAACAAGGGACAGGGTGAGAGGAAATGGCCTCACGTTTAGATTGGATGGTGGACAAAATTTATTCACAGAAAGGGCTGTCAAGCCCTGGCACAGGCTGCCCAGGGTGTGGTGGAGTCACCATCCCTGAAGTGCTCAAAAAACATGGGGATGTGGCACCCGAGGATGTGGTTCAGTGGTGGAGTTGATAATCTCAGAGGTCTTTTGCAGCCTTACTGCTTCAGTGATTCCATGAAGAGAATCAATCTCATGGGGGTTAAACTGCATTCTCCAGTGTAGATCTGAAGGCAGCTCCATTGAGTTCAGCACTGCATCTCTACTTGTGTGTTCTGTGGGATTGGTTTGGTTTGCTTCATGCTATTCCTGGCCACACCAGCAGAGTGTGGTAAAAATTCTTAGTACAAATCTGCATTTTCAGTGCTTCATCATAATTCTGCTGGAGTTTTCCCAGTAAGGGAAGGTAAATGTGGTTTTGTTTCCTGCCTCTCAGAGTTCTATTCTTACCTCACCTTATCTTGCATATATAATGAAGTATCTCACCAGAGAACATTCCTTCACAATACTGCAATAATTGTGTCCATATTCTTACTTTACTGCGATGTCTTCAACAAAAACATAGAAACTTTTTTCTCCCAAGATTTCAGTTTTGCTGAAACTGAGGCCTTTCTTCCAGTCTCTCCATCCCACAGTACCAGGGGTTGTTGTCAGCAGCACACACACAGCTTGACTGTTGTTTCTGCCTCTCCATCAGTGTTTGCCTCCCACTCCATAGCCTCACTCAGGCTGTTTCAAACGGGTGAATAGACTTTTTCTGAAAATAAGTTGAAAGGGATTTTTGGATCTAGTCAAATTCTGTTTATAGCTAAAGTAACTCCCTCCAGATGGTATCAGAATGCCTGGCAGGATTTACTTTGTCAGCTGTCTGGTTTGTTGGGGGTTGCTTTGTTCATTTTTGTGCTAATGAGGTGGTTTCTGTTGCCTTCCTCCATCCCAGGCACTAGAGGTGCAGTGCCAGCTGTGTGAAGCTGAGCACGGGGAGGTTCCTGGGTTCTGAGGAGGGCAGCAGTGTGGAGCTCCCCTGTCTGATCAGGCTGCAGGGGAAGCTGCTTTGACTTTCCTCAGAGCAGACTGACTGCTGGAGAGGGAAAATATAGTGATGTGTCTGGGGTTTATGGCAAGGAATGAGACTTCATTCAGTTATTAAGAATTGGATATTTCTCTCCTATGTTTCCTGCTCATCTCCCTGTTTCAACTAAAATGCCTTTACAGGTGTGCTGAGCTCCTGCATTCTTTTATCCTTTTTCACCATATCCCATGCATCTCCTGTCACACACCACTGCCTATTTATTCATTTGTTTGTGTCCTTCTGTAATCAGGCTGTGCACGTGCTCAGAGGAAGGAAGAAGGGAAATGACCCTCTTCTTCATTTTCTTTTATTCTCTTTTCCTGGTAAAAATTACTAGCTAAGCTCCTGCATAATTTAGGTTTGTTTGTTTTCCACACTGTCCTTCTAGACAACATTTATCACTTTGTTCATTTTTAATTATGCAACAGGTTAAAGGAAAAGCTGAGAAAGTTAAAGAAATTAGAACAATACACATAAAAAATTGCTCCAGTGTTCACTCTGATGGAACTTCTGACATTTACTTTGAAGTGTGAAAGAAGCTGAAATTAAAATGAATGAAGGGTAGCAATCTGCTCATCTCTCTTCTATTTCACGTTGCTTATTTGAACATTCTGAGGTGTTATTTTGTTTGGAATTCCCATTCTCAGTGCATTCCTGGTTTTCATGCAAGCTGTCCAAAGCTAAAAAATGTGAGAACCATATACTTGAAAGATTTTTCCCTCTGTATTGCAGGCTCAGGGTGGAAGTGGCAACTTCAGCTGGTCCTCTTCTAACCAGGCAGTGGCTACAGTGACAGTGAAAGGGGTGATGACCACTGGCAGTGACGCCGGGGTCAGCGCCGTTCAGGCGTTCGACGTTCGCAATCCGTTGCATTATGGAGGAATGAAGGTAGGAGGTTCATTTCTCACTGATTGTTCTTAAAAATGGCTTTTGGAAACACTGAAGGAGCTGAGAATGTCACAGGCATAGGAGGTTTCCCTGCCTGCCCTGTGGCAGGTTAAATGATTGGTATCGGTTTGTGCTTCAGGGAATCAGACTGTCCAGTGCATTAACTTTACTCCCATTTTTGCCCCTTCCTGATTTCCTTGGCAAGTCTTTTTCTTTGTTGGGAGTTTTAAGTGCCAGAAGGAAATGGTAATTGACGCCTGGCCATCTAAGCAGAAGAACCAAACAAAAAATTCATTCTGTAGGGTGATAGGTGGGTGTTCTCCTTGCTATCAAAGGGTGACAGTTGTTACCAGGATGTGCAAGGAAACTTCTGTCTGGAGAAGTAACTGAAGTGAGCACAATCCTGCAGACTGACTCCAGACACCTAAGCTGGCCAAGAAGAAGCAATATTTTAGGAAAATTAAGAGAAAAAGGCATTGAAAGACATTGCTCCCAAGAGGGATTTTGTGGTGTCTCTGCAGACCATCCCCTGCTCTTAGGTCATGGTGGTCAGTGTGTGGTGTGGAGGGAGGAAAATGCAGGAACAGTACATCTAGTGGCCCCAAAGGGAGGGGTGTGACATGAATTAAAAATCTGTTCAGAATTTAGCATGCATAGTTGCTCTGAAGTAATTCTCTGAACAACCCAGGATGCTGCTTTTTAGCAGTGCAGCAGTTACCAGCAGGAGACACAGGAATGAAGATTTTTTCAGCTAAAACTTCTTATCCTCAAACACAAGTCAAAGCCTGAAGACAGAAAGAAACCTTCTGTCCATGTGAGCTTTCAGAGCAGTGTATTGCACAATCTGAATAGGTTATTTTTGAATGCCTTTGTTCTTGTGTTGGGAGCTGCTTTCTTTGTGGAACAGCTCTTCAGAGTTCTGTTTACTGACCTCAGTGAACAAGTTTTAGTAGCAGTAGTTTTAGGAGTCGTTAATCCACACAGATTACAGCTTTAACTCTGTACCATATGGTTTGGTATCCTGAAGCCAGTTGCAGAAGATTAAGTAGTTGAGATACTGCAAATAAAAGCTTGGATCATGGTGATTGTTACGAAATCTGTGGTCAGTCTGAGGTGGATTCTTTAATGGATGCTAAATCCATCCCAGCTGGTGATGGTGCCTCCTGGAGACACCACACAGCTTAGTCCACACTTGGCAGTCTGCAGAGCAGGAGAGAGAATTACAGGAGCAGCAGTAAAAGGAGCTGCTGAGAAGAGCACTGAAACCCAGCTGTCCCTGTTCCTTCCTCCATCAGGTGTACGTGAGCGAGCCCAGCGCCATGGAGTTCACTCCCTGCCAGGTGGAAGCCCACGTTGGGCAGGTCCTGGAGCTGCCCCTGAGGATCAGTGGCAGGACTGGTGCGGAGAGGGGCGAGCTGGTCCCGCTCAGCGACTGCTCCCAGCTGGAGCTCGCGGTGGAGGTGGAGAACCCAGGCGTGTTCAGCCCACTCGAAGGTGCTCTGACCCCCTCCCTGGTTTGGAACTTAAACTGGTGACAGGTGTTAGCAACTCACAGCTCTCCCTTAAATCCCTGTTTCATGGCTCTGTGCAGCATCCCCACGGAAGTGCCAAACTTCGGAGGGGAGGGGATACGAGTAGTTTTATTTTGAGGATATATCTGCTTCCAGGGATGGGGCAGCCACAGCTTCTCTGGGCAACCTGTGCCTCAGCCTCCCCACCCTCACAGCCAGGAATTCTTTCCCAGTATCCCATCTAAACCTCTTCTCTTTCAGTTTCAAGCCATTCCCCCTTGCCCTGTCCCTACATGTCCATGTAAAAAGCTCTCTCCATCTTTCTGGCAGGCTCCCTTCAAACAGCCACGTTGAATGTGACGAACATACCTGGGCATTTCTTTCCAAATAAGCTCTTGTATATTTTTCATTTACCTGACAGGAAGACTTAAGCCAAGTGCTGATTTTTGCAGTGGAGTGAGAGTGAAGGCTGAAGCTCAGGGCTACACCAGGCTGGTGGTTGTGTACAGCCACGGGCACGTGCGCCTGAGCGCCAGCATCGCCATCGCCGCGTACCTGCCGCTGAGAGTGAGTCTGTTCCCTCTGCTCCTGGGGCACTCATCCCCAGACACCTTCACATGACACAGAGCAGCTCGTGTATGGCTTGGAAAACTGGGCTGGGTTGGTTTACACTGGCTGGTTCAGTGAGGAAAATAAGAAAGAAGCTGAGTCCAGGGTCAATAGATGGAAATAGAGAAGAGGCTGTGTTGTTTCCTCATCTGCAGAGGCCTAGCACTGGCTGCAGAGCTGAAGTCTGAGCATAGCTCTCCCCCAATATGGAAAAAATGCTGGTGTAAATCCTAGAAATTTGTGGCTGTAATGATGTAATATGATGCTGTGAAATGCAAACTACGGATGTTTTTTGTGTACTAAATGTCAGGTTAATTGCTGTGGTGATGAACAGCACAGGCTGTCACAGGGATTCACATCAGTGCAGAATTTGTTAGAGAGGTTTGAAGTAAAACTTGTGTAGGAGAATAATTACATACACAGAGCTGTTCTGGAGAGAGCACTGTCAAGTGAAAGTACAATTTGGCATTATTTCATTCATTTAAAAATACTTCCTTTAAAAGTGTAGCAGAATACTTTATCTCTCTGTGCTCAGAAGAATATATTAAGGATCTCCCTTTTGCTGTTATTCTTCATGAGAGAGATGTGATTAGAATGCAGCTAAAACTTTTCTTTGGCTCCATGGCTTCCTTTGAATATAATCCAGCTGGACAGAATCCTTGTGCATTTTGGTGCAGCTCTGTTTTTCACTAAGTGTGCTGACAAACCACTACATGGGAGACATCACAGCCTAATCCAAGGAACCAATACAGCTGTTCCATTCATAAAGAAGTTTATTTTGCAGGGCACAACCAAACTGTGTAAAGAGATTATTAATTTTTAATTAATTAATGATTTGATTACAGGCTATCGATCCACCGTCCATGGCTGTAGTGACTTTGGGTTCCTCTAAGGATATGTTGTTTGAAGGAGGACCGAGGCCATGGGTCCAAGAACCTTCCAAGTTCTTCAGGAATGTTGCTGCTGAGGATGCAGAGAGCATTGTCCTGTCTTTGCTTGAACCTCCCACACCTCGAAATAACAACCAGCACTGGGTTAGGGTGCTGTGCAGGAGCCTGGGAGAGCAGGTAGGTGCTAGAAGGGGTCTGTGCTGCTCTCCATCAGGCTCTGAGAACTGGCTCCAGACAGATTTGTGGTGCCAAGTCCCTCTTATACAGCAAGGTGTTTTTATAATGAGCCAGTAAAGAACTTGGGTAAGTACGTTGTTTATGTGTTGTGATGCTGCTTTTAGAGCAAGCATTTCACAGCTTTATGCTAAAAAGTGGTTTATGGTGGGTTTATTGCAGTATAAACCCAAGCCATGCACACCTTCTGTTGTGGGATGCACTGAACATCCTGATGAGTGCAGGCTCAGTTTGCATCAACAGGATCAGAGCAGAAGGTTACTGCAGCAGCTGACTCCTCTGTCTGACCTGCTCCTCTTAACCACGTTACCTTCCAGTGTAATTCTGTTTATTGGAACAAATGGCAGCCACAGGAATTGACTGCTCTGCTCTCTGTGCAGCCTTGGTGGTGTGCAGCTCATTCTCCACCTGGTTTTGTTCTCTCCGACATGCAGGAGTGATTTATCCTGTTTTATTCACCCTCCCCAGCCCATGAAGCTTTTAGCTTTAATTTAATGTTTTCCTCCTGCAATTCTGCAAGGCCTAAGCATTGTGGTGGGGCTGCCAAGTCCCACTGATTTCCTCAGCAGACACTTTGCAAAGTGGAGCTGTTTCTGTAAGTGCAGGCTCAAAAGGAAAAGGCCTTGGTGTTAATGTGCAGTCTCTGCATGGCTGGCTGTCCCCAGCATCAGTGCATGAGGAGATGAGGCAGCTGACCAGAGCTGCCTCAGCCTTCTCTGGCTTTAGATCCACTTTGTTTTGCTGAAGGCTAAAACTGGAATGTAAAATAAAAGATGAGATGTTTTTAAACATACTGAAGTGACTGCAAATGTTGCCTTTGGGCTGTTCCATTCTCATTCTGCAAGAACACCTGCTGTTTCCCTTTTCAGTTAGAAGAATTTTGTTGTTTGAATCAAGTTTGATAGTAATGAACGTGAACACCAAGGAAGAGTTCCCAGGAACAGTACTTTTATAGTGATAAAGAGCTGTTCTTGAAATTATGTTCCCCTTTTTACATCTTCCTGTGTCATAATAGTGCTGTAAATCCCCAAGAACTGTATTTGTGCTTTTCATTCTGATAGCAGTGTGACTCAGACCTGTGGAAATACAGCATTCCTGAACTTGGCTCTTTCCTCCTTTGCTGTTCTCAGGTTGTTACTTTAACAGTTGGGAACAGCCCCACTGTGACCAACCCTTTCCCAGTGGTTGAACCTGCCGTGGTGAAGTTCATCTGTGCTGTCCCTTCCCGGCTCACTTTGATTCCTGTTTATGGCAGCCCTCAGCTCGATCTCTCTTGCCCTTTGCTCCAGCAGAACAAGCAAGTGGTAAGCCTGGGGAGTGACAGGAAAAGGAGGTGTTCTCACAGCTGAAAAATCACGTGCAAAATCAAGTGTCTGAGCTGCTGCAAGAGGAGCAGTGACTGGAGCTGTGGCCTTGGGAGCTCCTGCACAGAGCAGGCTTGGAAGGGGGGTCCTGCAGTAAATGGACAATGTGTATGTGTAGATTATCAGGCATAAAGAGCTTTGTTATTCTGCTTTTATTCCATATTTCTTCTCTGTTCTAATCAGAGTTGTCACGTGTTGGCTGCTGAGTAAACCGTGTTTTGTTGTGTTAATACTCCCAGGCAAATGTAAAAGTCATCCTCCTTCCCTAAAACTCTGGTGCCTGTTGAGTTGATGAATTGTGTTAAATAGCTGCCATGTAATAGCAGGAGGAGAAGGAGATGTTTGTGTATTATTAGCCCCTTCAGAGCTCACCTGCTTTCCTGCCTCCATGATGCATCAGTTAAGCCTGCCTTGGTGCACTGCTGTTGCTAGTGCACTTCACAAGAACAACACCAGAATTTTGAGCTTTGGCAAACAGCAGTGTTTGTCATTATTTGTTTGAATTCTAAAAACAGTTGTGTTGAGCTGTGGTTCCATTTTGTTGTTGGTTTGAGGGGGAAGGGTTGGTTGGTTTGTTTGAAGGTAGTTCACTGGCTAAAAAACAGCCAAACCCTGCTCCAGGAAAACCCCCTTAGAGTTCACAGATTCACAGGATGCCCTGAGTTGGAAGGGACCCACCAAGATCATCAAGTCCAACTCTCAATGGCCCGTACAGGGATTGGACCCACTTGGTGTAACCAGCAGCATGCTCTGACCAGCTGAGATAATCCCAGGGATTAATGAGTTCATTTTAATGAACATTCCGTGTGTACTGATGTTATGACAAACCTCATGGAACTCAGCGTACGTTCTCTTGGATGATTAAAAAATCCTCTTCTATCTGTTCAGTTCAAAATATTCCTTCTTGTTCAGGTTCCTGTTTCCAATTACCGCAACCCAGTGCTGGATCTGGCTGCCTATGACCAGCAAGGCAGGAAATTTGACAACTTCAGCTCTCTTAGTGTTGTGTGGGAATCAACAAAAAAGGCCATTGCTCGTATTGAGGCAGAGCTGCCAATGGAGCTGACCCTGAAGGAGGAGAAGAATGGTCAGAAGAAGATGCACGGTACGAGTGGGTGTGAATGAGCACTTCATTGCTTGAAAATCAGGATTAAATCTCTTTGGTGATGTCTGAGCTTGATTCCTGTAATCTGCAGTCACATCAATGTGCCTTTTTTGGTGTGTGTGTGCTATTAAAGGTAGGAGAAAAAAAGGAACCAAGTCCAATGTCTAGAACCTGTCTTGAGAAAGAAAACTGTTGTCTGATGAGAATGATCCTAGAAGAGCTAAGCAGTGTATTTTTCGTCTTTGTTGCACTCTAGGCTTACAAACTGTTGTAGTTGACCGTGAGTTTGGAACTGCTGCCATCTCTGCCACTGCCACTGGATTCCAGCAGCCCCACCTGAAGGCAGCCAGAGCCAAAATTCCGGTAACAGCACTCGGGGTTTTTGCCTTTTCCTTGTGATTAATGCCCAGTGTTCCTGGGATGGACTGATTTCCTCCACACACACAGCACTGTACAAATGAGGCAGCTCCATGGTGGAATCTCTGGACAGGTTCAAATGGCAGTGGTTTGATACTGGTTCATGGCTTTTGCTGCTTTCCTCTGCACTGGCTGCTGCTGTCCATTTCAAAAATATCCAAGTCCTTGGGAGTTTTTTAACCATCTGGGCAAGGGCATTACAGAGAAGTGTTTCAGTTGGTTTTGTTTCAATATAGGGTTTTTTAATGGATTGATGAATCTCTGCTGCTTGTCCTTCACTGGAGCAGCCATGTGCTTCGTGCAGCTGTCACTGGGGAAAGCAAAAGGATTATTGCCACTGCAGAGCTGGGTGGGAGAGTTCTGCATGAGCAAAGCAAAAGCTGACTGATTCCTCACATGGACCATATGTTAGTCTGGGCTCTGACTAATGCTCTCTTTTTTTTTTTTTTTTCTGAGAGACTCCTCCATTGTACAGTGCCAGCCATAAGCCCTGGCTCTCATTTTACAAGTCATTAGCCACTCTGAAATATTTAGTTTGTAGATACTCAACCTAGGGAAGAAAAACAGCAAAAAGTAGTGATGATGAACAACGAGGGCAGGAGTAAACAGATGGCAGTTTTCTGTTTATGTCACTTTTTAAAACTGAATATAAGGGCAGGTTTCAGCCTGTGGAATAACCTGGCATGTGCAATAACTGACTCTTAAAAAATTAAATTTCTGTTTAACTCTGCTAAGCAGGATTTAAGTGGGTTTGGGCTATGTGCAGTACCTTGAAAACAGAGTTGAGGCAGAGTAAAATATGCAGTGAGAGGTTACAATATTTAACTCAAAGCAGGTACCAGATGGGCACCAATAATGTGAAATACCCTGTGGGCCAGGTTCCTCTCAGCAGGGCTCAGGTTTGGCATCTGCTTAGTAAATTCCTTGAGAGATGATCTCTTTTGCCACTTGGTCCTTGACTTTCCTGTGAGGTTTCTTTAAAAATTGAGTTGTAATATGGAGAGTTGATGTTCTGCAATCATTGTATAATTATGTTTATTGTTTTTCAGAGTGGGGTACCTCTATGTAAAATGGCACTGGAGTTCTCTTCAGTTCTATTCTCTGTTTTTAAGTTTGGGAGGGCTCTTTGGCATTTGCAGGTAGCAGTTCTGCTGCACTTGGTAGGCTCATGGTAGGCTGCCTTTTTAAATGAGGAAACTTGGCCGCTTTTTTCAGGTACATCAGCAATGGGCTGTTCTATTCTGCTTTCAGACCTGCCCATTCTCCTTTCTTGCAGCCAGAAATGCAAACAGAAATCTGGTAGATGGGATATTGTCTTGATTGTTGTTCCATGTTTAAGTGGAACACCCTGTTATCTCATTAGGGAAAGAAGACATCCTTTGTACATCAAGGAAATAATTCTGCTAATTGGGTGAAAAGGGTACAGAGTAGGGACTTCCTCTAGAACCTCTTTCCTTTTCTGAGCTAATGTTGTTATGAGTGAATGATTAAACCTGCATCTGGTCCAGTGTTCATGTACTTAGATTTAAGGAAGAATTTCTCTTGGTGGCCTGCTCAGAAGAATCACAAAAGGATGAGTCAGAAGTAGAAGAACACTTTGTGTGTTTGCCTTATCACTCTGTATGAGCTTAGAGTTAACAGCCTGTCTGTGCTTGTCAGACATCATTCAGTGATCCTGCAGTGCCTGGGCCCTGTCCTGTGCCTTGGCCAGGGGTGCAGAGCAGCCCATGCCCTGAGGATGCCCCTCCCTGTCAGGAGCACTGAGTGAGCCATCTGGACCTCGTGGGCATCTCGTAACCTCCACTGGTGCTCTTTGGTCACCTGCTTTGCACATCCTCCTGGCACCCAGGAGACCTGCAGTGCTCTGCCTCTGCTCTAACTGCTGAACTTGTCCCTTGCAGCATGAGGCTGTGCTCCCAGGGCCTGCCACCATTGAGCTGATGCTCGTGGAAGATGTGAAAGTCAGCCCTGCTCAGGTCTCCATTTACAACCACCCTGACATCCAGGTAAGGACTTACTCTGCTGCAGGGAGGAACACATCACACCTTGCAGGAGATGTGCAAGGAGAGCAGCTTTACTAGAAAGATACCATCTTAATTCTGGATGCTTTGCTGGTATTGCAGGCAGATCTTCTCATCCAACAAGGTTCTGGATATTTTTTCATTAATACCAGTGTGCCAAATATTGTAAGAGTGACACATGAGGAGACTCAAGGCATGGCTTTGGTGAGTGCAGTGTTCTGTGATTTTTACACCTTTTTGGCAACCAAGTTATTGCTGCAGAAATAGGAAATTAATGCAGATCTGAAATGCATTCTGCAGTAACCAACAATAAAACTGTTATGTTTGCATTGCTGCTTTCATTAGGTAACAACTGGAAATAAAACAAGTTGCTTTAAAGAGTGTTTTTTATAAATGTATAATTTACAGATTTGTCTTTTAAGAAATAATGCTGATAAAATTGTGAAATAATGATAATTAAGGTGGAAATTAGAATATCAAAAGAATTTGTGAAACATTTTGGTTGTCTCTAACTGTTGCAAGTGTGATGTGGGAATATATTTTCTGACTAGGCACAGAGGTGAGGAAAAAGTAGAAGAGATGAGGGGTTTTCTGTACACAGTGCACTGTTTAAACTCTTAGTAGTTTTTCTGTCAGGTCTCCCTGATGGGTTTAACTGATGTACACGAGATAAGTTCAGTGCTCTCATCTGGAATTCAGGAGTTGTGACAGCAAGAGAGGCTTTGTGAAGTATAGAAAGAGATTTAACTACCTGTCAGATTAAAGGAGAGAAAACTCCCCTTTTAACACATTTTTTAAAAATGCAACCCCACGCACAGACTTGGCCAGTTTGTGAGCCCTGCGTGCTGTGTTTGGGTTGAGTCCCCGTGCCACCCCTGGGTTTCCCATGGAGGCAGCAGGATGGCCTGGCAAGTCAGCAGGCTCTGTGCCAGTGCAGCCAAGCTGACAGAGATGAGTTGGCAGTAAACTCTTCTGAGAAACAAAATTCAAGTTATCTGGAGCAGTGATTGCCAGACTTCTCCCTGGGGCTGCCAGGGACAAATTCTGCACCTCTCCCTCTGGTTTTGACACAGCAGCTTCTCTGGGCGTGGGTGGTAGCAGGGGAGGAGTGGTGAGGGGTGTTCACCAGTGCAGTATCCCTGGATACTGGGAGCCACTGGACACTGATGGGAGAGGAGAACAGCAGAGGTAGCTGAGGCAGGAAGAGTTTTAAAAGTCGCAGGAGCCCTGCTTGCCCTTTTCCCTGTGCTCGTTTCCTTTCTCTGGGCTCCCAGCCCAGCTGAGCTCCATTCCAGCTCCCCGCCCTGGCCACGTCCCTGCTCTGCTGCCCAGCCCCTGTGTTAGCCACCCTCCCTGAGAACTGCTGCTGTTCTGGAAGCTGACCTTTGTTAAAACTTCTCATCCCTTTCTATTTTGAGGCAGAAGTGGTGCCCTCAAAGAACAAAAAGTCAGCTCTCGCCACTGCTCTGCTGCTGACTCCCGTGGTGCTGCCGAGCAGTGCTGAGAGTTCACTGAGCTCCTCTGCACTGGGGTCCTGGCCATATCCTCTTGCTCAGAGTTCAGAGCACGCAGCAGGACACCCAGCTGTCCCTGGCCGAGGGGAAGAGAGCAGCTGGGGCTGTCCCCGAGCTCTGGCCAAGGTCAGGCAGTTGCAGAACTGCAGGGCTGATGTGAGCCAGGTGTGGGTGCATGGCCTTGGGAGAGGGGACTTTGGGATGGGTGCTTAGTTCTGAGGCCTTGTGTTTGTGAGCAGAGCTGTCTCTGTTCATTGTTTTATTCTCTGTCCATTAGGAAGTGTAACAGTCTCTTTCTTAAAAATTAATAGAATAATGGTTGTCTTAAAGAAATACCTGGTCTGTCAGTTGTCCTGTTACTTGTCAGGGTCTGCTGCCAGGTTTTGGCTGCTCGTTCCAGTGAAAAGCTGTAACAGCAGAGTACAAACCTTGCAGGAAGCAGTAGCAATGCTTTATAGGCATTATCTTTGTCCTTGATTATTTTTTTTCCTTACCACTTTGTTTTTCATTCTACTAAGAAAAGTTTTGTTGCTCTAAATGATTTGTGTGTTTTTTTCTCCTGATGGCAGGAGAATACCAGGATGCCAGACTGTTCTGGATGAAGAGCTGTTAATTCACTTGGTGCCTGGGGGCTGTTTGCACTAGCTCAGTGGCATGATAGTTTTTACATATGTTTTACAGCTTCATTTTTATTTTGCTGGAAGAATTCTCTGTGTCTAAGCTTGGAGATTTCTATATCCAACTGCTTCTGCTCTGAAAGTGATACAAATTTTATCCTGTGAACAACAGACAAAATAAATGCTACAATGCAGTTTTCTCCTGGCATTGCAGGTGCAGCCTCTGCTCCCAGGATCAGTGACTGTAATGATTCATGACTTGTGTCTGGCTTTCCCTGCCCCAGCTGAAGCTGAAATCCATGTGTCTGATATCCAGGAACTGTATGTGCGAGTTGTTGACAAGGTCAGTGCCTCTGAACCAGCATTAGGAGCTGATCCAGCCTGCCCTGGCCCCCTGTGCTGGTCCTGAACACACAGATGAGATGTGGGCAAGATGCCACAACAGAGAAACAGCTACAATCTCTCTGTGTCTCTTTCTGCCTCCCAATTGTAGCCCTTTAAATGATAAGTGTCCCAGAGTATCAGGCACCTGTTCATGTTCTGTGTGGCAGCAATCTCAACTTCTGCATTTACCCAGCAATGTTAATCCATAATTTATATGGACATCCTCATTTACATTTCCTCCAATTTAAAGTGCATGTGAGCAATTCTTTTAGGAGTAGGTTTTGCCCCAAGGTCATTTTCCATATGTCAGATTTTAAAACTGAACAGAAAAAAAGTCCAGCTCATTCCACTTGCCAGCTTGGGTGCACCTTAAACAAAAGTGTTGATATTTCTGGATGTTTTAATTATGCCCTTGCCAGCTGAAGGACCAGAATTCATTCATTTCATTTGACACTAACTCTAGCTGGCAGGGATTAGGCTTTAAAATCAGTGCTAATCTAACCTTGGGGCTCTATCTCCACCACCCTGCTACAAGTGTAATACAAAATAAAATGAAAACGTTTATTCTAATAAGTAAGAGTGGTTTGAATGCAGAACAACTGGATGTGTGTGTTTCAGGTGGAGATTGGAAAAACAGTTAAAGCTTATGTCAGAGTTCTGGATGACTCAAAAAAACCTTTTCCAGCGAAATACTTCCCTGTCATGGACCTCAGTCTAAGAGCAGCATCTCAGATTGTCTCACTTGTGTAAGTTAATGGATTTTTTAAATTAATCTGTGAATAAGAATTAGCAGAAAATGGATAAAGGTACGAGGTTGGAGGCACAGTAATATATAGTGACTGAGGTTGTATTTATTTTATTTTTGTGAGGTCTTAATTACCTGTTAAAGGTAAAAAATTATTATTTGTGAGGGAAATCAGCCTGAATGCTGCTGGCTGATGAATGAGACAGCATTCCTCCAGTGTGATGTCTGGTGAAGCTTTGTTAATCTTGGAAGCAGTGGCCTGGCAAATAATGTCAGGTGAAGAGTGCTGTGTGAAGGCACCTCTGATGTTACCAAACTCATTGTCTGTCACTTGTTTCATTTTCATTTTGGGTGTTTAATGTTACAACAAAGCACAGGTTGTGAAGAGCCACCGTGTGTAGAAATGTGATGGTTCCCTTAGCTGTGCCTCAGACACAGTCCCTTAGCCTTGTGCTAAAGCTGCTGGGAACTAAAGAAGTGCTTTGCTGTGTTATTTGTAATTTCCTCAGTGAATGTCTGTGTTGAATGTTTTTGTTTGCTGCAGCCCCCTCAGGGAGGCTCTGGATGACCACACTGCTGCTTTCCTGGTGCGTGGGATGACCATTGGGCAGACGACTCTCACGGCGTCTGTGGCTGACAGAAGAGGACAGAGAATCAACTCTGCTCCACAGCAGATTGAAGTAAATCATTTCAGATAAAATACATGCATAAATAAAGTCTGTGCTACAGTGGAACAGGAATATATAAATCATGGTTACAGTATAGTAATCAATTTGCCAGAAAATTCATTCTGTCTGGAGGTTGACCTAAAGCCAGTCTGTTCCAGATTTCAGTGTTGTTTAATTGCAAATGATGAGTTAATTTCTGCATGCTCAATTTACTGTAATTAAACACCTTAAGACTCAGTTTTACACTTGTACTTTTTTGTGACATAATTTATCTGATTGAAGGATCCTGAACACAGGTATTCATATTTCTGTTTTTAGGTCTTTCCCCCATTTAGACTGTTGCCAAGGAAAGTGACCCTTATTATTGGGGCCATGATTCAGGTGAGGTATTTTCTTGCATATGTTCTTTATTTTGTAATTTCTGTTTTAAAATGAATAGTCATAACTGGATTTTCAGCAGTAGATACTTGACATTTAGCTGCATTCACACTGAGTGGACTGGAGAGGGACTCTGGGCAAGGGCCTGGAGGGACAGGATGAGGGGGAATGGCTTCAAACCTGACACAGGGCAGGGCTGGATGGGATCTTGGGCAGGAATTGTTCCCTGTCAGGGTGGGCAGGCCCTGGCACAGGGTGCCCAGAGCAGCTGGGGCTGCCCCTGGATCCCTGGCAGTGCCCAAGGCCAGGCTGGACATTGGGGCTGGGAGCAGCCTGGGACAGTGGGAGGTGTTCCTGCTCATGGAACGAAATGAGCTTTAAGGTCCCTTCCAACCCAACCTATTGTTTCTGTGATGAATAGTCCTCTGAAAAGAATAATTTCATTCTTGAGCCAGCTTCCGTTTTGCTGTATTGCTGGATCAAAGGCTTTGTGTTTGGTTTTGTCAATGGAGTGTCAGCTTTTCTGGTGTTAAATACCAGCACAGCATGAATAAATCTGTCAGCTCCATGAAATTAGACATGGTAGACTTGTTGTACAAACTGAAACACAGAGCAGAGCTCTACCCAGGGTGGTGAGGAGAAAGAGAGGTGAAGTTCTCTAAAACCTCCTGGAGTGGAGGTGGCATCAGCCTGTGACGCCCTGTGAGGTGCAGGGTCCACTTCTGTGCTCAGCTCACACACCTCCCAGGCTGACACCCTGCCAGGACCAGTGTGCAGGGGGAATAGTCCTTGAGCTGCCCTGGGAAGCTGCAGGCAGCACTGAGGTCACTGTGGTGCTGAGCAGGGAGGGTCTGTGCCCTGTAATGGTGACCAGAACTGTCTGCAGGCTTCACTAATTGTTGTGTGCTGTTCTGACAGATCACTGCTGAAGGAGGCCCCCAGCCTCTCTCCAACATCCTTTTTTCCATCAGCAACGAGCACATTGCATCAGTGAACAGCTCTGGGCTGGTCAGAGGAGTGGCCATTGGCAGCGGGGTGGTGACAGGAGTGCTGCAGGCTGTTGATGCAGAGACTGAGAAACTTGTGCCCGTGTCCCAGGTAATGTTTGTGGTGCTGTTTGGGGCTGACAGGGGCTCTCTGCCTCATGGCTTTGGCTCTGAAAGGGGACACATAGTCTTGTGTTACCTTTGGTTTCCTGAAGATGAAAACTCAGTGTCCCTTCCTCCCTGGCCTGTGAACTTGCACAGGTGGTACTTGGAGCAGGCAGGTAAATCTTGCTGTGCCTTAAGCCAGAGTTTCTCAGATAACCAGGGAGGCTTCATGAGCAGGCTGGTATCTTCAGGATTGGTTAGTGCATCTAGAAAAGCCCACCTGGAAGCCTTCCTAGCACAGCAGAAGGCTATCCTTGCCTGCATTCCCTCTTAGGTCAGGAGGATCCAGAGGGCAGCTGTTGCCCAAAGAAACCACATTGTCTCCTAAGCTGCAGCACTCTGTATAGAACAGTGTCATCCCTCGTTGTGGTCTGAAGCCATCTGTGAGGTGCAGGTGAATCCCTGGTACTTCATCAGGGTCTGTGTTCTCAGATTTTCCTGCAGCTGAGTGTGAGGGAGGTGAGCAGCCTGCAAGAGAGCACCAGTCCCTGGAACTTCCATGAGACTCAGAGCAACAGAACTTGGGCCAAATCTTATGACTTCTCCCTTTGAGCTCAGGGCAGCACAGCTGCTGTGAGCCACAAAGCTCTGCTGCTTGAAAGGTGTCAGCACAGGCCAAGAGGACACCAAGTAATTAAAAAATATATATATAAAGAAATCTGTGCTTTTTAATGCATGGGCAGCAGCCTGTCCTAATGGTGTGACAAGAGGCAAAATGAACTTGAAAGGTAAATCTGCTGCCCAGTGAGGTCCAGGTCTGACCTTTCCTCCCCAGTATATAGCAGGAATAAAATCTACCAGGAATGTCCAGAGATATGAAGAGGAGGTACCAGTGTCACACATCACCCTTTTATTCTCAGTTGTCCCATTTGGTGCTCTGCAATCCTCATTTCCTTCTAACTCTCTCCATGTCTTCCTTTACCTCCTGGGTTTCTTCATCCCTCTTCTGCTGGGGACCTTGTGATCTTATCCACTCCTGTCTCTCACCTTGTAGCTCCATCGTTCATGTCATCAGTAATTTTGAGCAGAGGTTTGTTTTTTCAACTTAGGGGGCATTTTTAAATGCTTATCAATCAAAAGTTAATGCTTTTGTAGTTTTTTACAGTCCTACAGAATCTGTATTTTCTCTGACAAGTCATGCAAATCATGTGACAACTGTGATTAGATAATGGCACAACAGTGACTGTAGAGCCTGAAAGTGAAATCTAGTTTCTGTTTGACAAGTGTCTTCCCTTCCTCCTTGCCAGGACAAGGTGGAGGTTGAGGTGGTACAGCTGACAGCTGTCAGGATTCGGGCACCCATTACACGAATGAAAGCTGGTACTCAGGTGAGTTGGTTTGGGACTGGCTTCTGTCACCTTCACCTGCTGGAGCTGCAGGTTGTGGCCATTCCTGTCACATCATCTGGTGGCAGCACTGCAGCTCTGGGAGGAACCATTTTCTTCATAAGGACCCCCATCTGTGGGCTGATCAGTGAATTTTCAGTTTAATTCTCTTTGCTGTGGCCAGGTGTTTGGGTTGCATGCTGGCATTACCTAAGCAGGCTGGTTTCTCTCTTTCCAGATGCCGGTTTACGTCATGGGCATCACCAGCAGTCAGAGCCCTTTCTCCTTTGGCAGTGCCGTGCCAGGGTTAACGTTCCACTGGTCTGTCACCAAGAGGGACACTCTGGATGTCAGGACAAGGCACAGTGAGGTAAAGTGTGGGGTGGGTGTGTAGTGCACCCGTGTGCAGCCTGGGACAAGAAAAGGCCCCAGCAGGGCAATGCAGAGGATATTGTTGCCTCCACCGCCTCAGAATCCAGGATCAGCTGTCAGCACCGGGTGTTGACAGTGTCTGGGCTTTCCATGAGTCCAGCTTGAATCCCTTTCTCCTGTCCAAGGCTGCTTTTCAGCTTCCTGCAAACTACAACTTTGCAGTGGATGTTTATGGCAGAGTAAAGGGAAGAACAGGTCTGAAAGTTGTAGTGAAGGTCCTTGATGCTGCAGCCAACCAGTTCTACAACATGGCAAGAGAACTGTCCGATGAAATCCAAATTCAGGTAGGATGATTTTCTTCACAGTTCATTTTTAAAAATGTATCTCAGAACTGGATTGAAGCCTGTATTTGGAGTCAGGAATTTGAGCCCTTACTGTTGTTTGTATAATGTTCCCCATTTGGGCTCATCCAGTTAAAGGGCTCATGGGTGCAGGGGGAGTCTAAAGTAACTCAGGTGAACATGGGGTTCCCAACACCTTTTCCATTGAGAAATCTGTTTTCATGCTGCTTCCTAGTTTAGCCATAGCCCTGGAAATAAATGCTCTTCAGAATAATTTGTAGAAGGTACTGGCTCTCCCATTCTCAAATTCAGTTCAGTTCAGTTGTCTTTTTTTACCATATATATTGTACAAGGGAGAAAAGAAAGTTACAGGTCTGTTTGGTTTGCTTTGTTTGTTTTGAAGATTAAATAAATAGAAGTAAATTACTGTTGGCAGACAACAGTAGGCCAAAATGCCTCTTTACTTTGCAGGTGTTTGAAAAACTTCAGCTAGTCACTCCAGAGGCAGAAGCAGAGCAGATCTTAATGACACCAAATTCCTTTATTAAACTCCGGACCAACAGGTCAGTGCTCAGTTTCCACACTGTGATTTGTGTCACCTTTTATATCCAAACTGTGGAGCAGTTGTGTTTGAAGGGAGCTGTTTCAATCTTTCAGTGTCACTGTACATCCATTTAATGCACAACTTATCTGCTGGTTCATGGTATCTTATCTGTTCTCTCGGGCTTTGTCAAATCTTGGATTAGATTGTAGCTGGAAAATTCATTCAATATTGGGAACTTTCAGATCCTTTTTTCTAAAAGCTGCTGAGCCAGTTAAAGCAGTATCCTGCTGCCTGCTTCCTGTAGAGGTTTTGATGGGTGATTGAGGCTTTGTGGGATATACTTCTGTGTATTTCTTACACAGAGGCTCTGGCTGGATTTTCAGATTAAAATGTCATTTCCAAATGAGAAATTCTTTTTACATAATCTGTTTTCAAAGACTGACATTTTAGACTCATATCAGGCTTGAAATGTAGTTTTCCCAGCGTAATAATGGGCAGATAGAGACAGTAGGACACACACTGAGGGCAAAGCTTGAGAGGATTTACATTTTAGGAGGAGGGAATGAAACCCTTAGTTTCATGGAATCACAGGATGGTTTGTGTTGGAAGAGACCCTAAATATGGTTTTACAGTTTTAAGGGGTTCCCTATTTCCTGTTTTTTCTTCAGGGACCGAGTGGCCTCCCTGAGTTTCCGTGTCCTGGATGGGTCAGATAAAGTCCCTGTTGTGCAAATCGATGAGAGAGGATTCCTTGTCTCTGGCTCTGTGATTGGATCATCAACCATTGAAGTGATTTCACAGGAGCTGTTTGGCATCAACCAGACCCTTGTAGCTGCTGTTAAGGTACTCTCAGCTCTCTTCCTTTGCAGTTTCCTCAGGTACATCTTTACTGCTGCTACAGGGATTGTTGGCTGCACTTCTTTAACTTCACTTCTGAAAAATGAGCAGTGTAGGAATGAAGAGTTCTGAGCTTTGAAACTTGGGACACCAGGGAGTGTATGCCCATCATGTCTGTTCAAAAAGTCCTTGAGCCAGGAACTTCCTGCATCTGGCACCCTGAGCCTTTAGATACATACCCACTGCTTCCCTTTCTCCTCCTATCCCTTTTTACTGTCAGCATCTTTCCTCTGTCCCAGCTGAAGGATAAGGATGTACAGTTGAGTGCTTTACTATTTCTAAGTTTAACTCCTGTAATCACTGGGGAAGTGGCTTGGTGGATTTTTGAGATTTGCATTTTGGTATTTCCCATAATGTTCAGCTTTGCTTGTAGGACAGATGTGGGTCTGTCCTCCTGGGTGGGGAATGAAACAAGAAATGGGGGCCCAGTGTCACTAAAGCCACTCCTGGTGTGAGGTGGTGGCAGTGAATTCTCCAGCTCTGTTACAGATGACCTTGTTTGTTCCCGTGGGCAAGTGAAAGACATCTGATGAGTTTGGGGGTGGCTCAAATGCCATTTAGTCAGCACACAGTGGGACTGAAGGCAGATGTCCCTGTGTGAGTTTGTCCTGTACACAGGATATGGCAGGATGGTGATATGAAGCTGTCTGTAGTAGGACCCATCTCAGTTCAGCATCTTGTACAGCTCATTTGTTTTCCTGTACTTATTACAGCTATAGTGCCTTTATGGAAATGATATTTCTAACCTGGTGAGGTAACACAGTGCTGCTGGTTCATTTTATGGCTGAAGAGCTGAGAGAGCTTGAGAGGTTTTGCCAAAGGTCATGTCAAAAAACTTGTGACAGAGCTGGAGATGAGCTTGGATCTGTTGTGTCATTCTAAGGCAAAGCTCTCCTTCACACTGTCCTTCTTCCATAAGGGCTTCTGTTGGCTGTTTACAAGTGTGCACAATTAAGAACCAAACTGCTGCAGCAGCATCACTCAACACTTAGACCTTCAGCTTGGCTCAAAGAAGGACTCTTACATAAGCCAGGGAGGATGGGGGAAGAAGGAGAGAAGGAGTGACAGTGTGCTTAGCGTGGGACCCAGCTAAGCCCTTGCCTGGATCAGCTGCACTCAGACCTGTGTTTTATATTTTTTTTAATTAAAAAAAAAACACTTCAGAACCTGAGATGCTTTAACAGTAAATGGCTGTTTCCATCAATATTAAATTTAGCAGCTGCCCCTTGTGGGACAGTTGCTGGGATTTTAAAGTAAAACAAGCTTGATGATCTGTCGGGGAAATGGGGTTTTTGTTGGCTTGTAACCCCAGCTTGCTGGGCAGAGATCTGTATGCACAGAGATGTTAACTGATGATACCAGCCTGTGGAGCAGGCAGTGGGATATACTGATATTCTAGCCCCGGTTTTTTTGGATTTTTTTTTTTTTTTTTGGATTCACCAAAGATGTATTTTGCTTGAGGCCAAATTTGTCCTTTCCTTTTTAAGGTCTGACATGTACATTTTCAGATTGCAGAGTTTTATGTTTTAGCTGAGCCTCTTAGGTCAGGAAAAAAGGGATTTTCCTACAAGATAAGCTTGAGGCCGCCTTTTAAAATAGTTTTTTCAATATATGTGAGGGTTTTTGCTTCCTCTGTCTTTCCCTTATTTATTTTCCCATAGCTGTAACAAAAAGAGCAGATACAGTGATTTTTGTTGGGTAATTTTGCTCGTTAACCTAGGTAAGTTAACCAAGACTGGTAATATGCTATTTAAAAGCCAAAAGAAGAGGTTGTCAAGTCTTTGTGTTCAGAAAACCTTTCTTCATTGGAGTGTTTCTGCAGAAATGTGGGGGTGTGCACATGTGGTTAATGGAGCAGACCCTCCTAAGGAATTTGGAGCAGTTCCCAACTTCAGTCTTGGCTGAGGAGAGGCACCGAGGGAACAAAGCACAGCCTGCTGACCCCTTAGGGTTTGTCAGCTGCCAGCTCTGCCTGGAGCAGCTTGGCTTTCTCACCTGGTGCAAGGGAGCTGGGCAACAGTGACCATTCCATCCCCTTACTCAGACATACATTGAGTTACTCTTCTAATAACTGGGCAAGGAATTGCACCTTTTATTTCAGGAATTATTAGGAGAGAGGTCTAGGGGCCACTTGTTCTCTTGCATATCCAGGGAGTCTTAACAGTTTGAATTTATAGGATAGCAATGTGTTCTCTGAAGTCTGTGTCTGTTTGTACACCATTATTGCTTGTTTCAGTTCCCAGTGGTACTAGAGAAAAAGGCTAAGAAATGTCAGTGAGGGTACAAAGCAGACAGCCAGGCTTTTCTCAGCCATGGCATAGTAAGAACCCTTTCAGATTATTTTTATAGAGGCATCATAAAAAGCAATTTAACTTCCCTTCTCACTGCTGATGTTTTTCCAGGTGTGCCCCATCTCCTACCTCAGGATCTCCATGAGGCCCATTCTGCTCACCCAGAACAAAGAGGCACTGCTGGCTCTGCCCCTGGGGGTGACACTGACATTTACAGTCCATTTTCACGACAACTCTGGAGATACTTTCCATTCACATAATGCTGTGCTCGACTTTGCCACCAACAGGTGGGTTTCTGTCACGGGTGGTTAATTACAGAGGACAAAAAAAAAAAGGCCAAACACACATAGAACAAAGCTTGTTCCAAAGTTATCAAGGGAAGATACAGCTTGGGCTGGGATTAGCAAAGCAAGGGGTTTGTTTCTGTGGCTTTTAGAGGCAGTAGCAGGAAGAAGAGTTCCAGTTAGCAATCGATACTCCCTAGCCATGGAAAGCTGCCCAGATAAGCATGATCCCAGCAGGGCCTGCAGGAGTTGTGCTCTGCTCTAAGTGACTCTGAATCATCCCCCTGCACTCAGCAGTGGCCCAGAGCAACAACTGATCCCTGGCATCTGCCTCTCCCAGTGCCGGGTTACACTGACTCACTGAGCCCTTATGTAAGGTGGGGAATGTTCTGCATCAGGGGCTGTCTCCTCACATAGGCTGGTACAGCCTCCCCATAGCAGGGACAAGCCTCAAAAGGCCTTTTGGTCTCTGCCTCACAGAGGAAGTGTTGTAAACCAGCCTCCTGTGGTCCTCAGTAAAATACCACTGATGCTGTTACTGCAACATGGCTTGTTTTCTGCAGAGCACCTTGCACTTACAACACTCTGATGATGATGAAAAAGGAAAAATGGGTTGAATCCAAGATTTTCTCTTCTCTTACCTCACTGAAGAAATTTGTGTAACTTAGAAACACCCCTGAGCTCACCCTGCCCTGCCTTGCACTGCAGAGCTGCTGCAGCACGGGGCTCATTATGGGCCCTAGAGAGGCACTGCTGGCAGCCTGGGGTGCAGCACTGTGGGGACCCAGCTGTGCTGCTGCCAGTGCCATGCACTGTCCCTGCCTGGTGACAGTGTCACTGTGCATGGAGTGCTGAATTTGGGAAAATGCCAGAACTGGCAATCCAATGGCATTGTTATGTCTGGGAAGTTGCGTAGGGGTGTTCAAATTTCTTGGCTTCCTAACTCCCTCAAGACAAGGGAAAAGAGACAGGTTATGTCATTCTAAAGCTCTTCAATTCTTACAATTAAGTATAGTTATAACCTTGGTATTTCCTCAGCATAGTGGTGAACTGAGAACTGAAATTTGCCTCAGCGGCACCTAGTAATTTTTATCATTTCCTTGCTTTGTTTGACTTCCTTTAATGACTGTTGCTGAAAACAAGCAGTCAGCCATCTGAAAGGGGTATGACACCTCTCCTACTGGAGGGACAATGACATTCCCAAGCCTGCCCTCACCCAGCAGCACTTCTGTTTGTGTGCAGAGACGACTTTGTGCAGATCGCCAAGGGAGCCACCAACGACACCTTTGTGGTGCGGACAGTGAACGTGGGGCTCACCCTGCTCAGGGTGTGGGATGCAGAGCACAGTGGCACTGCAGACTACATCCCGCTGCCTGTCCAACATGCCATCTTCCCAGAGCTCCCAGATGTGGTGGTGGGGGATGTCCTCTGCCTGAGGACCTCGCTGACAGCCCAGGAAGGTGAGTGGCTCCAGCTGTGGGTTAGCAGCTATTGCCTGGGACAGCAGCGTGGCTCTGGCTCATTCTCAGCAAAACTAAATGTATAATTCATCATGTTTGTTCCAAACCAAATGTCACTGTTCTTGTTAATGATAAAAATAGGTTTGATCAACTCCTCTGATTTTAATTGCACCGTGCAATATGTCTCTTGTACTGAATTCCTGACATGCACACGTCAGACATTTCTATTCCATCAGCTGGAAAGGTTTGTTTCTGTGGGACTCCTGCAGAGCCAGGACTGCCTTCACTCACTGTGTTTGATTAATGGGCTTTTGTCAGAATAACTGCAGGTCAGTTTGGTGTTGGGCTGCTGTTCTTGCACCATGAGCCCCTGGAGAGTGGTTTCTGTGCATCCCCTGTGCTGGCTGGCAGGGGCACTCAGTGACACCACAGTGTGTCTGTGCCCTGCCTGGCAGGGGCACTCAGTGACACCACAGTGTGTCTGTGCCCTGCCTGGCAGGGGCACTCACACACACCACAGTGCCCAGGAGATGCTGCAGTTGCCAGCAGGCTGCTGAGCAGTGCCCCATGGTGTTTTCCAGGCCTGCCAGGCGCGTGGAGCTCCTCCTCAAGTGCTCTTCTTCTCGTGGACTCCAAGACTGGTGTGGCCCTGGCAAGGGACTCTGGGGTGGTCACTGTCTACTATGAGATCCCTGGGTTGCTGAAAACCTACAGAGAGGTGAGGCACTGTTCAGTTCCTGCCGAGGTTGGTTTGTTTGGGGTGGGCCCTCACCAAACTGTATTCTATGGGATTTTGTCTTTGGGTACAAATATTTAGAAATGTTTTTTTAGGAATGCAAATGGTTGGAAAGTATTTGGTATGTGTCCAAAAACATCGTGGGTTTTTGTAAACATCTGGGCTCAGGAGGAAAATGTAGCAAAACAGTTTTGATTTTTCACCTGCACTGTTCTTACATTGTACATTCTGATTCCTTTGTTGGCTAAGTTGCTCCCAGGTGCTAACCAATTTTTGAGTAGGGCTGCTTTTATGAATGAAGCTTCACTGCAGGATGAGATGCCAGCAAGAACTTTCTCAAGTGTTGTGCCATGCATCAGTGATCAGAAGTAGTCCATTAAATTATTTTGTTTATCTGCAATGCAATCGTACTGTTGACACAATTCACTGCATCAGCCAGCATAAGCACTAGACATTCTTTTTAAATTAAATTTAGACATAGAGCTTTATGCATATTAACTTCTGGGGGTTGGGTAGGAAGACAAAATGTTTTTGCTGGCTGAAATTGCTTGGAAAGGCAGTTTCTAATATTAGAGAAATGTGGGATTTCAAAGAAAAACATGACCTCGTGGAGTCTTTCACAACCAATCCAGTCTGGTTTTGCCTTCATTTTTGGTAACATCCTTTTTTTCAGGTTGTGATTAGTGCACCCCAGAAGACCACAGCAATGCATGTCAGTGGCATGCAAACAAGCTTGCAGGGAGTGGCAGCCTCCAAAGTCATAGTTTCAGTTGGGGAAACAAATAAAAATTTGAAAGGTATGATAAAAAATATTTATGCTTATGGTTTATTGTGTGTTTATGGATTCATGGTAGGTGGCTTTGGTTTTTTTTTGTTGTTTAAGGATCTGTGAAACTGGGGTAACAAGATCCCCAGGAACCTCAAGTGCCTGTGCAGAGCCCATGAGCTCTGGAAGCCATGGGACAGAATTTGGAAGGTGTTCTGAGGCACTGTTCATATTTTACGACTAATAAGATCAGTAGATTTCAATAGAAGTACCATTTTTGATCATATAAAAAACAGTTAATGGGCAATCAGCTAATTGCTTATATGTTTAATTGCAATTGCCTTCTTGGAGTTGTTACATTTTCTTACCATCCTTAAATCTTTCACAGAACTGTTCACCAATTAGAAGCAATACAAAGATGAAGCATCATAAAGTGTCCTCTATTCAATAAACTGTATTTTGTGTGATTATAGATCCTTTTAACTTCTAGCTTAACAGTTAGCACTTGTTCCAATAGTATTTTATTTTGCCATAAGTAAATTATTAGCCTACCAGAAAATCATCTTGCCGGATACTAAAATCTAAATTGAGGTTCCCAGCATCATATAAGTTATTCAAGAGACATAGGAGCTGAAAATTCTCTCCAGCTTATTCTTTCCTGTAAATAAATTATTCCTGTCAAGAAAACCCTACAACATATAAAATTTTCATTGCTGTCTCTTTGGGATTAGACCTGAGCAAGGACAGCTGTCTGTGATTTCCAACTGTTTTAAGATGTTCATAACCTTGTGAAACTATTTCAGAAGGTGGTAGAATAACCCAACAGCACAAACCATGATTTTGCTTTTAATTAATGAAAATTATTAAGTTACAATTTTATTCTGTAATTAATTAGAGATTATTTTTTCCTTTCCCCTAGGGGAGTGCTCGCCTGCTCAGACTGAAGCCATTGCTGAGTTGCAGCCCCAGTCTGTTATCAGTTGCCATCTCGATTTCAGCAGTGACGTCTTTGATTTCCCAGCACAGGATATTTTTGTGGCAGAGCCTGGATTTGATGCAGTTTCAGGTAATATGTGACAAGATGTCGTGCTGCAGACAAACACAGACAATCATGGGTTGGGTTGGAGGGACCTTAAAGCCCAGCCAGCAGGGACACCTTCCAGTGTCCCAGGCTGCTCCAAGCCCCTGCCCTTGGGCACTTGCAGGGAACCAGGGGCAGCCACAGCTTCTCTGGGCATCCTTGTGGCAGGGCCTGCCCACCCTCACAGGCAGGAATTTCTTCTTAACATCCAATCTAAACCTCCTCTCTTTCCTCCTAAAGCCTCTGAGCCTGTGTAGGAGCTCAGGCCTCAGTGAGTTGTTCACATGGACACTTCTTGTTTCAGTAGGGTTTTCTGCCTGTGACAAAAACTTGTGTTGGTTTTCAGAGAAAGCCAGAAGTCAGTGGCAGCCCATTTCATGGTTTTCAGAGGTTTTGTAGTAATTCAGAGAAACAAAGGAGCACTCAGGTGACAAATACTCCAAAAGTGGAATGTACCCTCAAAACATCATGAACTGGGTCTTAAAAGGGGGGTAAATTGCCATACAATGTGGAGTTGGAAATAAAATTGTGCAAGTCTATAACATGTTAGTGCTTTGAAAGTATAACGTGATTTAGAACAGAACCAAACCACCATGGGCTGTAGGTAAAGAACATTTAATCTTCTGTTAGATTCATCCCTGCACTCATTGCATAAACCCTGTTCTCTCCTGCAAGTGTGTCTGTTACTTAGGGGGAGAAAATAAGGGGAAAACATGCACTTGGCAAGTTCTCCTTGTTACTGATGCTTTTTATCTTCCATTCTCAGGGAAGTTTTTACCACCTCTGCTGCTAATAACACATTAATTGGTCCCATATGAGACTAGAAACATGGTGAATATGTAACTTTTAAAGGAGCTTTTATAAATAAACTACATCTTCACAGACTTGATGGTGGTGATGGTAGCTGGCTAAAATTTTAACACCAGTTGAAAAGAATATGAAATAGGATGTTCAGTCTTGTTTTCAGTAAAGCCTTTCAATATTAGCATAAATACTATGTTCAAAGTGGAACTGAGTCTCACTGGCATATTAACATAAAATGTGACTGGAAGTTACCAGCTTAATGTTTTTTTCATGACATGTTCAGTTTGGGACAAAGAATAATTCTGTAGTTGTGGTGCTGGGATTGTGATGTCTGACCCAACAGACTCACTGTGCCAACCATCCACCATCTACACACTCCTCATCACGCTGCTGGCTGCGTTTTACCACTTTTTTAGCTTTTCTCTAAAGATGTCCCAGAGATCTCGCTGTGCATGGAGAAAAACCTCTTAAAAGGTGAGCAATAAACAGCCCAAGCTGTCTTGTTCCTGCAGGACACTACACGTGCTCCATCAGGATGCACAGCCTCACTGACAAGCAGCTGAAGCACCTGAGCAGGAGCAAAGCCACGCTGAGGGTCACGGCCTCGGTGCGGGGCAGCGCCGCGGCCGGGCAGCAGCTGGGCACTGAGGTGCCCTTCAATCGCTGGTTCTACGCTGACCAGGCTGAGATGCTGCTGAGCAACCAGGACGTGAGCTCCGTCCTGAAAATCTTTGGTGCCAGTGAGATCCTGGATAGCCTGGAGGTGAGTGCATTGCCAAAAAGTACCTTGAACTGTCACGTGCAGCTTTCCAATGCAAGGCACTCCCTGCCGTCTTTACCATGTTGAGATTTGTTGCTGAGATGATTTGGAAATACTCATCTTGCAGTGTGTCTTTCCTCAGTGTTCACTTTCTACAGAATGGTTTGGGTTGGAAGGGACCCTAAAGCTCATCATGTTCCCCTGCACTGCCATGGGCAGTGACTCACTCACTGGGTCAGGTTGCTCAGGGCCTGTCCAGCCTGGCCCCGGGGTTTTGGGGTGGTACAGGTGTGTCAGGCTCACCTGGCTGTGCAGCCTGGCATGTGTGAACCAGCCCATGGGTCAGGAAGCAGAAACCCACCTGACCCCGTGGCAGGGGGAGGTTCTTGCCCACATGTGTGTGACTGACTGCCCATGGTTCACACAGCCCAGTAAAACCCTTGGATTTTGGCTGTGTGGGGTTAGCCCAGACCCATGGAAAGGGCAGGGCAGGTCAGAGGGTTATTCACCCTTGCCAATAACCAGGGGGAAATGCTGCAGGTGGCACTGTAAAGGCACACCTGACTCCTCCTGAGGGGTGAATTGCTCTGTGTTTCTGTGG
Source organism: Rhipidura dahli (assembly GCA_013399225.1). Taxonomy (NCBI): domain Eukaryota; kingdom Metazoa; phylum Chordata; class Aves; order Passeriformes; family Rhipiduridae; genus Rhipidura; species Rhipidura dahli. The sequence goes on from VXAC01008684.1 coordinate 56,971, forward strand.
AATCACCCACTGCTGGTGCCTGGTGTGGAAGATGGAGATGTGCTGTGCTGTCCCAAGCAGTCTGCTTCAGGTTGGTTGTTCCTCTGCAGGTGAAATGTGAGTCCCCAGCAGTGAAGGTGTTGGAGAAGGAGAAGTCCTACGGGCTGCCCAGTTACGTGGTGTACACTGTGAGCCTGGCTGATCCCAGAGTGCCCAGCCAGGGCTCCCTGTCCACCACTCTGACTGTGTCCAGTCCCATGACAGACCAGTCCATCACTATCCCAGTGACAGTGATCTACCTGACTGACAGAACCACTGCCCCAATGAGATGTAAGTTTATCTCTGCACTCCATGTGCCAGAGGAAACCTTCAGCTTCTACTGATGTTCACGAGGTTACAAACTTCAGTGTGGCAGCTGACATTACCAGTGACATGTGAGCAGCTCTCTGTGGCCAGAAGCCTGGAATGCACTTACTCATTGTGACTGAAGTTGAACATATTTTTCTTGGGGTCAGCCTGGAATACTCCAAGTTGACATAACTGTACCAGTGTCTGAAAGGAATATTTTTTGTTGTTTACTCCCAAGCATGCCGTGCTATTTTGAGAACAGGTCAGCATTTTGGGACTGAGAAAGTAAAGAACTCACTTAAGTCATTGTAAATAGAACCATAGAATTCCAGAAGGGTCCAGGCTGAAGGAACCTTGAAGCTCATCTCTTAAACCGTGGGCAGGGACACATTTGACTGGCCCAGGTTGCTCCAAGCCCTGTCCAACCTGGCCTTGGAGGCTTCCAGGGATGAACAGCCACAACCTCAATCAACATCTTAAGCTGTTGCTGGCAGATTTTGAAGACTGCATTGGAAATAGTCACTAGAATCAAAGTTGTGTTACCTCAGTTGATTACACTTACTTGCTATAAATTAAACTTGGTTTTGGTTATTTCAGTTTAAGAACTGTTAACTCTTGTATCAGATTGCTTTTTAAACTCAACATTGCCTTCTCTTAATCAATTCTGCAGATGAAGCCAGTCTCTTCCAGCAGTTTGTTGAGTCTTACCAGGTGATGATCTTCACGCTTTTTGCCCTCTTAGCAGGGACAGCTGTTATGATCATAGGTAAGAGAAGGAAAGATTGCACAAGTATTTTTTTTCCATAGCTTCTTACAATGTATTACCTGTAAGTTAAAAATAATTGCCACATGAAATGATTTTGGTTTGTTTTTCAACTGCCTTGCAGCCTACCATGCATTTTTCTCACCGAATGGACAGAACAATCAGCCAGTATTTCACCCAATGACAAGTCTTCAGCACACGCCTAACAGTAAGCAATTGTCACTGAGTTAGAAGTGAATTAATTGATTGGGGTGGCCATTGCACTGGAATTGAATGGAGGAGGGTCTGTCATCAAGACTGGCAATGAAAAAATAATTCACATTCTTACAGATGTGTTTAAGTTACGGTGAGCTGCAGGCCTGGCTGTAAACACATGAGCCTGATGCTTCAGATAAAACAAGGCAAATCCAGGTTGAATGTCACTTGCTGAGGGGAAATGTATTAAAAAGTCCTGAACAGGAAGACCTACAAACTTGTAAGATGCCTTTTCAAGAGGCAATAAGCTAAGGGGATGACTTCACTTTGAATGGCTCGTTAGATTCACTGCCAGTGTTCCGCAGACACCAACAGCAGTTCCTTGTTCTTCCCTCTCCCACCATTCCCCACTCTGATGGTTGTTTCCTTGCCATGTTTCAGGTTCCCTTGTGTCACCTGCACATTCCTTCAGCTCCCAGTCCTCCAGCAGGCAGACGAGCCCCTCGGCCACGCTCTGGAGCACGGGCTACGCCTCTCGCTAGAGGCAGCAGGGCTGGCAAATCCAAGTGAAACAACTCAGTGCCTTAGCAAGTTCAACAGCTTTAGCAGTTGCCATGTAATTCAAGTTTGCTCTGGAATAGAATTAGGTCCTTAATTTATTTATTTTTTTTTTAATATTTAGGGCTCCTCGAATTTATTTTTTTATGTCAGCGCTTCAATTCTCAAACCCCTGTTTTATCAGTTGTTTTTTTGCTGCCTGCACAAAAAGCAATGTTTATGCTAATTTGGCTTTCTTGCACTCTTCAAGCAGCTAGAAGTTATATCTAAGTTAGAGTGATAACAATTTTTTATTTACTTTTTGTAAAAATTAGATTTCTTTTTAATGAACTTTTTAAGAAAGGGAAATTAGCAAAACAGGTGAAATATGAGCCAAAAATTTTAAGGATTGTACATTTCAAAAGAACTAGGTTTTTTTTTGTGTTCCAAAATCTCAGGAATGTATTGCACTGATAAGTGTTCTTATGTTTAGCCTTACACTGGGATTCATCAGCACAATATGCTGGTTTAGCATGAGGAATGCTGGAACAACTGTGAATAATTTGCAGGTTTTTTACAACAATAAAAGAAAAAAACAAAAAAACAACCAAAACTTAGTGTGGCTTCCTTTGGGTACAACTGCAGTATTCCTTGGTACTGTAAGCACTTTTTTGAACTGGGAATGTGAAAGAATGTGCCTTCTAAGTGGACCTTTCTTCTGGTAGGAATCCTTTATTTTGAGGATACAATCACATCCCAGTCACTTTTATCTGTATGCAGGGTTTTGCAGCTATCTGATAAGGGTTTTGTTTACATATAACAAGGATCCCAGTTTTAACTGTGAATTATATCCTGCCTGTCTGAACTCTCCTAAGGACCATAAGGAAAGTGAAATAACAAAATACTTCATGCAAAAAATACTTTGTGTGCAGAACTATGCAGGCAAATAGATGAATGGAATGCAGACCCAGTGCATGGCACAGAGTTTTGGCTTCACACAGTGTTACAAAAAAGGATTGTTAAATGTAATTGTACTGGTCTTGTTTAACTTACTGGCTAGTTTTGGAGAAACTGTGCCTTAAGTGCTAGTACTATTTAAAATGGTCAGTTTGGATGTAGATAATCACTTGAATCTGTATTAAAGCTTTTTAAGATTCCTTTATTTTGCCAGTGATGAATGTTTTTGTGGTTTGGCCATTCAGAATCTAGCACTGGACTCTATTATTTGAATCTGTATTATTTAATAAAGCTTTTAAAGATTATTTTGCTGTTGATTAATTTTCTTGGGGTTTGGCTGTTCAGAATTTAGCACTGGGCTGTTATTTGAAATTCACATCCTACAGCCACTCAGGGTTTGCAGTCACGATTTTCCAATCTAATTTTCACTTTTGTTGCCAATGTAATGTTTTTAATTATTTTGACAATTTTTCAACTAGTATTTGTTGTCAGGGATTTCTCCCAGTTTTCACTAAGCATCTTCAATTCCTGCTGAAATCAGTGACGGCTGTAGAAGCAGCTCTTAATTTTCCAGATTTGTTCAAACTTCCCATTTTATTCATTTGGGTTTTAAAGGAAAGATTTGCTTTCCACTTCCATTCAGCAAGAAACCAAAGGGCTCTGAATATCTCAGTGCTGCTGTGATGAGCACTTCAGAAATGCTTAAAGGAGAGACTTTACTCTCCTGTCGCTTCTCTTTCCCATTCAGCAGTCTGGCACTGAATGTTCTGAAGAACAAACTGCTCCAAGTGGTGGGAGTTCTTTGGCAAATGCTCGCTGTTTATTTCATTTCTTTAGGCAAGTAGTTGCAGTCTCCTGGCAAGAAGAAAAAAAAACTATGAAGGAGGGAGTTGGTGTGACTCAAGAGCAACAACTGGGCTTTTGCCCTGAGCTCCTCTGATCTGTGGGGTCGTTCCTGGGGCCAGGGGGGTTTGGGGATATAAATTTTTCTGAGCAGGTTGCTGCCGGTGTAAATTTTTTTTTTTTTTTTAATAGAATCAATTGGGATTTGGGGATTTTGCATTTTACTGCTGAATTTTCTCCCTGTTCACTTACTGCTTGTAGCTGAGTGTTTGCTCCCCTGAGAGGGAGGAGTTGCTGGGAGTTGCTCTGCTCTGTGTGCTGCCTCCCTTTCAGTGCTGGGGCTCTGCTTTGCCACAATCTCTAAACAGATTGGGAGCTGCAGTTGCTGTTTTCCACGGAGCAGACGTTGTGTACATGTTTATAACTCACCCAGTCACTCATTTTTTCCCAGTTCTCACTTCTTACTTGCCATGCTATGTTTTAAAGTGCTCTTCCCATTCTGCTCAGTTCAAAGCTTTCTCACAGGCCTTACTTTTGCATTTAGCATAAATAAATTTATCTCAAGCTGTTGTGCTTGTGGGTATGTCAGGGTCTCTTTTGTGACATTTTGTTCATTTTTTAATTCCATTTCCCATGAGGGATTGGTTCCTCACAGAGCAAACATGAGGCAATGTGAAGCTGTAGTGACAAACGTTCACCTTTTGTGTCACAACTCTGCCACTTGCAGGAGTTGTTCTCATTGCTGGCAGCCATCTCCCACTGCAGACAGGGAAGAAATCCTCAAGCATGTTAATGTGACACAGCTTTATTTCTACATACAGACTGCACCCATGCAGATGCTGCAGTGGGTGCAGCAGCTCCATGGTACCTGTATGTAACTCTCTAGTAAGAACCCTTTGATAACAAACTTTGATATCAAATGAGAGTCTGGTTTACTTCTGCTGGTTGTCTTTTCACACTTAAGGCTTGCCAAGTGGCTGCTCCCAGTACATCAAATATCTTGTTATCATCCCAGAGAAAGGCCTGGGAGTTCTGAGTTATTTCTGTTGCCATCAAGGCTGATTTTTGACCTAAGAATGGGAGAAAAAGAGAAGCTAAAAGCATTAAAACACACTGAAAGGAAATGTAATGAACAATCAAATTAAGATATTTATTCTCTATGAACATAAGAATAAACCAGAAGGAATAAATTTGATGGGATTAAAGAAGAAAAGGCTTTAAAACCTGGATTATGGTGGGTCTGGCAGGAAGAACAGTTCTCTGAATGTTGCTTTTGGCAGAGAGTCCATGTGAGAAAAGGCAGCATGTGGCCTAGAACCAGAGCTCAGTGATTCATCCCTGAACTGCACCACTTCCAAAGGAATATCCCAGCACAGAAGATGCTTGAAGCACTGGAAGGCAGTGCAGGGTCAGCTGCCAGTGCCTGGAATCCCCAGGGCAGAGGGTCCTGCTGGGATCCATCCTTCCCTGGTACCCAGGAAGGAGCAGGATGGCTCCATCTGCATTTCTGGAGGTCAGAGAAGAAAGGTGGTGCTGACTGGAGTTTTTTCTGCCCTCAGAAGGAATGTGCCTCCCCCAGGGAATGGTATTTGTGAGTGATATGGACAGAGGCAGAATCTTCCAGGAACAGGAAATACCAAACTAAGTTACAAATGCTGTTTCCTGGAATTAGGGAGTCCAGGTGCTGGCATCCTCTGGATGCTGCCATCCTGGATCTTACAGACAAGGACAAGGATGGATAAAAAAGGGCTTCCAGAGAGGCTTTCTCTTGCAAATTTAGCCACTCCTAACAGCAGAGAATTAACGAGGATGTCCTCCAGTGACCTGCCAGGGAGGAGGGAAGGAGGCAAAGGGCAGGGGCAAACAGAATTTAATAAAAGGATGCTCCACTGATGATCTCCACACTGCAGCTGAATAGGCACAAGGCAGACAATACTGGGCCTCATCTGGGAGAGTAATTAGAGGAAATCATCAGGATGCAACAGCTTCCTCGCACAAAGGGAGTCAGCTGGGCTTTCAAGGGCTGGCCCTTCAGGACCACTGCAGTCACTGGGCAGAGCTGCAGAATGGGGAGGCACTGCAGAATGACAGGAGAACAGGAATTCCATATTTTTCTGTGCAGAAGGTTCTGCTTTCATCATGGAAAAAAAACGAGGGCTCGACTGAGTCGGTGTGTGTGGAAAGCAGGGCTGGAGGGACTGTCTGAGCTCCCAGGGAACAGGCAGCTTCACGGTGTTCTCTGACCCAGGAAATATTCCCTTCCCAGCTGTGCAAGCTCATTCCCACCTCGGGACATCCTTTCACACTTTGGATGGGATTGCACCACAGAACCTCACTGGAGAGTCCGAGCACAAAGCCCTGGGAGGAGAACTTGAGGCTGCCTGTGCCGAGGGCATCCCCAGCAAATAACTTTAGGCCAGCATGTGCTGATGGCTTACAGTGACCATCTTTAAATCAAGCAAAAGCAGTATTGTCTGGATAAAATCTGGTGACTGAAATTCAATTTACTGATCAACAAGCTCGGAAGTTCTGGAACTAGTTTTAAACAATTGTTCTATTTCACAGGTATTCATGTGTGTGAGAGACAAGAGGTGGGAGATGCTTTTGTCTTTTGTGGCATATGCTTCACTTAGAAAATAAAGTTCTGAGAATCTCTTAAGTAGTAAGAAGCTGCCCTTAGTAACAAAATAGTGAAAATTGTCATATTTTACCCAAAAGGAAGGGGAAAAAATAATTTTCTAAAGCAATAGCTTGTAATTTGACAGCATGAGTCACTTGTGTTATTGTGAGTGAGTCACAAATAGAAGAGGCACCAAAAGAGTTATTTTTCAAAATGTATTAAGATAACAAAGAAACCACGTCTCCCAAAATGTTCCTAATAAGGCACCAGGCCACGGAACAGGCTAAGCTTATTTGAATTACTAACTCACTAGAACTGCTTTTCTATTGTCTTGATTTTTTAGTTTTTTGGGGGGGTTTTTTGGTAAAAATAAAGGAAAAGGCTGTTTTCAATTATCTTTTGCTATAAAAGCCAATTAGCCTGTCTTTAGGGGGAGCCGAGTCAAACCTCTCATTAGAAGAATATTAAGCCTGGAGTTTCAGTGTTATGACCCAGCCTTTACCAGCTCCTGAGCTCTCCTGCCACACACAGTTGGGTCACGTCACCAAACACGGCCCATAAAGCTGATTTGGCCTCAATACCTTGTCATTGCTCCTATGCACGTTTATCTTTTCAGACTTTCTTTGCTTGTGCCTCACTGGTCATCTTTGGATCTGAAGCTGTGGCCATGTCCTGGTGGATATCTGGGGGTTTGTTCATTTGCTAGATTGATATTTCATTTCATACTGGGTGAAGACTGGCCAATAGAAATAAATACCCTTTGATTGTAGCATAATTAATTATCTCTTGTGAAGAAAAAAGAACTTTGTTGTCCTGAGCATCTGACCCCAGCTGGTGCATTCTCTCTGCCAGCTGGTTCTTGCATGGGAGGAAAATTAATAAAATTGCCAAACAAAGAAGTATTTTCAGCAAATACCCAAACATTGAAGGCTAAACATCCTCCTTGGAATGCCAGAAGTGGATTCCAAACAAGCAGCTGAACTGAAGGATTATTTTGATAGCGCTGTAGAAATATTGGTCTACTGGAGATGTTTAAAGGTCAGCTGGAGTGTTTTGTGGGGGTTTTGTTGGTGTTACTGGGTTTTCTTGGTGCCTGACCACTTATTTCTGGGCATGCTGCTTTCATAGAGCATCAGTGACACACTGGGGCTCTAAGAAGCCATCACCATTGGTGAATCCTGTTCCAGCAGTGAATCACAGAGGCAGGTGGTGTAGAAAGCACTGGACAGTGAAGTTTCCCTGCTCAGTGGAGGAGGGCAGGGAAAGGCCGTGTGTTTGAGCATTGGGAAATTACACTGAGCCACAGTTCTGAGTTAAACTGTGGAATGTCTGGTACTGGTGAACTTTAGATACATGACTTAGATAAAAATTATATTCACAGAATCCCAGAATATCCTGAGTGGGAAGGGACCCACAAGGCTCATCCACTGCAGCCCCTGTCCCTGCACGGACACCCCAAATCCCACCCTGGGCATCCCTGGCAGCGCTGCCCAAACGCTTCTGGAGCTCTGGCAGCCTCGGGGCCGGGACCATTCCCTGGGGAGCCTGGGCAGTGCCCAGCACCCTCTGGGGAAGAACCTTTCCCTGCTTTCCAACCCAAACCTGCTCTGGCCCAGCTCCAGCCGTTCCCTGGGTCCTGTCCCTGGTCAGAGAGCTCAGTGCCTGCCCCAGTCTGGTATTTCAGGAAACCCTTAGAGTGAGGTATTTTCCTTCCAAACCGTGCAGGATTTTTGTATCTGTTACACCCCTGTCTGGCCTCCTGCCTGAACTCAGCATCTTCGTGTACACAAATACCCATCCCCTGGGCATTGCTCCTGATGCACCTGCCAGCAGCACTCTGCCCCCTGCCCCAGCAGCTGAGCTGATCTGATGATACAGGAGCACCTGCTTCCCAACCCTGTACATTCAGGGCTTTCTGGCAAATAGCACTTAATTTAGTTAATAACACTCTTACAGCCCAACAGTGATGGCTTCATGTCCTCAGACTCATTCAAATATCTCTGCAACTTTATTCAGTGACTACACCTTGTCATTCAGGCCCCAATAAAGGAGTTGAACATTTTGCCAAAGGAAGCTTTCCCTGTGCTTTGGCTGATTTGCCCAGGAGCTGTAGGCGCAGCTATTTTGATGGAGCTGGGCTGTGTAGTGGGATGAACACATATTTTCATGAAATCTGTCAAATGTCATTTTAGAAGTCATTGACTGTGCTCTACAACAAAGCAGGCAGAATTACAGAGCAGAATGCCTTTTGTGAATGCTATTGTAAATGTGTCACAGCTCATTCTGGCTTTTGCATGTGGGCTTATCTTCAAATAGCATCCTGCTGTTATGATTAGTGATTGCTATCGTGAATAAAATCTCTTTGGTTTCAGCAACAAAATAAACCACTTTATATATAGAACCCACTATTGAATAGGACCTTAAATATTTATTTTCCCATTCTTCTTGCCAAATAATCTTCAAGGTGAAGCCTTTCTTCTAATGAAACAATGTCAGCAGTAAAACCAAGTTTTGAGGCTTTAGAAAGGGGAGTCAGCAGCAGAAAGCAAGCTATTAATGTTACTTGTCTAAATGAAACATCCTTGGAATCCTGTGAGCTTGGGATCAGGCACCTGTGCCCCACTGTGACGAGCTTTGTGGTGATCCCAGTGTCCACCAGCATCACCCCCTGTCCCAGGCAGCTGGTAACCCCACAGGAAGTGACTCCATGTGTCACACACGTCACCTGCGGTGTTTCCACAGAACTTTCAGTCTTGCCACTTTTACAATCAGCAGTGTCAACTTTGAGATTTTTGAATTGGTAGAGCAGTCACAAAAATGTTTCTTCATGTGATTTGGCAAGCCATTACCCAATACAAGCCATTACATTGTATTCTATTATTATATATTATATGCTATATGGCAGGCATTTGGATTAGATGACCTTTAAAGGTCCCTTCCAACCCAAAATCTTCTCTGGTTCTATGATTCTATAAAACATGAATATCTAGTTGTACAGTTCACATTTTTCCAAATTAAATTCTGCAAGAAAAAGCAAAGCTTTTTGCCTCTTGGGCTCACTGTATGAAGACTTTTAGGCTTGTGGAGGATTGGAATAGTTCCAGTTAAGACTAACAAGCCAAAATCTAGAAATAGTTGGAAATAACCTTTGATGAGAGAGGAAACAAAGAGTCTCCTAAAGTGAGTTCCTAAAGAACTCTCATTTAGGTAAAAGTTCATAAGAAGGGAAAAATCTCTGAAAGTAAAATAAGTTCACAGCTTCTGAGAAGAAGCCCCAGAAGCACAGCACTGAAGGTGTTGGGCAGTGCATGAAAATGAGATACAGAGAAGTAGAAGTCAATTTTCACTACATGAGGAGGTTTGCATAACACAGTGAGACTGGCAAAGGAAATAATGACTTCATTTCCCAGCTTTATGAGAGCCTGCATGTGGGGAATAAAGCTCTGGGAGAATCAGCAAGGAGGGAGAGGAAGTTTCCTGTGAGTAATCTAACTGAAAAAAAATGGAAATAGACTTAAATTCTGCATCATCTCTCAGGTTAAATGGTGAATCTTGGTGTAAGCCAGTTTGCTTTGCTGCTGGAATCTGACCATAAAGTTCTCAGACACCGAGTCTCAAGTACTCTGTGTTCAGTTGTGCTTCAGGAGTTCTCTTATCTTTATAAATGTCTCTCATTCCATCCACGCCAACAGATAGGGCTGTGCTAAGTCTGTTATTAAATTTTTAGGTTGTTTCATTCCAGATAAATAAAATATTTAAAGTGAATATTTTTCCCAGCACCTGCAGCTGCTCAAAACCACAGCACATTATGCAGCAGAATTCAAGCCTTAAAGACTAACTTAAAATATTTTCAGTGCCAGTGAGCTTTAGGAATGTTGTCCCTGAGAACAACTGCTAAGTCGCTGTTCTTTGAATATTTCAGATACATTGGTGTACTTGTACCTCTTGTGAGTGACCAGATGATCTGTTTATATGAATTTGATTATCATATTGATCAGCCTGTTGTTCAGGCTTCTAACTGAGCAGACTTTCCCTTGGTTTAATGTCTGCACTCTCAGATCAGCTCTTTGTTGTTCAGTCACTGCTGCTGTCCTTGGCCAGGCTGGACAGGCCCTGGAGCAACCTGGTCTGGGGAAAGGTGTCCCTGCCCATGGGACAGAATGAGCTTCGAGGGCTCCTCCAACCCAAACCACCCTGGGATTCCAGGATTCCAGGGTTCCTCGTGCTAACTGAGAACTCTGGCAGCAGGAATTCCAGTGTTACCCTCCCAGGCTAACCCAGCCCGCTGGCTGTTCTTGCTTTCCAGTGATGGATTTATGGGAAGCTCCATCTCCAGAGCAGCTGTTGGAATTGTGGCTCCAAGAGGAGGAGAGTGCCCTCCCTCAGAGCCTGCATCCTGGAGTTTTGTGACTCTACAACTGCTCATATACAAATTCTCCTGAATAAAGTTTCAGTCTTTTATTATTTTTTTTTTTTTTTTAAATGAGCACATCTTGATTGGTGTGACTGTGCAAATCTGTGGGTACATTTGGTGACTCAGGGCCATTCTATGGATTTCCATGTGCAAGAAGACAAGTTTGCTGCTGGCATGGTGGTGCCTTGATTGCCTGCAGCTGTGGAATTTGTGTGTGCCTTGGATCCTGGTCACTGGTAAAAATGCAGAAGCATTTATTCAAAGTTCATAAATAGCCTCTAATTTTTAATTTAATGGAAGTTTAAACATGAAACCATGAGAATTCATTTCAAAAGTGTCCAAAGAGAGTTAACAGCCTTGTTTTAGACATTAAAGCAGGTTCAGTTTGCTCCTGATAGCCTTTCACTTGGTTTACCAAGCTTGTAACACAGTTTATCTTGCTGTACTGCATTTATTAATTTTGCAGAAATGTATCCCCAAGAACAATTAGATTTAACTCATGATCCCTCCTGGAACTGGCTCTTTCTCCTTCCTTTTTCACTAAGTTTTACTTTACAGAACATCATCTCCCAGCTGTTTTATACTATTATTTGCCCTCCCCATAAAGTAATCATTAACATTTTCATATTCTGTAGGTTAGATTTTATGAAATATTAAAACCCATAAAACTTATCAACTGAGGGCCTACTTGTTTGGATTTTTGTGTGGAGCAGAAAGTAGAAGAAAGGAGGGAAGGAGAGGTTGTTCTGGAGCCCACAGCACTATTTCAGTGCTTGATATAGAACAGCAAAGTATTTTGAACTCTGTTGTTGAGCATCCACGTGTGATATAAATCAGAATTATGTTCTGAGTCCTTATCTCATCTCTGGGAAGGTTGCAGCACACAGAGAGATTATTTATCCAAGGCCTCTGTCAGAGCAGTGGCAGAGCTTAAAACAGAACCTGTGTTTGAGCAGGGTTCAGTGCCAGGTCTGTGACACCATCACACCACGGAGAAGGAGTGCAAATGGAAAATGCTGATGGAGGTGGGAGTCACCCAGGGATACAGCTGGGACACAGCTCTTGTCAGCTCCCTGATGTGCCCTGCTGGCTTTCCTTGGAAAATTATTCACTTGCAGTGCTGAAAGGCTAAAGCCACTGAGGAAACTCGCTGCAGGTCAATGCTCAATAAACCACTTTTAAACTTCAATATAAAAACACCACCACTCCATCTGAACACTTGGGTGCTCTTGCAGGAGTCAGGCAAAATTCCCCTTTCCTGATGATGAGTTGTGCAGGGGAAGAGGAGGAACCTGCAGGGTCCTGGCCGTGGTCCCTGTCCCGTGTCAGCACAGCCCTGCTGAGCCCCTGGCGGGTCCGTGGTCCCTGTCCCGTGTCAGCACAGCCCTGCTGAGCCCCTTGGCGGGTCCTTGGTCCCTGTCCCGTGTCAGCACAGCCCTGCTGAGCCCCTTGGCGGGTCCGTGGTCCCTGTCCCGTGTCAGCACAGCCCTGCTGAGCCCCTTGGCGGGTCCGTGGTCCCTGTCCCGTGTCAGCACAGCCCTGCTGAGCCCCTTG
>VXAC01008684.1:69622-89143 GCA_013399225.1 Rhipidura dahli
GGTCCCTGTCCCTGCCGAGCCCCTGGCAGGTCCCTGTCCCTGCCGAGCCCCTGGCAGGTGCCGGGGTGATCTCTGCAGCTCAGCCAGGCACACCCGGCCAGGCAGTGGCAGAGCTGCAGCGCTGCTGCTCCTGGAGCTCACCTTGTGCACTCCCATGTGCAAGTTGCTGTTTTATCTGTTCTTGTTGGCATTACAAGTGTTTTGCTGTTAATGCAGTAGAGGTCATTACCCATGGAATGGGAATCTGATCTGCTCCTGCAGCAGCAGCATTGTGTATTTCAAGTGAAAATATGTTTCTGAATCTGATGTTTGACGGCCTTTCACAAGGATATTTAAGTATTGAGCCATTTAAACATCAAAACTTCTTAGCTGGGATAAACTGGTATATGTGTTTACTTTCTGCTGGCTTCTTCCCCATTTATTTAGATTTAGAAACCAAAAATGTTGTGCCTGATTCATCCAAGAACTTAAATATGTATCTAAAATTATGCCTAGTTAATTAGTTCCATTTAAAGTTTTTCTGCTCAGATGCATAAACTTTTCAGCATACTTCTGTTGCATACTAGATTAGGGCTTTGGGAAGAGAAGGAGATCCATAAAAAATTATTTAATTGCCTAAAATTTTAGTCTGTAATTCAAAAGCCTCCTGCTATGTTTAAAGCCTAAACAACAAATATTTTCTTCTAATAATTAGTTGATGTGTACATATTCCTGAAGGATATTGAGATGTTTAATCCAGCAGAAAATTGCTATCTGATGGACTGGAGGGGAAAAGCAGGACAAAATTTTATCATTATTATTATTATTATTTTTTAAAATGTAGGCTATTCTAATTAGACAAGAATAAAGCAATACAGTTAATTAATGAGAGGACCAGTGCTACACAAAGCTTAGTGTGCAGCTAGTACTGAAGTCATCTTTGAAAACAGAGTATTTGTCCTGTTGCCAGTAAAATAATTCATTGAAATGGCAGATTTTATGAGATCTTTTATAAGGTCTTATTCTTTCTGTAAGCAGAAAAGTGAAAAGCGAAAAGCGAAAAGTGAAAAGTGAAAAGTGAAAAGTGAAAAGTGAAAAGCGAAAAGTGAAAAGTGAAAGGTGAAAAGTGAAAAGTGAAAAGTGAAAGGTGAAAGGTGGCTTTGCTTGGTTAAGGGGCACTGGGCAGGTTCTTCAGGTTGGCACTGCCCTGCACAGGGGTCTGCAGGAAATTCCTGGGCAGGGGAGATGGGATGGAACCAGAGGAGCTTTAAGGCCCTTCCCAGCCCAAAGCAGCAGGGATGCTGTGCCTGGAGCAGAGTGCAGAGCTCCCTGCCCAGGGCTGCTTCCCCAGAGGTCCGGCAGGATGGAGCCCAGAGGGGGCTGGCAGTGCAGGGGCTCGGTGAGAGCTGACCCCACCAGGATGCAGCTCCTGTTCCCCCCCTGAGCCCGGGGGCAGGGGCAGCAGGAGCTGCCTTCCAGCTGGAGATCACTGCAGGCCACGGCTCAGCCCAGAAAATCACAACAAGCACCTCTTACATAACAGCTCTCTGACCTGACATCAATTGCACTGCTGCAGTGAGCCGGGGAGGAGGAGGAGGAGTTTGAGTTTTGTCTGAGCATTTTTTTCCCCATTTGGATGAAAGGATAATGCTAGAGCAGTAAAAAAAACCCCAAAAAAACAAACATAGATAAGTCCTGGAATGGTAACAATGCACAGATTTCAGCAGCCTTGTCTGCAGAATAAAGTGTCTGCCCAGAGGGAAGAGAAGGAATTTAAAAGGATCCCCAGTGTGTGCTGGACTGGGGTTAATTATAGTAACAAATCTAATGATGATGTAATAGGAGTGTTTTCCCCAGTTTGGTTTATTTTAAAAAGGAGATGCAGGCAAGCTCTTTACTGCTGTTTAGGACTTAGTGCCCAGGATCACTGTGCACAGCCTGTTTTTCACATGCTAAGGGCACAGGCTGGTGCTGGAGGTGCCCAGCTCTCCCAACAGAATGAGGGTGACAGTGGCAAGGAGGAGGAGGAGGAGGAGGTTTGGCTCTGACTTTACTGCTGAGAATGACAGTGTTTCCTATCAGATAACAACCCCACATCAGCTATCCTTTGGGAAAATTCTTGTGGAGGTTAAAGTGATTGGGAATGCAGAGTTCTTTCCAGAACAGGGCAAAGGTGTTTGCATTATTCAGGGTTGGTTATTGATGTCCCACCTGAACCATCTGCCAGAAGGGAAATGAGAGCTGCTGGCTTTGCTGTCCCTCTCAGCAGGAGCAGTGTCACCTGCTCTCATGGGTGTCATGCTGGGCTCATTCTCTATTGGGCCCTGAGAATTCCTCAGCTCAGATGCCAGCTCTGGGACCTGGGTGTCTGTGGGACACCCGGATCTGACCCAACGTGACACAAAATTACATCCTTGGAACTCCTGCAATTCTTGCTGACAAATCCCCAGCAGACTTCTTATCATCTTTACATAGAAATCTGTGTCACACAGAGCAATCTGCAGGCAGCAGGGGACGTGGTGCAAACACACGAGCAAAACTGTGCTCTAAAGCCTGACTTTGCCCTGCAGACACTGCCAGCAGTTCTAGCCTGGCTTGTTATTGTTAGATTGTGAGTTGTTATCTCTGCTAACCTTGGAAATAATTCCAGCAGTGGGGAGAGCTGCTGAAAAGGACCCTGACAGAAAATATTTGCTTCCCACATGGATGTTGTAAATACACATGCACAGATAAAGTAACCTCAAACGAAGGGTAAAAGTCTGGCTCATTGTATGTTAGTGATAAAACCTCCAGGTTGGAATCTCACTAAATAAGTTTCAGAGCATTGCAAAAAAAAATGATAATATGAAGAGAAAATAAATTTTTAAAAATGCATAAATTTCTGGAGCAGTTGATGAGAAGTGTTTCAAACTAAATGCTGTGACCTTGAGACATGAAACAGTTAAATATCCCATTTCCAGAAATACTCTTAGAGGTCAGTCTTAGGCAGCAGAGATATAGGCCATGTCCTCTGTTTCAGAAGGCACAGCATAACTGTGTATTGAATTTGGCAAACTGGGGAGCTGCAAAACCAAAGAGCTGAATTCATGTGGATGCAGGAATTGCTACCCCATCTCTGGCAGGGATGCAGAGGAAGCTGATGAGCCCATCCTGTTCCCCCCCATGGAGAGAAGGCAGCTGGGATCCTGGTGGCAAAGAGGGAAGAGCTGGTGTTACCCAGCTTTATTCACAGGCAGCATCTGAGTGTCTGGAGAGAGCTTTTGTTCAGCAGGCAGAGCCCTGTGGGATCTAGAGGAAGATGTTTCCTTGGGTGCCCCCCATGCAGACAGCACACAGGTGACTGCTTTGTAAACATCACCTGCAGGGTGTTGAGCTCCAGTTCAACTTTGGGTTTTTTTTTTTGCTCTGCTGGCAAATGTCCAAGCCCTTGGGATAAACTTGCTTTAGCTTTGCAGTGAGGACATTTCCCTGCGTGCCACCCAAGCCCACAGTGACAGTGCCACTGTCAGGAATGTTCACTACTGCTGCTGTGCCAGTAAAACCTGGTGCTGTGCTCTTCAGCCCTGAATGTTACAGGGGAAGTATCCCCTGCCTCTCCTTGCTCAGAGCTGCTCTGTAAGCATGCAAGGAACAAATAATCTTAATTACAAGGTATTTAGAAAGCTAGTAGGATGGATTGGTGTTTGTTCTTTGAACTTTAGAATTATTCTGCTAATAAGTGCATCGAATGGTTTTAAGGTTAGAGAAAGTTCAGGCTGTGCAGATGCATCTGGAGTGCCAACACCCAGCCCACAGAGTGCCAGCACCCTCAGTGAGACTTCATGTACTCTGCTGAATGCTTTCAGAGCTGGGGAGGAGCACTGCAAAAGAACCAGGTGGTGTTTAGTGCAGGAGGGCTCTATTTATATGAAAGCTTTTCATTGCAGGGGAGGAAGGACTTGTGTCCTCTTGTGAATGTTAAAGCCAAAGGATGTGTCAGCACTCTCAGATCTCCACAGTGCTGCTACCTCACATTCTTCTTCAAATGGCCTTTTCTCTACTTGTTTAGGATTAATGTAATGTAACCTTCATTAGTTTTCCTGTTTGATGTCTGATTTGCATTTATCTTCCATTTCATCCACCATGAATTTCTGCTGGGGGTTCCAGAATCACAATTTTGGTTAATCTAGGTCGGACTGTGTCTGGAGCTGGCAGTGCTGGGTTAATGGTTGGAATTGATGGTCTTAGAGAGCTCTTCCAACCTTGATGATTCTGTGATTCTGTAAAAACTAGGACTGTAGAGAGCATGAATGATCATTTAGTCCTGCTTGCCATGCAGAGGAGGAGAAGGTGAAGCCAGACTGCTCTTGATAGATGCTTTATTTAAGCTCACTCTTAGAAGCTGTGAACGAGGAGTGTCTTGGGTTCCCCATGAGCTGGAGCACTCCCAGGCAGCAGCCTGTGTGATGGGTGTCCCAGACTTCCTGGAACCCTGAAGGATCCCTGGCTCTGCTTATGCCATGGTGGGGAAGAGAGGTGGGTATTCTGGCTTTGGAGGGGAGGGGGCTGGCCTGGAATCCTCCTTGTATTTTCTTCTACCATTTAAAACTCTCATGCAGAACAATCAATACTGTCTTTACTGCAGTGCTTGGAAAACTTGATTTTCATGTTCTTTCCCCTTCTAGCACAACCCAAGCTCTTTCCTCTGGTTCAGATTCCAAGCAGTGCATGTTTTCTGCCACAGCCAAACCCGAGATGCAGCACTCCAAGTGATGCCCTACCTCCACAAAGTAAACATGGAATAATTGCTTCCTGTTTCATGTGTACCAATCTCCTCTTAGCACAGTCTGCCATCAGATGCTTTACTTGGAGCTGCCAGAAACTCCAGATCTATTTTAACCCACAGTGTTTTGTGAACACTTACTCATAATTTGGTATTTCCCATTTGCAGTATTTTTTTTTCTGTGGAGAGTTTTATTTTAGTAACATTAAAACATCTCTAATGCGTGAAATAAAATGTAGTTTTCTCATTAATATCTCAGTAAAAAGGGCTAGGAAGGAAAGTGATGAGGGTAGTTGACTAGAAATCAAGGTGTTCCTCAGAGAGAGAGTATTTATTTTGGGAGTCAGTGAGGGAATTCCTCACCAATGTGGAACTGCCAGTCCACAAGCTTTGTTCCTCTGCTCCTGTCCCACCACTGTGCCCACACAGCTCAGGCAAAGCCTTAAAAGATCTGGGTTTTGTTCAGTGGAGTGCCCTCACTGCTACAGTCCCAGACTGGTTTGGGTTGGGAGGGACCCCAAAGCCCACCCAGTGCCACCCCTGCCCTGGCAGGGACACCTCCCACTGTCCCAGGCTGCTCCCAGCCCCATCCAACCCAGCCTTGGACAGAAAATTCCCTTCTCATTTTAATTTTATTGCAGCTAACAGCACATCACTGACATTTCCACAGCAGCAATGTCTGGACTTGTCACATAAACCCCCAGTGGCTGTGAGAAGATCCTGGATGCCTCCTTCCTGCAGGTACAAAATGCATGAACACTGCTCATGCACTGAAACATTTCCTATCAATTATTAACCTTTCATGGCTCTTACCTTTCTGCTCTTAGAGCAGAGTGTTTCTGAGCTTTGGAACCAAGAGCCTGGAATTTGTTTTTACAGTTGAGATTTGGAAAATGAAAGAGCCACACTCTCCTGCCCACTGTGAAGAAGTGAACAAAACAGAATAAACAGTTTTTCTGAGGTGGAAGTAGGTTTCATGTTCTGATCTGCACCCTGATATTGATTATATCATTATCTATAATAATCTATATTTCACATGCATATAATAATAATAATAATTATTATATATTTGTAACACATAATTCAACACAGGTCAGCACACAACATCAGCCCCTTGGCCTCAGCTGTAGTCCTGTCCAAAGCTGCTGGGATTCTAATTAATTTCTCACTGAAATCAATGGAAATGTTTTCATTGATTCAGATTGAACTGTTTCAAATGAAAGCATCATCCTGTCCATGCTCATTTGCAGATGTTTATCCAGACATTTCCTTAACGTAGTTTTGTGGGGTCTTATATTTCCTATGTTTTGATTTTGGGTGTAAATGTTGTGTGCTTTGGTTTTGATTAATTTTTTGGTATGTGTCAGAATTGTGGAAGTTTCTTCCTAACCTCACTTTCCTAATGATAAACATTGGAAGGAGATCAAACCAGCCCTGTATCTTTGGAAATGTATGGCCTGCCTTGATAGCAGCCTATCAGAGAATGTCAAGAACATAAAAAATTACAGCCCTGCTCCCCTGCAAGTCAAGCAGCTTGCTGGGAAATAAAGAGCCAAGAGGAATTTAAATACAATCCCTCCCTGCAGCAGCTGAGACAGGGAGTGTTGGGAGGGAGGGGAATCCATTCTGACTGGGAAGAATCCTCCTTAATGAAAATTGCTGATTCACATGCAGTGAGCAGACAGCTGCCAGGGTTTAAGGCACTAAAGCTTCCCAGCTGTTAATCACTCCCCAGCTGGCACTTGCCTGTGGACTCTCTGGAGCTGGCAAAAGGCAGTGGATGCCTGGGCTGCAGATAACACTGCTGGCATTTCCCAGCACAGCCACTGCTGCTGCTGCTGCTTGGGCTGAATATCCAGCACCCACACCAGTCTGCCTTCCACCCTGCTGGGAGGAATCAGCACCAGCCAAACAGCAGCGAAGACCAGCAGGGCCTGGGAGCAGCTGAAAGTGCTGCAGCAGCACCAGGGAAAACTCATTTCTGGGTTGTGGTCTTGTATTGGGATTTTTAGATAAACGTGGCTCCAAATAAACTGGGATGTCAGGGGCTGCAATCCAGAGACCAGTGGGGCTGTCCTGCCATCCCCATTTTAATGTAGCCCTGCAGCATGGCAGAGCACAGGAGACACTTCCCAAAAGCAAAGGCAAAGGTTGGTTTTTGCCAGTGATGGACTCATCCCAAAGGTATCCAATCCCAAAGGCACCAGGCAGTGCAGGGTCATGACAGTGACATCCAGGTGACAGGCAGGGTTCTTTCCAATGAAGCAGCATAACAAAGAAAGGTGGTTCTGCCTTCAGATGGGAGTTTTGGTAGAAGTTTTAATAAGACAAGTTTACCCTGAGACACTCAAGCTCCTTTAGGCATTGAGTCTTAGGGAGCAAATTGAAGAAAAGATTTCTGTTAAAAATGAGAATATCCAGAGGAGGCTGAATGACAGGGAGACAGGGCACACAGCCTTTCTGACCTGTTCTCCACTGCTGCTCACATCAGAAGGGCCAGGGACACTTGGAAATGATGGTACCAGCTATAAATATTCCACCTGCTTCCCCGAGTCCTCTAAAACAATAATTCCTGTCTTGGGCTGCTCATCTGCTTCAGAAAATAGGAGTCAGTAGTAAACACCAGCCACTTGCCAAAATCATCCTGACTGTGGGAGGAACAAATGAGACTTAGATTTTAGCAGCTATTGTCCCTGGGTTTCTGTGTCTGCAGCTGTGACATTTGATTTGCAGTTTGGAAACTTTGCTGTGGTGACAAAAGTCTGCCTGTAATGAGGAGGAGTTGGGAGTTTTTCATCTGTTTTTCTCTGCTGAGAGCTGGCAGCTGGTCATGCTGCTCCCTTGCTGTGCAGAGCCCAGGCAGAGCTGAAATGGTGCCAGTTCCTGGCTTTGTTTTGTGGTGCCTTTTTCCCCTGCAGGTACAGTGCTGGGCTCATTCTAAGCTACCTTTTGTATTATATTAAAAATACACTGGAGTTGTGGAGATTCTTCCAAACATCATCCTCAGAGTGCCAGATTTCAATATAATTGTGTTTTATGTAGAAAAGATCCAAAGAAACAAACTCAGAAACAAACAGGGGAGTTGTTCCCAAATCCTCAATCCCATGAGCATTCAGTGTGGAACCTTGGGCTTCCCTTGGACTTCCCCAGGGATGGGAAAAAGAGGAACCTTAAAAAGAAATTAGGGAGAGGCATCTGCATGTGCAGGAGCTGTGTAATTGCAGTCAGGCCCGTGGAGCCCAAGGAAGGGAAAAATGTATAAAGAGAATAAAAACAGAAACTCTGTTGTCCTTTGTTTTGGCTCATTATGGGAAAAGAAAAATGGCAGGATGGAAATGAGAGACCACAAAAATCTTTATTTTAATGTGAGTATAGGAATCTGTGTTCAGGATGTATAGGCATAAATTCATTTAGTGCCAGTGATTATATAGGAAATGGAGGACCACTTAACTATTTTAAAGTTCAGGATGTTGTTAAAGAGAGGAAACAGAAAGTTCTCTCCTCTCTTTGGAGTTTTTATTTTATGAGGTGGGAGGACAACAGTGTAAATACAGATCTGACTGGAGACAGACTCTTTAGTCAGGTGCTTTATGTTAAGCTGAACTGCATTTAGTAACTTCAGGTATATAAAGGAATATAAAATTTAATGAAACATTAATATAACAGGCTTTTGCCAGCAGAGGCTTTGCAGCATAGAAAGTGCAAAGGTTAATGGCATGAGAAACAAAGGGCTTCACATCCTGATTAAACCAAACCCTCTCCAGCCTGTTTCCTGTTCTCCATGGGGCACCATCACTGGTGCTGGGATCTGCCAAGGTTACAGCCTTTGTTCTTCATTACCCTTTGTGATTAAAATATCCCCCTGTCCCTGTGGGTGCCAAGCTCCTGCTGAGAGCTCAGGGCTGCTGGGCACACGAGGAATGGAGAATTCAGGTTTTGGCCCTGCTGCAGGGAGTGCCACGGGTATTTCTGCAGCAGCAGTGGCCAGATGTGCTGCAGGGTGGGTCACACGTGCTGACAGCGTTACCCCTTTCCAGGGGCTTTGCAAAGAGAGCTGCATTCAGGCACTTCACATCTCAAAACACGAGGCCTTGCTCTGCTCTTCCCACTCCCAGTCCCAGTGCAAGGATTTTTTTGCTCTGATCCAGTTTGGATCAGAGTGTAAAATAGCAGCAGGTCCTGCACCACGCTCTCCTCAACCCACTGCTGTACACTGGCTCATCTCCTTCTTCCACTGTTTTCAAGTCCTAATGTAGTTGTTTGCTCTGTTATATTGGAATTAAAATCCAAACTATCTGAAGCAAACTATAGTGGACTCCTGACACAAATGGTCAGGAATCACAAATTATAAAATAATACAATTGGTAACAGTAAACTGAGTACTCTGGGTGATTTGTTTTTAAAAGATCAGGTTCTACTTGGCTGCCAGAGCAGGAAGATTGACCTACATCAATCTACAGCCTGCAAGAGTTTAGCTGACTACATGAATTTCTGTGGCATTTCTACATGAATAACATTAGTCACTGGTGGTAAAAATATATTTTGAGCCGACTTCTTTTTTGTTTTCTCCTATAATTCATTAAATAATGCCATAAATCAGTGTGAAAAA
Source organism: Rhipidura dahli (assembly GCA_013399225.1). Classification (NCBI taxonomy): domain Eukaryota; kingdom Metazoa; phylum Chordata; class Aves; order Passeriformes; family Rhipiduridae; genus Rhipidura; species Rhipidura dahli. The sequence goes on from VXAC01008684.1 coordinate 78,973, forward strand.
TCTGAAGGCATCTGATTTATGTTTAAAGAATGAAAAGTTTCCAAACTCAATTCAGAAAGTAGTGGAAACTAAGGGTACTTGTGTGAAGTAATAGTTAGCTTTTGTCAAGCACTTTCTGTCAAAAGATTTACAATTTCCCAGAAGAAATGGAGTCAGGGAAATGAAGTGTGCCAGATATCTCAGTCATTGAGTGACAAAATCAAAGCCTCTCCTAGCATGTCATACCCGAGAGCAGGGCTGCAGATCATTATAAATATATTGATAAGTTGTCAAAACTTAACTAAATACTACACTTGACTATTCAAGCATATTCTATTAATTCTCTGTAAACCAGTAATTAAATTGATTCTTCCTTACTACTTCTTCAAGGTATTCCAGTTCTTTAAAGCACCCTTGGCTTCCTGAAGTGCTTGTTGATAAGCCTTGGATGTGCCCAGCAGAAATGTGAATGCTGCTAAGTGTTCATGTTTTGGGAGATGGCTCCAGCCCCAGGGGCTGTGGCTGTGCACTGAAAACCTTTCCCGATGAGTTTGTGCTGCACTCAGGAATGAACACATTCTCAGGGTATTACATGCTTGAAAACAGTCAGTTGTCAGCTTTTCATGATCTTTTGTGTGAAGCACATAGAGATAGGTACAAAACACAGCATTCTGAGGGCTTCCACGAGGTGACAGTGAAGGGGAGAGAAAGAGGAGTTACTGGTGCAAAGCATCCTCAGTGTCTGCAGCTGCTTGGCCCAATGGAAGGGATTTGAGGTCACTGCCCTGTCCCCTTCCCCTCCGAGGTTTGCATACTCCAAAACTGTGGGGTTTGGATGCTTCAGTGATGTTCCCTGCCAGATTTCTTTCTGGAGGGCTCTGTCTCTTCAGCTTTCTCTGAGCTTATTGCAGTTCTCCATGGCAGAAACTCTTCTTTTTGTGCTCTCTGCACACCCTGGCATCTGATCTGCAAGGGAGATTCTGTGGATGGAGGAAAGGAGCTGCAGCAAAGCTGTCTGGACTGAATCAAGATGCAGTCAGTGCCCACCTGCTGGTACCTTTGCTGGTACCCTGGGCTGAGGGCTGGGGACTCCTGCTCAGCACACAGGGGATGCCAGGAGGGAGGCACTGCTGCTCCAAGGCAGCACAAACAGCTGGGAAGGTGTCTGTGAAACGCTGCTCGTAATTCAAACAGACCTTTGCAAGGTTCTTTCCAGGCTTCCAGAAGAGGAAGGGGGACAGAAGGAACAGATGCTGGGTGCAGGTACCAACTGACCAGCTCCTGGAAGCTCCACCAGCGCAAAGCAGTTCCCACCCAACCTCTGCGTCCCTTCACCTTCTTCGTACTGCTGTGTTCCTTCACAAAAATATTATTGCATTGAAGGCAGGACAAGGCAGGAGACAGAAGTACCTTGGCTCCAGAAGGAGAAGACAGATTGGCACTACAAGCTTTGTCACCTGGAGAAATTTGCAGTTTTCTTTGATAACAAATAACACACGGAGCAACAGGAAACCTGCCAGGCGTGGCAGAGGCTGTAAGTCACCACTAACAGGGGCACTTTATCAGGGACAAGGCATGAAGAGAAGGAAACACAACCACTGTGGCCCCACTGCACGTGAACCCAAAGCTTGAGAGGCATCTGGAACCCACACAATTCATAAAGATTGAAAGCAACATGTTAAACCCAGCAACAACAGAAGTGATGAACTCCAGGCTTATTCCAGTGCAGGGCACTGAGAGCCTGAACCAGAATGGGGCAGGTGCAAACTGCTCAGGTATCGCTGCCCTGGGCTGGAGAAACACTTCCCAGGCTTCCTCAATCCATCATTTTATTCCATCATTTTATTCCATCATTTTATTCCATCAGAGCTGGGCTTTCTTTGCAGAGAATGAGCAGCACTGGACAGCAGATGAAGTGTTAGTGGGAAGGAACATTATGAAATGGAGGAGCAGAAGCCAATCCAGCACTGGCAAACTGGGGATTTCTTGACTCTGCCTTGCAGCCAGAAGAGTTGAGTGATTACTGGGGCTTAGAACAGCATTGAGATCAGAATGGAGCTGCTGCATCAGACCCATTTAGAGAGAGTCACTAGACAGTTCTTTAAGTTGGAAAGAACTGGAAATTCATAATTACTTTGGCTTTATCCAGCAGTGTAATGTATTTAATTCTTTCCCAGTGCTGGACCAGGCAGTCAGTAATTACATTAATAGTGTTATCTCCCTTATTAAAGAATGTCTTATCTAAGTAATATTGCTAATTTATATGCATCTGGTATAATTTGAGCTTTCATGACTTTTTGTGATCATATATATGGTTTTGTCTTTCTTTTGATTCTTCCTGACTCCTTAGACATAATGTCTTTCTTGGTGGACAAAATGCCATTTTTATCTCTAGGTTTAAACTGTTTTTTAGCAACAAGGGTAAGTTACAATTCCAAGCAAGAGTGTGAGTCTGACCCAAGAGTTGTGGCCCTCCCCTGATCTCTGCCAGCAAGGCTGAGGCTGCTCCAGCTGTGAAATATCCTCGTGCATCACACGCTGCTCCCGGAATTCCCCTTGAGGCATGCAGTGCTCTTCATGTCAGCTGATCCAAGTTTGCTTGGAATCTTCATACTTCTTAGATTATTTTTTAAATAAAGGAACTGTTGTGACAGCTTGCACTAAGCTGTTTGCAAAAAGCTATTTCTCTTTCACTTGAGTTTGCACCTGAATTTTCCTGTTGTGTTGATTTGTGACATGTTTGGGTTTAATGAAGATACTTACCATGAACTTGTCACCTTTTATCCAGGAGTTTTTCCTTTGTAGCTCTCCAAGCTTTTTGAGTGCATTTGCTGAACTGTGAGATTGAAATTTAAATTACTTCAATGCCTTTTATAACCCTTGTAAGTATTAATTACATTTCTTAATTATCTTTTTCAGCATTTAGGCATTTCACAGATTGGGAAATAGATTTCTCAAAAAGAAAGTCTTCCTTATACAATACATAGCTTGTTGTCTCTTTCTCCATAGGAATTTAATTTTTATTGAAGTCATTAAAACCATTAATTTTTGATTGAAAAAGCTACACTTGGACCTTTCAGAAGTGCAACCCTCCTGTCTCCTGGGGGATCACTCCTCTCATTTGCCACCCCTTGGGTCCCAGGGGACACTGGCACACCCTGGTAATCCCAACGCCTTTTCTTTTAAATTATTACTGTAAACAATGGTTCTATCCATTAAAAATTCCTCTTAATCTGCCTGATTCCCTACAGGAGTGAAGCTGTGTAGTCAGAATGCTGAAACACATCCCCATTCCCATGGCAGCCTGCTTGCTCTGGCTGGATTATTATTTACATGCAGCTTTTAGAGAAATGTGTTACTCCAGTGAGTATCTCCAGCTCTCAAGTGAGGTCTGTCTTTTGCTGTGAGAATTTAGATAAACATTCCCTGTGTAAGGAAATACCCACAGTTTTCACTGGAGCAAAAGGACTATATTTAGTCAGAATTATGCTGTACTTTGGGCCATGTGCAATGCAAGATCCTGATTCAGTTCAGAGTGTGAATTAAAGTGGAATCTTTCTGCTTTAAAAAGAATTGACCCAAATTCCAGATCATTCCTTGGGAATGCCCCCACTCCCTCCCACCCCATTCACCATGAAAAATACTAAAATCAGAGCTTCCTCCTGCTGAAGGGAAGAAGGGAAATGTTCAGGATCAAAGGAGAAGGAATGGATTTGGAGCTACAGTAGGGAGACATTTCCCATCAGCTCAACAGAAAATTCTGACAGAAATTGCTGAAGTAAAAAGTGTCAGGGACCTTGGGGACAAGCCAAGATCAGCAATCAGAGAAAGGGCAGCAAGTGCTGCACCACAGATCTGAGGGGTTCCCAGAATTTCTCATCTATTGTCCAAACAGTTTTGATGAAAAAGTTCAGTGTGGAGGCCCCAGGGACAGCTCTGCAGGGGCTTCACCCTCGGGCAGCAGCGAGCAGGACCCAGCCATGGGGAGCTGCCCCTACCTGGGGACCTCTGCTGAGCTCCAAGCTCCACGGCCCCAGGAGGGAAATGACATTTGCTTCACTTGCTCATCACTCAGGAAGCCGTGGGGACCTGACCCCAGGCACCCTGAGACTCAGAACATCCTTCCTCTGCAGACACCGTGCCTCAAACGCGGTGCCAGAGGCAGGCAAGAGAGCAAAATCCCATCTTCTTCTTGAAAAAACAGGAAAAGTGGGCTGCCCTGTGCCTTACCAAGTGTTTCTTGTCCTGAGGGGAGGAATTTGCTTCTCTGTGTCTGGCTTTGCCTCTTCCTACAGCTGGAAATCCTGGGAAGGCTGACTTACATCTGCAGAGAAAGAGCTAATAAAAGTGTGGGTTTACTTTTCAGAGATAGCAGTGGTTTCACTTTTCCTGGGATGCTGATAGCCTGTCAGTGGGAAATGGAGCCTTGGACAGCCTGGGTGTGATTTATCTTCCTATGAAACCTGGCACGAATTTCCCAAACACTTCTCGTTCATGATAACACATCTTTTATTTCACTTCCTTCCATTGTTAGACAGAAAACATCTCCTGATGAGTGGCCACAAAACACAGCATGAAAAGTTCTCCAACCCAACTTTTACTATGCAGAAATGAAAACAACAGAAGTTTTATGAGTTGGCCCATGTTGGAAATATTCATTTTACATGTGTTCATCAAATAAATGGCACTGAAGCCACCAACTTCAGCCATGAAATGGACTCTTCTTAGTGCTTTTTAGGATCAGCAATCACCAAGTGTCCTTTCAGCTCTGACAGCTAAAAAGTTTTAAATGAGAGAATAATAAACATTGAAGAATTAATTATTCTGTTTTAATTAATTGATAACTGTTTTATTTTAAAAACCAAAAAAAAAAAAAAAAAAAACCAAACCAGAACCCAAGTATCTGGATTCCCAGCATTTTAATTGCCACAGATACAATTATGATGACTGAGAAACTTTAACCTTTTGAGGTCAGAGCAGAAGGGTATTCTTAAAAAGCAGTTCCCATCTGCTGTGTGGTGGTAGTTGCTACAGACTGCACAAAAACCTCCTCAAACACCAGCTAACCAACCAACCAAAGAGTATGAAGGAATCTGTAGAAATGCAGAAATGAAAAGAAATTCAGTGATGCCTTATCCATCCCACAGTTTTGGGTGTAACAAAAGTTTCCCCACATTTGCAGAGCTGAAACCTTTTTGTATTTATCTTACTCTCGTTCAGCCAAGCATAAAAGCTGGGATGACACAAGAAAATAAAGTGTGCAAGCAGAAGTCAGGCACTCCCTGAGCTAACAGTGAGGAGATTCTGACTGAGGTGGGCTGCAGGACCAGGGTAAGTCACTGTCTGAGCAAAGGAAGTTGGTTTTGGCAGCAGCTGTTTGGCTCTGAGGAGGTTGATGATGATATTCTGCTCTTGAATAGCAAAAGCACACAGAACCAGCAGGTCAAATTAACCTATTTCTCTTAAAGGGGAGGTTATAGAAATATTCCTGTTACAGCATTTCCAGTGCAGGGAGGGAGCAAAGCTGGTTTGGAGTGCATGGAGAGAGGAGCTGAGAAACCCAGAGCAGCTCCAGTGCCTGACTGGGATCCACTGACAGCAACATGAGGCCAGACACTGAGCCCTGTCTCAGGCAAAGCCCTCCCTGCAGCCATGGAACTTGGTAAAAATGGGAAATTGTAATGCCAGGTCTAATAGTGCTTGTTATATTATCTACGACATTAAATCCCTGACAAATATTTAATGGGATTAAATCTGTCTTCTGCTCTAGATTTATACAGCTCTGCCAGGGCACAGACTTCATTAAAGCTCTGTGCAACTGATAGTTGAACCCTAACTAGAAAGTCTCATTTTCCAACATCACATCAGTTTTACCTTCTCTGTTTTATCACTATTCAATCATCACTTCCCATTAATGTGTATTTTTATTCACTTCCCTTAGCTTTAGCTGCTTCTCAGGTACTTGTTTCAGCAGCTCTGTACTCAGGTTCCAATCCCATGCTTTAGGTACAGGACTCACTCCTGCCTGGCAAGGAGCTGTATTCCCTCAGTAACTGTTAAAATCAATGAGACCTGACAGATTCAGTGCAAAAGGGAACTGTGTTTCCTACAGGATTATATTCCCAGAACACAGAACTCTCTCTGGGTGTGAGTTTATGGACAACTGCAGACAGCTTTTCCTGTAAAGATCAGAAATAAGAAGGAAAACTTATCTCCACTTTCTTTCTGCTTCAGTCAGCAACACCCAGCACTAATTTATGAAAGGACACATATTTCCCTTCTCTCTGTTTTGTTCTACTGAATTAATACATGCACCTATTACAATTCTTGCCTAATTGCAGACAGACGAGGCATCTTCCCTCCCTGGGGCCACGCTGGAGCCCAGCATCCTCTGCAGGTACAGTGTGGTTGTGTGGCCTTTTGCAAACAGCTGTTCCCTTCTCTGCCTGTGCCCCGAGCCAAAAAGGAGCCCTGGAGCTGGATGGAAATACCCACCAGATGCTGCAGTTGTGCACTACTGCAATAAACCTGCCTGCTAAAATCAATGCAGAATTAATTGATTTGCTCACTCAAAACTTCAGTGCTGATTGGATCAGGCCCCAGTTATGTAGATTTTTTTTTTTTTTTNGTAAGCGCGCCATTTTTTTATGTTTTTTTTTTTTTTTTTTTTTTTTTTTTTTGCTACCAGCTGTGGCTTAAATGAAATTAATTTGGCCCATGTGAATATTTATTATTTACAGTCAGGTCAGGTGCTGTGCTGGGAGTTCATCTCCTGCAAACCACACAGTCATTATCTGTGCAATGTTTGCACTCTGAACTGAAGGACACAGTAAATTTTTCCTTCTCTCAGCTCCTTTTATCTTCCAGTTTCATCCTTATCTTTAGATAATTTTTGCTGTTCCTCCTTCCATGGCTGGTCCTTGCCTGGAGATGTAGAAGCACAGCAGGAACTCAGTGATGACCCTGAGATTTGGCCATATAGGAACCCACTCTGTGGCCACTATAGAATCACTGTACCTACATATATCAACACAAATGTGACGTTGCCATCTTTTTCCACGGTTCACAACATTTTTTTTTTTTTTTTTTAATTAAAGTAAAGAGCAGAAGCTTCAGACACACCAGGCTTCACAACATTTGTACTAATGCTGCCAAACCGGCCTCTAAAATATTTTATGAATCATGAGAACATTTTAATCTGTTGGCATTTCCTTAATTAAGACAGTTTTACTGCTGCCTGAAACAGAGGTGTTACATTAGCTGAGTATCTCTGCACTGGGTAAATTATGGCATCTGTCTTCTAAATAGAAGTTTGCATTATGCATTGAGGAATGAACTGGTGTGCATTTAATTTAAATGGATGATCAGAGTTTTTTGAAAATTAATATCTACCTTTCTAGGAGATTTCCATTATGTTAAATTACGTTTTAAAAAGCACATTACCTGAGTAATGTTAGTGCATATCGATTCATAACATTAGCATTTCCTGCCACAATGGAGCCCTTGAAAACAGCCACTGAACAAACACGGGTTGTTTAAGATTTACTGCTTTGTTGAAATTCTAAGAAATGCTGCTCAGGTGGAAAAATTTTTTACCTTACTGTGTCAAACTGCACAATACAACAAACTCATTTGCTGTGATTGTATATAGCAGTGGTGAGTTAGGACAAATTATTCATACATATCATACATATGAAATGCAATGACATTCAGAATCTTATAACACACATAAATATTACATATTCCCACCCTAAGGCATTCACTGCTTACAGCAGGTACAGGAACTATTCTACAGAAAGCCAAGGTTTCAAGCTTTTAAAAAGCTCTAAAAGCCCTTAAAATAAGAATTAAGTGATGATTTCCAAACCTTTGGAATTGCTGTGGATATAGCAGTGCATCCCTGCAGCAGATACTGGGGTGGAGGAAGGATCAGCTTTGGAACTGTTTATTGCAGAGCTGAGGTCTCTTAGCTGAGAGGCAGCTTATAAAGCCCAATAATTTATTGTTTTGGCCCTGATAAAAGTGTGTGTGTGTGTCCTGACAGGATCAGAGGCTCCTCCTGGGGTCAGCAGCCCTGGAGGCCAAAGGGACACAGCCCAAACATCACATAGAAAACCAGCTCTGAAAATCCAGCGTTGTTCTGTGAGGGCCTGGAGATTCTCAGATGCTGAGGAAGAGCAGAGGCAGCAGAAGGGAAAGTCCTGAGCCTTTAACTGAACATCTGGGGCTGGTGAACTCTGTGTGAACAGCTCTGCTCTGCTCAAAGCACTCCCAGGAGCTGCTTCGAAGGGAATTGCTGTGTCCCTCCCCAGAGCACCGAGAGCTGGAAGCAGCTGCACACCTGGGCTCCTCTCTCAGGGCTGCAAGGAGGAGGCTGCCTGGCTCCCTGCTCTGAGGCATCAGGTGAAGGTGGCACAGCTGGGGAATTCTCTCCCCAGAGGAGCAGTTTAATGTCCCTGGGATCTCACAGGATTGCAGGCTCAAAGCTCCCACTTCTCACCTAGGGAAATACTCCAAAACTTCCAGGTTTCTGGAGAAAGCCTCAGTGCTGTGTGCTGGAATTGCCTTGTGTTGTCCTAATCCTGATACCTCGTTCTTTTCTCTGGCACGGGGATTTCACCCCTTCCTGCTCTGTCCCTCAGTATTGGTGCTGCTGCTTGCTGTCCATGGGCACTCTCATCAGTGCTGTGCAAATCCTGTATTTCCTGTTTCCTGCAGCATTTCTCTGCTTTCTCAGCTCAGAAAATCAGCACAGGATTGCACACAAATTATGGCTTTACCTCCTGATGGGAGTGGACCAAACCCAGCATATGGCTGGGCTCGGTGATCCTTGTGGGTCCCTTCCAACTCAGGGTATTCCATGATTCTGTGCTTTTGTGGGTATTACTAAACTAGAGCACCAAAATGTTGGAGGAATGGGAGAACTCAAAAAATTAAATGTTCATTCCAAGTTTTAAATCTTTTTCTTTGACTTTAATTTCGTAATCTAAACTTGGGTTCATTTTGTAAAGTATTTCGCTGAATGCTCCTGATGTGGTTTTGTTTTATTGGCCTCCTCCACAGAAAACATATTAGTTACTCTGACATTTTTGCAGCTCTGCCATGAAAAGCCCTGTCAGCTTCCTGTTCCATGATGTTTTCCTCTCCCAGACTTTTCTGCTCAGGCCCATATCACAGAAATACAGACAGTGCTGGGAGTCGTGGCTGTTTCCTCATCCTACTAATGTAATGAGTGTGTCAGTGCTTTTCCACCTTTTTAATGCTTCTCTTCCAAATCCTTGCCACTTCTCCTGCTGGCTCCTGGATCCCAGGTTCAGAACTGTGGCTGCACACAGCCAGTTGGACCAATCCTGCTTCCTCAGCCTCCAGCCCAGAGGGAATCACACCTGGGGAGGAGCATGAATGCTACAGGAATGATGGCATCAGGATATTAGGGAGCAATTAATTCACTGAAGAGTGGTTAGACATCAGCACAGGCTGTGGTGGAGTCACAAACGAGTGGATGTGGCACTTGGTGGCCTTGGAGAGACTCAAAGGTTGGACTTGATGGTCTTGGAGGTCCTTTCCAACCTTCCTGACTCTGTGGTTCCATGACTGGGATGTGAGTGGGGGAAGCTGTAGCCAGGCACCAAGAGAGCCAAGGCTCTGTGGGTGCAGCAGCAGGATTGGGATGGGTCCCAGTGCCACCAGTAGGACTGGGATGGGTTCCAGTGCCACGTGTCACCTCCCCACTCCCTCCCTGCCCCAGGCGTGCTTCCAGCAGCGGGATGCTGCTCTTGGAGCAGCCTGGCTGCCCCCGCGGGCAGGGATGGGACAGAGAGGGCTCAGGGATGTTTTCTGTGCCAGGTACCCCACAAGCAGGGGACCCTCCCCAGCCCCAGCCCCAGCCCCTGTGTGGTTGTTGCCTCGTGTTCTCTGCCCTGTCGGCGCTTCCATCCGGGAGTGATTCAGTGCCGGGCGCTCTCCTCCCTCTCACTTATCCCCGCGCTGGAATTGGACATTCTGCCGGTGGGAATCACAGGTTCCTGCACGCCCGGGGTGATTCACACAGCAGCACAACAGGCACTTGTTGAGGCATCGAGGGATGACTTCATCCCTTGCTGTTGTTTCAGCAACTGAAAGAGGCTTTATCTACAATGGGTTTCTGATCCTTTCCATGGATTATTTTTTAACCTTTGCATCACACTTGATC